>CM051502.1:22077408-22101201 GCA_028031935.1 Paedocypris micromegethes
ATATATATATATATATATTGTATTGATTTAAACCTATTTATTCGTTTATTAATTTAAATATATTTACTAACAAAATGGTAGAATTCGAACAGTTTCGCGAACAGACAGTGGTTATCATGACGTTGCTGGCTGAAACAGCTCGAGACGAGATACAGAAAGTATGGCCATGAAATTCTAAATCATAAAGGTGAAAAAGAGTGTGACCGTCAACTCAAACTGGTACAGTTATCTCGCTTTGGTGTGTTAAATAATATCATAATAAACGTGTGCTGCCTGCGTTTGTCAGGAAAAAAGTCCAGATTTTATATTACATGTATCACTGTATTATTACATATCACAATATCTTGATTTCTGCTGCAGGCCAAGCTCAGCTCGGTGATGGACTTCTTGTCCAGGGCAGCTGTTCAGAACATCTGCAGACTCTTCCATCATTGCTATGCGCTGACACATTGGCAGTTAAAGGATTCCACGAGTACGGCATGAGTGAAGTGCATTGTACAGTCATAAAGTGCCAGAATTATTCACTCACATGAGATTTAGCATCACTCCTAGGCTCATTTTACACCCATGCTTTATTTAGACTATCTCAATTCATGCATGTTCCCTTTTGTTGCGTTGAATCCAAAATCTAGTGACTTTTAATTGATTATTTGTGTTTATTGCTTAATTTGGTAATTAATTATAGTTTTAGTAATTACTGTTCTCTTCTCAAGACAGGCTCCAGGAATCTGACAATAGGCAACAGGTCAGTTTATTGTAAATGGCCAGTTGAATGTTTCAAGTTGTTCATGTGATTTGTGTGTTTTAGTCTGCAGGGAAAGAACAAGGGCAAATCATTTCAATAGTTTGTTCTGATGTAAAACATGACAGAAAAGAGATCCAAACCGAGGCAGATTTTACTCAAGGTATGGGTTTCATTTATGACGGATGGATGGAAGGATTGATCTATTACAGTAGATAGATCAACAGATCAACGGACAGGATGATAAAAATAGACAAACAAATGATGTATGAATGGATAGATAGATAGATAGATAGATAGATAGATAGATAGATAGATAGATAGATAGATAGATAGATAGATAGATAGATAGATAGATAGACAGATAGACAGGCAAATGCTGTGTGTGTGTGTGTGTGTGTTGATTTGAACTGAGCTGAAATGTAGAAAAAATTAATTTTCTGTCTTGCAGTCATTGTTGAAAGCAACATGTTATTATGTAAACGTGAATTATATACATTATTTATTAAGGTTTTTATTTATAATTATGTAAATAGTTTTTCATTATTTATCTAAAAAAATGGGTAATTGATTAGCTGTACAATTTTTTACAGTTTTACAGCCTGAATTGCCAACTAACCTGAAGACGGAACAAACCGACAGAAAACTACAGCAGAGAGCGTCGTTCGCCTGTGATCAGTGCGGGAGGAAGTTCCTCCGGAGACACTCACTCAAGCAGCACGTGTGCGGATGCATCAGTCCCTCGGACGGCGAGACCCTTGCGTCCCTGAGATCCTTCAACAAGCATTTCCCAAAGACAAGAGCGGCATCGGGAAAGAACGGCATCTGCCAGACATACGGGAAAACCTTTGCCGATCTGAAGTCGCACAAGCGAGTCCATCTGGTGGTCAAGCCGTACCTGTGCGCCACGTGTGGACGCGGCTTCACTGTCAAGGCCAGTTTGTCAACGCACGAGAGAATCCACACGGGCGTGAAACCCTACAGCTGTGCCACCTGCGGCAAACACTTTTCACACTCTGGCAACTTTGCCACTCACCTGCGAGTTCATTCAACCAAGCGGCCCTGCAAATGCAGCCAGTGCGGCAAGGCCTTCAAAACCCAAAGACACCTGGACACGCACCAGCTCGTGCACACGGGAGAGAAGCCGCACGCTTGTGAGCTCTGCGGGCAGACGTTCCGCTACGCCACCAACCTCCGAAGACACCTCCTGGTTCACTACGGCGTGAAGTGCTACGGCTGTGATGCCTGCGGGAGGACGTTCAGTCAGGCCAAATCGCTCAAGAAGCACATGTCCACGCACGGAGACCCCAAGACCTTCATGTGCGAGGTCTGCGGGAAAGGACTGCTCGCTCCAGGAGCACGCCAGGCTTCACCTGACTGTGTTTAAGTGCCAGGTGTGCGCTAAGGCTTTTGCACACAGGGCTGGTCTGAAAACCCACCAGGTCGTTCACACCAAGGCCAAAGCGCACAAATGCTCGGTCTGCGGGGTCGAGTTTGGCCTGGCCGCCGGCCTTCGACTGCACACGCTCATCCACTCGGGAAAGAAGCCGCACACGTGTGAAGTGTGTGGAAAGGCTTTCCGACTGGCGGGAAACCTGCGGCAGCACAGGCGCGTCCACGCGGGGGAGAAGCCGTACGCTTGTGAGGTCTGCGGAAAGCGTTTCCGGCAGGTCAGTCATGTCAAAGCACATGTGCGGATCCACAGCGGAGTCAAACCCTTCTCCTGCCAGCGCTGCGGGAAGCACTATGCCTACCGGAGGAACTACAACAGCCACACATGTAAACCTGCACCACGTTAGACACATTTTGAGGACGTTATTTTTGAAGCACTTATAAAGGAAATAAAGAGAAAAATTATTCAAAAGAAAAAATAAGCAAGACGAGCCATAGATCTAGAAATGTAAAGCAGCACGTGGGAAATAAAGAACTTAATGCCTGTGACGTTTCTCATTTGTGGAACAAAGGAATCTATTTATCTTGTCTGTTTGTAGACGGATTGTATATGAATCTATCAATTTTTCTCTTCTTCATTATTTGTCTTGTCTGTCTGTCTCTATCTTTCTCTGTCTGTCTATGGTTTCATTTAATATCTTTATCTATTTGTTTGTAGGCACGATTATCAAAAACCTACTTAACTGCAGTTGTTTGTGATTAAATTATCTTAATAGCCTTAAATACAGTGAGTTCTTTACAATAAGACGGTTTTATTTTTATTTTGAAAAAAACTTTTTTGCTTCTTCTTCTTCTTCTTCTTCCTCTTCTTCTTAAACAATGTTTTATTTGATTTTAATCAACTTTTATTTTTCAGGTATAGTCTTATTTTTATGAAAATTATGTTAAGTTTTTTTTTATTTCAGAAAAGCCATCTTACTGTTGCTCAGCAGTTAACATTCTGTATATATCAATAACTATAATAGAAACATTATTTGTGGAAACGAAAAAAAGGGTAATGTTATAACACAGCAATATGCTAGTAATGGTTAAAAAACTGTTTTGATTTTTCAGATAAAACGAGAGGTGACTTTTATTTTGAAACCCTTTTTCATCTGTATATCCGACACAATAAAACATACTTATACGTATAAATGCTTGTAAAAAGTTGCGTTTTAATCACGAACTCTTCCAAATCTTACATTACGCAATACATTGTTTTCATTAATAATTTAAGCGTTTATTTATTTGCCCGTATTTTGAAATGCGTACGACAGCGGAAGAACCCCGGCTCACATTTTCTTGGCATGCAGTATTATTTACCGTTTTGCAGTGAGTTCTCGGACATCGTCGCGGTCTGATTTAGCGACTACTGTAGTTATGTCGAGGTGTGAACTGTTCCACACTCAAACGTCTCTGATCATCTCGCTCCTGACGGCCGCGGCGCAGGAAGAGATTCTGGCGGCTTTTCCGAGCAGCTCTCCCCGCGCACAAACGCAGGTGAAGCCGCTGCATTCACTGGGAATACACGTCCACATGCATCATGCGTTTGTTGTGTACAGTATCTGTCATATATTTAAAAAAAATCACAGTAATTTTTCATATTTTCCTATAATTCTGACTCAATACTGATCGTAATAGTCATAAAGCGTTCAACTATAGTTGCCGTTTTAACTATTAGTGCTTGAAACTAATAAAAATACAGTGCTTAGATTTTATAGTGTCTTTGTTTATTCTCTTTATTAATGCATTCATTACTCTGCTTTTGCTCTTCTGTGTTTCAGCTGAACTCTATTGTGGAGAGACTTGCCAAAGAATTGCTGCAGAAGATCTGGAATGTTTTCCAGTATTGCTCTGCACAAACCAGTGGGAACATTCCAGAAGAGCCTGCTATATCCTGCTATATCAACACTCCCAGTGGTAGTTGAACCAATCTTATGTTTTTGTGCACTTTGTGTTGATTGGTGGAGATTGTTCTACCACTGTGTTACCGGTGCGTTTCAAACCCGTGTTTGTCTGACAGGAAGTGTGTCTCCACTCGCCGTGAGTCCTGTGAAAAGCTCCAGTGTCTCTGAGGTGGGATTCCAGCGCACGGTCAGTGTGTTTGTCAGGCTTCACTGATATGTCATGTCTGATAGCTGCAGCAGGAAGGAGAGAGAGGAAGCAGCAGCTGTGTTCAGGTGGAAGAACGGCTGGAGGATGCCAGTCAGATCATCATCATCACCCAGAGTAAGATCAACCAAACACCTGACATTATAGCACAGCAGTTATTAATTGCTTTTTATCGTCTGTATGACTATGTTTGTCTGTCTCTAGCTTGCCAAGTATGTTAATCTGTCCGTCAATTCACTCCGTCCAACTGTCCATCATCATTCAGTCTATATAAATGTCTATCTGACTTTCTGTCTATCCATGTCTGTCCATTCATCTTGTCTATATCTGAATTTATTTTTGTCTGTCTGTTTATCCATGTTTGTCTGTATGTTTGTCCATCCATCTATCTATCCGTTCATCTACCTGACTTTTTTTGTCTGTCTATTCATCTACATGTCTGCCTGTCTATTCATTAATCTGTCTATCTATCCGACTTTCTTTTGTCTGTTAGTTTGACTATGTTTATCTGTCTTTTGTCTGTGTATCTATACATGTTTACCTGTCTGTCTGTCTGTTCTTCCATCTATCATTCTCTACATCTAAGTGTCTAACGTTCTGTCTGTCTAACAATGTATTTTTCTATCTGTCTATCTGTCTGTCTGTCTATCTATCTATCTATCTATCTATCTATCTATCTATCTATCTATCTATCTATCTATCTATGCCTATACAGTATATGTTTTTCTATACAGTATCTTGATAGATACAGATACAGTATCTGTTTTAGTAAGTGTTAGAATTGAGGCTCAATTCTTTCAGTAAGTGAGATTGTCAAAAATATTTGTTTATCATGTCTATACATCTGTCTGTGCATGCAGCCATCTGTTTTTCCATGTCTGACTTCTTTTCGGACTGTCTAGCCATGTCTTTTTATCTATCTTGTCTGTTCGTATATTTATCTGTCTGTTTGACTATGTCTGTCTGTTCATCCGTCTATCTCTTCATCTATCTTTGTGTCTACGTATATATGCATGTCTTACTTTCTGTCTGTCTGTCCTTCCATGTCTATTCATCCATTCATATCCAGCTAGCTAGCCGACAATAAACACTTCTTCATTCTGTTCAATTAAGTTTGTTCACACTTGCTTTTGTCTCATCAGTTGATGAAGATTTGCAGGAAGCGGCGTTCCACACGTCACCGGAATCAAAGGAGAATGCGTCTTTTAGGTGTGAGCAGTGCGGGAAGGCTTTTCCCAAGATGCTGTCGCTCCTGCAGCACAAGCGAGTCCATTCCACCGCCAGGCCGCACAGCTGCGAGAAGTGCGGGAAGAGATTCACTCTGCTGAGAGCGCTGGAGACGCACCTCCGCAAGCACACGCAGACATCCGAGAAGAAGAAGTTTCCCTGCGCCACCTGCGGAAAAAGCTTCCGAGACCTGGCCGCACACGAGCTGGTTCACGCGGAGGTCAAGCCCTTCACCTGTGACCTCTGCGGCCAAGGCTTCACCATCAAACGAAGCCTCTACATGCACCAGCGAGTGCACACGGGCGAGAAGCCGTACACCTGCGACACCTGCGGGAAGTCCTTCCCCCTGATCGGAACGCTCAACTACCACAAGAGGATTCACTCCAACGACAGGCCCATCAAATGCAGCCACTGCAGCAAGACCTTCAAGTACCACAAACTCCTCAAGCATCACCTGCGCGTGCACACCGGCGAAAAGCCACACACCTGCGAGATCTGCGGCAAAAGCTTCGCCCTCTCCGGGACCCTCAAACGCCACGCCCTCATCCACACCGGAGACAAGCCGTACGTCTGCGAGGTGTGCGGGAGAAGGTTCAACCAAAGAAGCTCGCTGAAAGGCCACATGCGGGTTCACGGGGAGAAGCGCTTCATGTGCGACATGTGCGGCAAGACCTTCCAGTACAACTACGTCCTGAGGAACCACATCCGCTCCCACGAGCACGGCGGGAGTGCGGCGGACAAGGGCCGAGCTCGGCGCTGCGAGGAGTGCGGGAAGCTTCTGAGCTCGGCCTACGCCCTGAAAGCTCACATGCAGCTGCACTCCCACGCCAGCAAACCCTTCGCCTGCAGCTTGTGTGAGAGAAGCTACTGCAGCATCCACGCCCTGCGCATGCACCAGACGCTCCACAGCGGCGAGAAGCCCTTCAAGTGCCAGATCTGCGGCAAGGACTTCCCCCTCAGGTCTTCCTATAAGACGCACATGTTTCTGCACTCGGGTGAGCGGCCTCACAAGTGCCCAACGTGCGGGAAGAAGTTCAAGCTCCTGAGCTCGCTGAAAATGCACCAGCGCACTCACACGGGCGAGAAGCCGCACGCGTGTGACACCTGCGGCAAGGCTTTCCATCTCTCCACCAACCTGAAGAGACACAAGCTGGTGCACACCGGAGAGAAGCCCTTCACCTGCCACGTCTGCTTCCGGAGCTTCTCCCAGCCCAACAACCTGAAGGCCCACATGCGCGTTCACTCCGGGAACAAGCCCCACAGCTGCACAAAGTGTTGGAAAAGTTTCGCTTATCAACGGAACTACAGAGAGCACAAGTGTGTTCCGCTCTGAGAAGCGAGCTTCACTGGGAAAGACTGATGTTATTTATTGCAAAATGAAATAAAAAGGGTTTTTATGGACTGCCGTACAGTTTTTATTTTTGCAACCGAACTAAATACATACATACATACATTTTGCTTCATTTTATCAAGTTCAGGAAGATATACATTTTATCAATTTTTTTTCAGAAAATATATTTATCTATTTTATTTCAGAATATATATTTATCAATTTTATTTAAGATAGAATTAGATAAATTAGAAGATATAAATCTGAATTGTGACTTCTAATCTCACAATTTTGGTTTAGAGCTGGAAATACATTTCTCTTAGTAGTATGATGATGATATATAGAAACATGTATAAACAGCATAATGACGTTTTCTCAGAATGATGAGAATTACGACTTCGCTCAAAATTGTGAGTCATAAAATTCTGAATTTTACCTTTTTTCCTCTCTAAATTCCGAGTAGTAAACAAAGATTTGTTCATTTTAATCTCGAATGAAGACGAATAATGATCTTAAGGTCTGCGATTTTTTTTCTTCATAATTCTGACTTTGTTTCCTTTGACTTTGTTTCCTTTCCTTTTTTTAGAGTGAACACGGGGCTTAATAAGACCAAAATTACTCATCTTATGCGAAGATACATTTCTATTAATCGTATTTTTTTTCTTCGGTTGGAACATCAGCAGCAAAACTCCTGTCCAGCGGCGGCAGTAGTGAGCACAAGTCAGCAAAGCTCCCTACACGAACCACCGGCGAATGGGAACGGTGGCTTTTAATGTTTTGTTTATTTCCTACTTTAATTTAGAATGAGCACTGTTGTGAATAACGGCAGGGAAATGACAATAATGCCGGTTTTCGAAGCCGAAGTTGTCTCTGTTTTGGAGACGTTCGTTAAAGCCATTGTAACGGACATAAACTCCGCGCTGGACTCAAACACACTTTCCCCGCTCCAGACCGTCACTTCAGCGCACGACACTGACAGGAACTTTACTGTAAGACCCGTGTTTGAGAGAATGTTATGCTAGAGGAATTGACGTAAACAGTTGCTTAGTGCTTTTATATTTGTTGTGAAAATGACTATGAGTAAATTGACCTCTCGTGGTACTTTTTGTTTTCATGTCTTTGTTCTACTAAACATAAACAGAAAGCGAGAGAGAAAGACTGACTGTGTGTGCTTCACGGGATATGTTAACCAATTTCAATGGTTCGCTATATTGACAATCTCACTCACTTTACTTTAGACAGATAGATAGACAGACAGACTCTGTATGTGCACTTCACATGAATAGGTTAACCAATTTCAATATGGTTCGCCTTATTAACAATCTTACTCACTTTACTTTACTTTAAACAGATAGCTAGATAGATCGATACTTTATTTGTCCCTCAAACTAGAACTTCCGTGATGCGTGATCTTTGCTCATGTTAAATAAAACTCACACACACATCCATGAAAAGACAAAGTGCGAGAATCACAGAAACAGCATCATCTTCAGATGTCAAGAATCCGAATGCTTCACAACAGCAGTGTGTGTGTTTTGTTGTGTTTCAGACCCACCTGAACCATGTCCTGGAGCTGCACGCCGAAGTAGCTGTTAGGAGAATCTGCCAGGTCTTTTCTGCCTGTCTTCATCTGGAGTTCCCTCCTCTTCAGATACAGCGTTCTGAATTGAGAAGAAGCTCCAGTCTAGTTTACAGAGAAGGTTTGGCTTGTTTTTATCAGCTTTAAAATAAGCATTTTTACACTAACACTGTTTAAAGTGGTTTTCTATTATGTGTTTTTTAGCCTCCTTTGGAGAAACTGCAGATGTTGTGAACTCCAACATTGAACGAGTAAAACCAGTACGTCATCAGTCTAAAAATACGGTTTTACTGTATTTGCATTCTCGGTATCCAAAGTGACTTATATTTGAAATAACGAAGGGATGAGGCCTAAAATAGAGAGAGTAGACTGGTCTCACTTTTTGAGAAAGTTTTACACAGCAAGGTTGTGTGAAATGTGTGTAAACAGAACAGTAAAAGGAAATGACCTGGATTGTCAATGAGTGTTACGCAGCTCTAAATGTCACACTCATCTTCATGTGTTAAAAAAAAACAAGTGAGTCAGTTTTTCAATATGGCCTCTAGGGGATATATTGAAATTATGCTCACACAGCTCACACAAACAACTATTCTGAACATGTGCCACGTGTCTTGCCAGGAGGGGGTGTCTAGGGTCTGGAGGTCTGGAGTTCTGACCTAAGCGTTGCAGATTTGAATCCCAGACCTTTGGGCTTTCAATAAAAGGGCAAAGATTTAGATGAGATTGGTGCATTTTTTGTTTGGTACACGTTGATTACGTCAGGGCAAAGAATAAGTGCATTTCAGCACACATTATATAACAACACATAGACACATTCAAGCTTCACACATATTGTAGTTCTCTGATTATGGGATTGGTAGATGCATGAAGCGTTTGAAACAGAACATTAGTAAGTGTTTAGTAAGTGAACAGAATCAGTTCACATCACAGCGGATTATAAAGCGCACAGTCAATTTTTTGGGAAAACTAAAAAAAAATGCACCCCGCAAATGGATTAAAAGATTTTCTTCATCAAAAGAAGGCATATGTTTAAAAACAGATCTTTTCTGCTGTTTCTAAAGAATCTCCCTCCGGACGAAAAGACGTCAGATGGTGACGGTCCTCAAACCGTGACGTTGCGGCAGAATGATGGCTCAAGTCCATCAGATGGCCGTTCATCTGAACCTCGAGCTGAAGACGATCGAGAATCCAGAAGCGCTGGTGTTCAAGTCAGCCACAAAGAGCAAATGAATGTAGCGAAGCCGCTCAGCTGCTTGCGGCGTGGCATACGCCTCTCCAAGAAACAGAGCTTGGGAACCCAACAACGGCTTCACAGCGACAACACGCCTCATGTCTGCAGCCGATGCGGGAAGACTTTCGCCCAATCGAAACGCCTGGACAGTCACATGAAGGTCCATAGCGAGGAAAATCCCTTCAAGTGTAAAGTCTGCAAGAAGTCTTTTTCTCACTCCAACGATCTCAGCAAGCATCTGGTCACGCACTCAGGAAAGAAGCCGCATAAGTGCAGCGCGTGTGGGAAGAGCTTCGGCCTCCGCAACAACCTGCTTCGCCACCAGAGGATCCACACGGGGGAGAAGCCCTTCTCCTGCCAGACCTGCAGCCGCAGCTTCAACCAGCTGGACTCCTTGAAGGCTCACAAGCTGACCCACAGCGGCGAGCGGCCACACCAGTGTGAGGAGTGTCATCAGGGCTTCGTGCGGAAGTGGCTCCTCCGGCAGCACCAGGGCGGTCAGGGCTGTGTGGCCTGCGGGGTGGTCTGGACCTGCCTGAGCAAATTAAAAGCCCACGTCCAGACACACGAAGAGCACCTGCCGCTTCCTTGTAAGATATGCGGAGAGACTCTCAGCTCCATCGCTGCCTTGAAGTCCCACCATCAGAAGCACACACACAACAAATACAGCTGTGTAGAGTGCGGGAAGTGTTTTCAGAGCAACGCCGGAGTCCGAGCCCACCAGAGGGTCCACACAGGAGAGAAGCCCTACTGCTGCCAGAAATGTGGCAAGAGCTTCCGTCAGCAGACCTGCCTTAAAGCCCACCAGACAGCGCACAGCGGACAAAGACCCTTTGTCTGTGACGTCTGCAACAAAGCCTTCAGCAGCTCGGGGAACCTCCGCCGACACCAGCGCATACACACCGGGGAAAAGCCCTTCAGATGTCACCTGTGCGGACACCAGTTCAACCAGTCCAACTCTCTAAAGGCTCACATGCATGTCCACACGGGCGAGAAGCAGTATATGTGTGACCGCTGCGGGAAACGCTTCGCCTTTACACGCAATCTGAGGAGCCATAAGTGTGTCCAGGGTCAGAGCGACCAATAAGAGTCGAATCTCTCCAGTTTAGTTTGGTTGGTAATGTTTGATAAAATAAGGATAAAGTGTCACTGAATTGAGGGGACGGTGAATAATTTGTGTGACGTTATTGATATAATTGGAATTAAAAAGTATATTGTGTTGAAACTAGAAATTGTCTAGTTTAAAAATAAAATAAGTAAATAAAGTTATTTTTGTTTTATCATTTTTACATTTGTAATTACATGTAATACTTTAATTATAGGACTTAATAAATCGATTATGTTCTGTTTCTCGGTGTCTTGGTTATGATCTTTGACTTAAATTTGGATTCCACAGCTCAACAGGACATGAGACCATTTCTGGATTTTCTTCAACTTTAATTAATACTTCATTAACCATAAACAGCTTTCACTTTAGAAGAGGTCACAGAAGATTTTAACTAACTATTAACTATTAAAATCTTAACTAACTAATGTTTGTACTAGAAATTGCACATTATATTTTTGTCACAGTTGCACCAATGTTTTTGCACAGCTGTATTTTTGCACAAACAATTTATTGTTGTTTCTTTTTTTTGTTCTTTTGTTGCTATTTGCATTTTTGCCTTCACTGTGGTCATTTAAATTGTCTTCTTGTCATTTCTGTTAAAAACTTTTTTCTTTCTCAGTTTTTTGCTGCTGTAGAACACAAAAATTTCCTCTAGTATGATTAATAAAGTCTATCTTATCTCTTCTTAACTATGAACAAGCTTCTGAACTCTTCATGAATTACAGTATGAGGTAATCTTATCTTCTTGCGCTGTTAAGCATTAATTATCAATTGACTAAGCAGCTTGGTCATGCTTATTCATTAGATGTTCATCATTAACAAACGTGTTACAAAATATTGGTCATGCCTAACCCATAATTTGGTAATAATGAATAAAGTTCTTATTCATTTTTAGTTAATGCTAAATAAGTTATTAAGTAGTTATTATAAAGTGTTACCCAATAAGGCAATAACAACACACACATTTGCAGTGTTGCAGATTAACGTAGATGGGGAGTTGCGAAAACAGTAATGCAAGCCAAAATAACATATAAACATTAATAGCGACTTCATCATCTAGTCGCTTTCTGCGAGAGCTCAAGCATCAGGCTCAGTCAATTACAATGAAAAAGAAAAACAAATGTACTGTAAAACCTCAAATAGAGGGCCATGGTGTTCTGTTTTCCACTCTTTCACCATAGTGGTGGGCTTCTACTACAAGGTAGTGCATTTGTTTGATTTTTTACGCCATCTTTAGCTTCAATGGCTATATTAATGGCAACCTGGTATTTGACAATTTTACTCTTTACAAATCAATACATCTCGATCACAGTAGATGAATAGCAATAAAATACACAACTTTTAACAAGGTAGTGCAGTAAATTTCGAACTAGTTGGTCATAATGTTATACTATGACGCACAGAGAGAGCGGTCCCCTGACAGAAAAAAAAAACAGAACGATAACACAAAAACACTTCAATAAAGATGCTTGAGCACTCGCAGAAAGACTAGATGATGAAGTCGCTATTAATGTTTAAATGATATTTTGGCTTGCAATACTGTTTAATAGTTAATAGTTAGTTAAAATTTTCTGTGACCTCTTCTTTGGAAATTAAAAGCTCTCTTCTTCTTTTTTTGGTTTGGAATTAAAAGCTTTATTTGTCAAAAATGGTATGCAAAATATACAATTTTCTTTCGCTTTCTGCTTTCTACAGAAACCTTCAGGCAGGAAACACAAGCAGGTCTGTGGCTGGTCTCACATCCTCGACGATATGATCAATGCTTGTCGGTGCTTTGAGATTTCTACTAAACTGTGGCTCTTCTCTTTCTTGTGAAATGACTCAGCGGAATTTCCTCTATGACATCTATTTCAAAACATCTAAGATGCAACAACACAATTTCTCGATTCATATAAACACTACAGTTTGTCGTTGAGGGTGTTACGTAAATATTGTCTAGATTATGACCACAGACGACATTTGAAAACATAAGGAGTTCTTATTTCTTCATCATCCTCGACCAGAAACTCATTGGGAAGAACAAAAACATTACAAGACATGCAAACCCAGGCTGAAGATGATGAGAGCTGCTAGTTTCTCCATGTGGCGGCGGCGTATAGAGAAACCTCCAGAATTCCAGCAGTTTTGTGGGAATTCTTTCATCATTTTTGAATTTCTAATAAGCCAATGACTTGTACGGAGCAAAGACTCTGAAGAACATTTCCAGGGATTTCCTTCTAGATGAAGCTGTTGCAAGCTTTTCAAAGGCCTCAGTGCGGCGCTTTCCATGTGGCTCAGTTGGTTGAACTTCAGACTAAGTGCTGTTAGGTCCCCCAAGCCTTCAAACTGCCCTGCTCCAATGGACCTGAGCCGGTTTCGGTCCAGATGAAGCTCTTTCAATTGGATTAAAGCAGACAGTGTAACCGGCAAGTGGCTCAAGTGGTTGTTCTGCAGGAAAAGTCTTCTGAGGCCTCGCAGAGATTCAAAGAGGTTTTCCGGAAGCACCTCCAACAAGTTAAAGCTGAGATGAAGCTCCTTTAGAAGTAACAAGTCTTCAAAAGCATCAGCAGATATGACACGAAGACTGTTGTTGGACAAGTCCAAAACCCTGAGGTTTCTGGCACTGCTGAAGCATCGACCTGGAATGGAACGTAGCTGATTATCACTCAACAGTATCTCACGCACGGCTGAGAGATTGACCAGCAGCTCCGGCTCCAGATTTCGGAGGCTGTTATTGTTCAGTTTGAGATAGATTAGTCGGTGGAGATGTTTAAAAGAGTATTTGGGAATGGAATGGATTTGATTGTTCTCCAGGTTGAGATCGGTCAGTCGACAAGTCTTTTTGAACAGGTGCTTTGGGATCTTCTGCAGGTTGTTGTTGCTGAGATCAAGATACTTGAGGTTCCTCAGAGTCATGAATGTGTCTGATGAGAGCTGGGAGATTCGATTACTGTCCAGTTGTAAATCACGCAAAGCGGGGAGTGGACGAAACAGGTCTGGTGGGATGACAGAGATGTTGTTTCTGTCCAGCTGGAGATCCGTCAAAGTGGTTAGATTGTTGAAAACGCTTTTGGGAAGCAACGTCAAGTTGTTGTGGTACAAATTGAGATTTTCCAGTCCCCTCATGTCTTGGAAGAACAGCGGAGGAACAGAAACCAACTGATTGGAGCTCAGATCCAGGGAAACCAACTCAGAAAGACCCTTTAGGGAATCGTTGGCCAGGGAAACTAGACCATTGTGACTCATATCCAAGTTTTTCAGTTGGGGAACCGCTTGGAAAACACACTCAGGTATGTCGTTAATGCTGTTTTTCTGGAGATACAAGAAGGTGAGGCTCGGAACGTCCTGGAGGAGACCAGCAGGAATGTCGGACAGTCCATTTCGGCTGAGATCCAGGTGAATCAGGGCTTCAGCTCCTCTCAAGCTCCCACTTCTTGTGTCATTTAGTTTGTTGCTTGACAGGTAGAGCTTTGATAAGTTGGTACAGTTCTTGAATACGTTCACCTCTATGATCCTCAGATGATTTCTCTTCAGTTGGAGCTCCGTGAGGGCTGGAGCTCCTTCCAGAACCCCAGAGGGTAACATGACTATATGGTTCACACTGAGAATGAGAATTTGAAGATTGACCAGACTGTGAAGAAACTGTGGAGGGAGAGTTTGGATGAGGTTCTCACTTAAATCCAGCATTTGGAGGTTCTGCAGTCCTTGAAACGGCCTTGGTGAGAGCGCATTAAGTGCATTTCCTCTCAGAAACAGCCTGGTGAGCTTTGTCATGTTCTGCCAGATGGTTTTCTGATCAGCGGACAAGTTCAAGTGATTCTGGCTGAGGTCAAGAAGCACCAGATTTTCCAGACCTTGGCTTGGGAGAGCCCGGATCTTGTTATGCATGACATATAATAGTTCAATACCCACAGGAAGTCGAGGTATCTCCACAAGCTTCTTGTTCGAACAAATTGCATTTTTCGGATGTTCACAAGTGCAGAGTGAAGGACAGGAGTCAACCATCACGAGTGATGCCAGAAAGAAGGTTGTGATGCAAAACATTTCTAATGGTGTAGTCCTCAAGACCTAAGAACAATGACCCAGAATGACAAATAATAAAACAAGTATTAATGTTCAATGTGGTTAAAAATTCTCGAATTGAATATGCCAAGTCGAGAGTGGAGTCAACAGCAAGAGATTTATAAGACAATTCTATTGATCGCAGGTCAAGTGTTTTTCCTGGCCAGTTAGAAGAGAGTTCTCAGGCCTGAGAGCGGTCAGAGAGTGAACGCCTACCTTTTTTCTGGGGTTAATCATTTCAGAAACCATGGTTACATAAATTGAGTAATTAATGTCCTGATTTACCTAATTTCCAATCACTTCAAAATATATGTTATTCAAAAACGACCTGTTATTGATGTTTTCCAGCATCATTATATACCAAAAACAACATCTTTTTCTCACCAGACTTCCTCTGCATGTTTACATACTGATACACCGGCTAATCTATTAAACATTAAAGTCCATTAAATGTATCCAAATTAATAGGAATAATATGAATAGCCACAATTCTTAAGATAATTAAATTTTTTTAGGAAAATGCACTGAGAACTACTTACCATCAGCCAACTGAGAAGTGTTGTGAGAAGCACTGCTCTGTTTGCAAAGCCACCGACTTTTTTTCTGACCACAAGATTCAGCGCACACACGCACAGAACTGAAACTGATCATGCATTGTTTCCAAACAATCTGTGAAATGTTTTGCAGTTAAAGCATTTTTTTTTGCTAAAAAAAGTAACAAGTTTGAAAAAGAGAAATTAGTAAATTTTAATACATTTAACAAAATTTAAAATCTTAATAAATGTAATCTCTCTTATTTGTTTCATTAAATGGCACGCTAGACATGAGCTGAAGAAGGTACTAAAAACTTCACTCCAAAAACAACAAAAAGCTGATTTTATTTTACTGAACAATGTGAATGCATGGGGATAAACACAAAATATTGGACAAAATATACAGTCGGCTTCGCTTAATTGGGCCACCGATTAAATTGAGCTGCCGTTTTATTGGGAGAAATCCAAATCATATCTCGTAACGCAAATGTGTGCCTCTTTATTGTGGCAAAATGGGCGTTGTGTTCCAAATAACAGAAGTTGACTCTATATAATATACTCTTTATAAAGTAGTTTCATGTTCAAATCCCACCCCGAGTAGTTTTGCAGTGCTGCACACTGCTCCGGCTTTCTGCTCCGGCTTTGTGCGCTTTGAGACAGTTAAAACTGTGAAAATCGCATTACAAATGCTCAGAACTTGAACTGGAACTTTGTGTGTGTTCACTCGTGGCCCTGACATCTGTAGTCATGAAAGTAAAGTCTTCTGCTACAGTAATGTCGTGCGTAATAGTGTTTGCTTCAAGTCATGAAGTGCTACAGAAATGTAGCGTGTAATACAAAAGAGAATGTTTGCAATCTTAACATTCACATTGGTAGATAATCGCAGGATAGGTGGAAACCAAAGATCTTGAAGAAACCCACGCAAGCACAGGGAGCACACCCCGTACAAAATGCCCCCCCACCGGGTCTAGAGGGAAAATTGCAACCTGCACAGCAGTGGTGTTAAGTACAGTACTTAAGTACATTGACTTTGTTACTTTACTTGAGATTTTCGAATGAGGCGATATCGCCATCTGCAGGGTGCTGAAGGCACTGAATGCTGTTTATGAACTAAATCACGTGAATTAGCAGTTGCTTGACTTTTTTCCTTTTTGAATCAATTTTGTTCTTACATTTTGGAACATTGAGGAGTTAATTTTCAATTTAGGAGTTAATGTTCAATAACTTGGACATTTCTATATTATCATTCACCCAGTATGTCACCTGTTCCACCAGAGACAATAAAATACTGGACTTATTTTACGCTAACACCAAAGAGGCCTACAGCGTGTCCTCTCTCCCGCCGCTGGGCAGAGCTGATCACAACATCTTGCATCTTCTGCCCGTGTATAAACCTGCGGTGCACAGGCAGCCGGTGATGTCTCGCACAGTGAAGAGGTGGACACCAGAGAGTGAAGAGGCTCTCAGAGACTGTTTCAGCACCACAGTGTGGACGGAGCTTTGTGACCCACACGAGGAGGACATTAATGCCATCACAGACTGTATTACTGAATACATTAAATTCTGCTGTGAAAACACTGTTCCATCCAGAGTGGTACGGCATTTCGCTAATAACAAGCCGTGGGTCACCTCTGAGATTAAAGTCCTCTTAAAGGAGAAGAAGAGAGCGTTCAGATCCGGGAATAGAGAAGAACTCAGGCGTGTACAGAAGGAGCTGAGGAGGAAAATTCGAGAGGGGAAGACCAGATACAGGAGGAAGATGGAGAAGCAGCTTCAGCGAAACAACACCAGGGAAGTGTGGAAAAGCCTGAAAACCATCTCTGGCTTTAAAGCACCGCACCCTCAGGTGGAGGGGGACATGAACTGGGCCACTGACCTGAATCATCACTTTAATCGATTCGACCAAGCAGCCCCCCCCCCCACCCTGCAGCAGCTGCTTTCAACACCATCAGCACCTCCTGCAGAACCAGCCCATCAAGACCCTCTACTCACTGATACTGCAACACCACCACAACCCTGTCTTTCTCCAGTATACAGGTGAGAAACCAGCTTAAAAGAATCAACGGTAGGAAAGCAGCCGGACCAGATGGCATCAGCTCCAGACTCCTCAAGTCCTGCGCAGATGAACTGTGTGAAGTCCTGGAACTAGTCTTCAATCTGAGCCTCAAGCTGAGGAAGGTCCCACAGCTCTGGAAGACCTCCTGCGTGGTACCAGTGCCTAAGACACCGCAGGCCAAAGACCTCAACAGCTTCAGACCGGTGGCTCTTACGTCCCATCTAATGAAGACACTGGAGAGACTAGTCCTGGGTCACCTCAGATCTTCTGTGGGAACCTACCTTGACCCACTGCAGTTTGCCTACAGACATGGCACGGGAGTGGAAGACGCCGTCATCTTTCTTCTGCACCGAGCTCTTTCTCACCTTGAGAAGCCCGACAGTAGCGTGAGGATCATGTTTTTTGATTTCTCCAGCGCCTTAACACCATCCAGCGGTGCTTCTGGAACACAAACTGGAGGAGGCTGGTGTGGACCTCTATCTGACGGAGTGGATCATGGACTATCTGACAAACAGGCCACAGTTTGTGAGAGCCAAGGACTGTGTGTCTGACACTCTGAGCTGCAGTGTGGGGGCTCCACAGGGGACTGTACTGGCTCCTTTCCTCTTCACTCTCTACACCTCAGACTTCAGACACAACACGGACGGCTGTGTTCTGCAGAAGTTCTCTGATGACTCAGCAATTGTTGGGTTGATCACAGGAGATACGATGCTGAGTACAGAGGACTACTCAGGACTTTGTGGACTGGTGTCGGGGAACCACCTCCTGATCAACGCAGGGAAAACTAAGGAGATGGTGGTGGATTTTCGCCGGCGACAGTCTACTGTCATCCCACCGATGCACATCCAGGGAATGGACATTGAGAGAGTGGACTCTATAAATACCTGGGTGTGCATCTGAACAACAAACTGGACTGGACTCACAACACAGACGCACTGTACAGGAAGGGTCAGAGCAGACTCTACCTCCTGAGGAGACTGCGGTCTTTTGGAGTGAGAGGGTCACTCCTGAAGATCTTCTATGACTCTGTGGTGGCATCAGCAATCCTGTACGGTGTGGTCTGCTGGAGCAGCAGCATCTCAGGCAAAGACAGGAAGAGACTGGACAGGATCATCAAAAAGTCCAGCTCTGTCCTGGGCTGCACTCTGGACACAGTGCAGGAGGTGGGTGAGAGAAGGGTCCTGGATAAACTATCATCCATCCTGGACCTGGACTCTCACCCACTGGTGGACTCACTGTCTGCTCTGGAGAGCAGCTTCAGTGGCAGACTGATTCACCCCCGCTGTGTGAAGGAGAGATATCGCAGATCGCTTTCCTACCTGCTGCGATTAGACTCTACAATTTGAACTTAAATCTAAGCTGTTGACTGGAACTGTGCTTGTGACGGGCAGCGCTACTTGTTCATTTATGGTCTGTGTTCGTTTGTTTATTATGATGTGTGCAGTGCGTTATGGTGATGTTTGTTTATTTATTGTTTGGATTTGTTGTTGCTGTTGTGACGTGAAATTTCCCCGCTGTGGGACTAATAAAGGATTTTTCAATTCAATTCAATTCAATTAGTAAACGAAACCTCATGAATGAAAAGTTTTTTGCTCAAATTTCTTGGTGTTTTTAAAATTGTATACACTACGCCTCTAAAGCTTCTTGGAATTGGTGACTTGTATCTTGAAATGGTATTCATATTTTTCCTCAAGCCAAGTATGGCTTCAGGTACTCATAACACCGTTGCTTCCCGGTAACCGAATCGCTTTCCCATGCTGTAATAGCACAGAATGACCAGCAGGTGTCTCACTCGAGTATTGATGCTCCACCGCCGGACCCGCAGCATGAATGAACGGCCAGTGTGTTTTAGGACCATGGGGGAAGGGAGCGGGAGCGCCGTCGCAGCCCTGCCCAGCTTTTTCTTTTCTCCTTACGTCCTCCTTTGATTCCGCTGTCTGTCACTCTGTTGGGGATGAAGCTTTTCCACCGGGCGGGTAGGTTTTATTCTCATCCTGAGAGAATTGACATACCCCGCTTCATCACCAGAGGAAGAGGAACTCGCTCCCCGGTTGTTGTTGTGCTAGGGAGCGTTTGAAAGCCCGACGGAAGTGATCTCGAGAGACGCTGGCTACTTTCTGCCGCTCCGCATCCACTATTATTCTTTTTCTTGTTTTTTTTTGTGTTTTGCTCCAGTGGAAGGGATTGGCGTGAACGGCGATGGCGTGGGAATCCAGGTTTATTTGCTTTTTAATGCGCCGGTAGTTGGGCTTTGTTTGTTTTTTTTTGTCTCCATCTCCCAATTGCGTTGCGCTTTTGTGTTCTTCTCTCCATCTCGTGATCTACAACCTCACGGTCTCGTCCAGGACAGGAGCGACTCTTCGGCCACTGTTTCGGGGCATGTTATGAAGACGACGCTTGGACGGGTCACTGTCTGGCCGCTGTGGACAACATGACATATTGTTCCTGCCACTGCCAGATCAGACTGATGTAGAGTTGTTCGTCGCTGGCCTCGCGTTAGTAGAGTTGATGATGATGATGATGATGATGATGATGATGATGATGATGATGATGATGATGATGATGATGACGATGAGGATCGTTTGAGGGAATCGCCGCGATCGGAGGTTGGAGCCTCACCACGGCCGCGGACAGTTTCTTTGGCCGGGATTCAGTCTCCTAAATCTACACGGAACGCTGAAATCAACCGATTGTTGCTGACGGCCAAAGCTCCGGGGACGATGTCCTCACGCGCAGCGCTCCAACCGGGGAACGAGCGGAACTCCGATCACGTAAGTTGATACGACGGGGACGTCGTTACTTTCGCTTGATGAATAATTCACTTTTCACGGTTTCCGTTGAAAAAGTACCGTCTGGGGAAGTGAGGCGAAGACGGAGTTGTTTGTGCGAGTCGAATCTCGGGAGTAGTTCAAAGGAACCGAGTCACCGGCTCTGATCGTTTGACGCTATTACACAATTTTGCTGTTTTTACTTCGACAAAACGGGGTTTTGCAGTTCCGACGCCTTTCCAGTTGTATGTTTTCACGTATTTTGTATTTACTCGCAATACATCTGAACTTTAGGGTTGTTTTTTTTAGATGCGCTGTCCAAGATTCAGGGAGCATCATTTCACACACTGAATTTATAATCTTAAATTAGGTTTAATTTGCGTCATTTTGGATTTTAAATTGGCGTTTAAATCTTTACATATGAAATGTACGTTTTTGTCTCAAACCCTTTAACACTGTCACAATAATTAACAGACGTTTAACTCCAAAGTTGAAAAGATTTGAAAATAGAATATTCAGAAATAAATTAAGACTGATTTAAAGGAATCATAAATATCCGAATCAACCTGATCGTTCCTTTCTTATCAAACGCATTACAGACCAATTTCAAAATGTGATTCAATTAAACATAGTGATTTCTATATTAGGCAATATGTGAAATTCAGTGAAACTTGATGGAATCGTTTTTGCACTTTTTATGAAGGTTGTTTAATTGTTCTTGATAATCTATTGATTAGTTTTTCGGATTGAAAGTACTGTATAGATTTAAAACCCACATATGCTGTGTATAAATATGTACACCGTAACTGTGCACGTATTTAATGCAGATTTAAACTGAACTTTTTTTTTTTATTAACGTAACAGCAAGACAAACTCAGATAGGTGATTAAAAAACCAGTCAATGGTGATTTCATTTTTTTTAAACAAACTACTACTCAAAACATAATCGTAACGGCATAAAGGGTTTGATATTTACAGCAATGGCCACAATTTCGTGCAAATGTGACTTGCAGTCACTGGTTGCAGACTTTGTTTTTAGCTGGAGGCTAATTCGCTCATAACTTTCAGTCAGTGGCATGTTTGACTGTTATCAACCCTCCTTGTTATGTAAGCGGCGTGTCAGTGGCCCGTTTGCCTGTTTGGGCTTTTGAATAGATCATTGACAAGTTGTGAAACGCACCAGATCTTGTCACGTGATTGTTTGGATGAGATTCAGTTAGTTTTACTTGCACTGTCATCAGCCAGAACAAACCCGAGCCTCACATCAGCCGTTTGAGACGTTGTGATAAATATTTTTGCATTAAACGAATGGTATTTGAAGTATTTATCACATGAAGAACGCGGATAATTGTGAGGCTCGCGCATCAGTGATTTGTCGTTAAACCGTGACGTGAAGATCTCACAGAACTGATTAAGATCACAAGGCAAACGCTGCAGGAAATGCATTTACGGAATGGAGGTTACGTCAACTCCAGCCCTGGAACAAGTGTGACGTAGGGCAGAAGAACTCCCATATCTCTGAAACATGGCTAGAAGAAGGGAGCACGTGGACCACCAAGGCCAGGTGGGCAGTTTGGACATGAGGAGCTCAACAAGGTTCCTGGGTTAGTGTAACTCTTGAGAGTAAAAGAGGAAATTGTTTCCCCACATTCCATTTCCTGCTCTACTTCCTCATTGGTAATGTTAAACATCTCCATTTGGGCGAAAGTTAACTACTGGCCTCGTAATTTAGCCATTCTCAGAAACTGGGCAGGTTGGACGGAGCCAGCTCTGTAGTTACGACAGATTGAGGTTAATGTAAGCGACTGTGTGTTAGGATAGAGTGAGAAGAGTTTTATTTGTTTCACGTGAGTGTCAGGGTTGTACAGACTTCACACAAGGCTTTTAATGAGGTGAAGGACTTACTCAGGTTTCAGCATGCTTATGAAAATCACAGTGAAGAGACCTGAGAAATTGAAAATCAACTTAAAACTTTATTTGGTTTTTGGGAACGTCAGATGACCTTTCTCTTTCATCTAAGCTATGGTAATGTATGTGAATTTAAAAAAAAAAAACTTTTTTTGTTTAATAATGTTGGCGACTACTCAAATTTAATTTCTTGTTTGAGGTCGACAAATCAAAACGTACAAACGTTGCTGAACACGTACATGCCATAAAATGTAAAATGTAAAAAGTTTTTTCTTGATGGTGACAATGAAAGTGATGGGAAAACACTGACTCCCTCCCTCATTACTGTTGTACTCATTACATGTACTCATGTACTGTATTCACAACTTTGTACGTTTGTTTTAATAATAAACAATGCTTTTATATTCTTCAAAGTACTTATGAGTTATGAATAATCCTGATTACGAATTTTCGAAAGATATTTAGTTTGGAAATAACTTTTGTCATTTTGCATCATCGTTCAAATTGGGATTCGTTTACACGTTTTGCTTACATTTGTTTGTCACAAAATACACAAGGTACACTAATAAAAACACACAAACATCTTTTGATCTGAAATGGAGCCTGGTGATCAATAAGAGGATTCAAACAATGTTCAGGCCGGAAGGATTGTCTGGGGAAAAAAAAACCATTTGTTTGTACGCGTATCAAACTTCGCTGAACTGGATGGGGACAATTGCGCAATCAGCGTTTCCACATTGCGCAATTCCACATTTTAGAACGGTTGCACCATTTTGTTTTGCCTCCACGACGATTGTTGCTCCAGACAACTGATATTGATGTTGTTTCCCTGGTTTTGGGATGTGTGTGTGTGTGTGTGTGTGTGTGTGTGTGCTGGGGGTTATGTTACTGGTTGCTGGGCCGGGGGGCTGTGCAGTGCGTTTAGCAGATGGGTCTCAGCTGGGTTTTTTTGTTGTTTGTCCCTCTCATCTGATGCCAAGGTGAGACGTTTGCTCCCTATTCAGGATCGCTCCTCGTCTGCTCCTCCATTACTTATTCACATGACTTTACAGCAGGATGCGCGGTAAAGCGTTGTGCGGCTTCGCGGTCACACGGCTTGGGTCAGGCTACTTGTAAATGACGTCGTCTGCTTTTTTTTTTTTTTTTAAATGAAGGATGCAAGTTTCTTAAAAAGTCATGATTCCTGATTTGAAATGCTGTAGTTTTGCAAAAAGCAGAATTCACAACTAAACTACATTGCATCGTGCATGTGAACGTGTCATGTCGGTTATAAAGCTGCAAAAAAAAAATTTCAAGTGGGCGAATGATTTTTGGGCGAACAACTCAAACAAATTGGCAAATTGATGTGACAAATTAAAATAAACAACCAAACAAATGAATAATAATAATTATTTGTGAATAATAGTAATTTCACCCTGATTTGCCAGATTTGGCAGTTTCATTTGTTGCTTACACACTTTAGTTGAGCTACGGTAACACAACGCACTTAAAATAAAAGAAAGAATAATGTTAGAAATGTTTCAACGTCACATGCTGCACACACACACACACACATATATATAATTGCATACATTATTTATTAGCATTTATTTAGAAAAATTATATTTACACAAATGTGTATGCATGTGTATGTTGTGTATACATACGTATGTATGTATATGTATTTATTTATGTTAAATCTACACAAACTGTAAACTAATTATATATCAATCTATCGACAACAAAAT
>CM051502.1:22101215-22166723 GCA_028031935.1 Paedocypris micromegethes
ATATATATACAATATTGTTACACATAAATGTACTTAATATTCTATGTAGTGTAAATATATATATATAATATATATATTTATATATTATATATATATAAATATATACTGTATTAACTGTATTTTTTTAACTGTTCACGAATATATGTATATATTTACATTGCATAGAAATGAATAATAAAATGCTTTAGCGTAACGTTGACTCTCTGAATTTTGTCTGGTGGTAACACACACAGATCTACGAGAGCCGCGCCATTGATCGCATGTGTCCTGCGGGAATCATACTGATCCGCTATTGATAAACCGTGAGTAACTGTTTGTCGCCGTAATGGGCGGAGTCAGAGTGAGCAACTGTCAGTTTGTGTCGTCCTTGGTTACACCCTGCAGTGTATAATGTGCTCCAGAGATGAACGTAAGAATGAAAAGAACGCTTTGTTTCTCACTCTCTCGTTATGTTGAGCTATGTGCTGTTTGGTTGGCCGATGTGGTCACGTGATCAACCGATTTTAACATGTGATTCTGTACAATGTAGCCAGGTCGTAGCTATCATTAGCATTAGCGCTTCCTTGGATTAGCTGCGATCAGATATTTGGTTGAAACGTTTCAGTTTCACAGCATTTTTCCAGTATTTGTGCGTTTATAGCTGCTGTCAAACTTTACGTTTAACTTCTGTGCTTGGGTAAAGTGAAAGTACAGTTAACCTTAGCAATGGCGCTAACCAACGGCTCCCTAAAGCGTGTGAAATACAAGAATCTGTTGACGCCATGGCTACAAACGCTAAACATTTACCGTATTTTTTGGATTTACACTACAATCTGGCACATTAATTTTTAAAAATTTTTTAATATTTACTTTGATATTTTATAAATTATGGTAGATTGTAAAGTTAGCGGTGTAAAATCTTCTAAAAATTGATGAATTATTAATGATTATTAATGATATATATATATATAGATATGTAGTCATTCATATTTTAAGAAGAACACCATGACTATTTTTTGCGTTAATACATTGTTAAGTGTTGTGTAATTTACATAAAGCTTCAAAATCGTTTTGTTCAATCTAGTCGGCTTGCGTGTGAAACCATTCGTAAGCGTGAAAGTGCATTATCATTTTTTTTTTGGTTCATTAAGGGTGTGGCAGAGACTCCTTCCCCCATCCTGAGCAATCTACTCACATGTCGTATTGGTTTCACGGACCCCCAACAATACCCCTGCCCCCAACTGCCCATATAAATAGCAGTGGCAATCAGGCCGAGAGTAGCAGCAGAACAATCGATGCGTGCGGCCCGGGAAGGGCGGGGTCAGGGGTATTGATGCTGATGGTGGTGATGGAGAAGGCCGCTGACAGCTTTATGTTAGTGTTAAATGGAGCGTCGCGCGGGCCAAGATTTAACATCTTTATCATGGGCAGTTATTTAAGGATGGGTCAGGTGAGGAACTGTGGGCCTTCGTCCAGGTCAGGTGGATTTTATTATGTATTTGTGCCTAATTTTTTCAAGACCGGTTTCTTGATGGTTTACTGGGGTAAATCTCTAAATACACTGGTTTTAGGCAAATACATTCATGGATTCATAAAAAAGCCATTTAGTTTCCATCACGATTCTGCGTTCGTCAGGATTGTTCTTGGGAATTGAACCTACAAACTTTGTCGAGCTCAGCTGAAAGTCGTGGAACGGCACATAAACAGCTTCTAGAATAGATATTGTCAGTCACTGTTGGGCTTTCACCCACTCTTTTTGGACCAGTGATGTTGGATTGATAAGGAAATTGAAAGATGGATGAAAAACCAGCATGCCCTTTTATGCCAATTGCCAGGTCTTGCCTTTAAGTGAAAGTTAACAGTGTGTGTGTTTTTCAAATGTAAACATTTTTTTATACTATCTTTACGCAAATATAAGCACCCCTTTTTATCAAGTTTTAGACGCTCGAAAACATAGGGGATGCTTATAATCGCTGATTTACACGCACATTTTTCCGTATTTCAAGTCAGGAGCAATCACAAATAAACGGAAACACGTCGTTATTATGCAGCGGTGCGCGTGTGCGTCTTAAAATAATGCATAGGCAGAGGTGCATACAGTATACGCTTTTATTGGCTCATTAACAGAAATAAAGAAACATTAGTCACGCCCCAACACTTAACAGAAACAAACAAACACTGAAAGAAGTGAGAATTAACTAAATACAATCATTAATATTACAACAAACAGAAACTACAAACCACGACCGAGTAGCTTAGCGTTAACAAACGAGTCCAATGTGTCATCGCAGAAAGAGTCAAAACAGTTGAAAATGAAGAACACGGGCAAGGAGTAAAAAAGGAACAGACACAAAACGCTCGGTCTGCCAAACAGGGGATAATAATCCTTCGCTTCGATTCTCTTCACATAGCTTCAGATAAACAGAGAGCATGACGGGCCTCCTGCAGTTGCTTTGCGCCTGCGCAGACCGGTGCAAAGACTCTTGGGAAATGGAGTTCTGTCCATTAGAATTGACTTTTTGTTATCTATCATTCAAGCAAAATGATACAAAATGATAAGTTAGCCTTGTTAAATAAAAATTGTATGTTTAGAAGAATATTAAGATAATTGAACCATAAATTTGCCTTACAAATGTAAAAAAAAAAAAACATTTTCTTTTTTTGGATTTTTTTTACTTCCCTAAAATAATTAGGGGGGTGCTTATATTTTCGTAAATGTTTACACCTAGCCGAACACTAGGTCTCCTTGTCTGGTAGTTGAGATTCTGCCATTTTCTGTGATGGCTCACTCGACACACTTTACTATAAGTATTTTAAACGTATTAGTCCTGCAGTGGAGAACATTACAGAGCTCTGCAATTTACCCTTCCAAACTGTAAAGTGAAGGAATGTCATCCTATAGAATGCCTTGGAAATGCAGAATTCTGAAACAAGCAAAAGTGAAGAAAAAATCTATTCTGGTTTATTCTGCAAATGATAATAGAGTGAATTGGTTTGTGCAGTTTGTTTTGTTTATATTTAGTTTTTACTATGTTTAATTTCCACAGCGTTGGTACTGTACTTCTTTCTCTGCGTCATTCTATATAATGCCTAGGCAAAGTATGCAACAAAGCCGAGCCTAAAACTGGCCTACACACATTGTTGGCAACAAAGGGAAGTCAACAGACGCAGGAAGGAGCAGTGGGCAGTCTGAAGTCATGGAGCTGAATGGCAGATCAGGTTCAGTGTCTTACTCAAAGACACTACAGTCGTGGAACCCAACAGTCCGAAGTTCAACACTCCAACCATTAGAGTAGACCTAAGGGTTGGAGGCCTTTTGATCCAGTCTCTGGACAAGAAATATTGTAAAATTGTAAAAATAAATTTCAGTTTTGGCTCCTTTGTGTTTATTGGTTCTGTATTCACACCGAGTATTGAAGTTGGCCGTCGTGTGCCAAGTTTGCCACATGCGTCATATCACGTCAAGGTGCGAGTGGCGTTTACAATCACAAGGCATTCCTCGATGGATTAGGTTTACTTGTTGGCCCTCTTGTCCATGCTGTTTTATAACTCTGGAACAGTCAGACTGGAAACATGTCAGCAATGTGTAGTCTCAGCTAAGCAGCGATTACCTTCACGCAAAAAAGCCTGTGTGAAAACGACAACAGACAGTTGTCGAGTAAAGATCAAAATTTGTTCAGAAAGAAAGCAGAAGTACAAATGGTGTAATGTATGTGAAATCTACAGTTGATTCTGAAGGCTTTCATTTATTATTGATGTCTTCTCTTCCATTCCCAGCATGCATCTCTGTCAGCCAGTCGTTCAGAGAAGGGCACCGGATGGTCGAGTCGATCACTCGGGGCTCGTTGCCGGAATTCCATTGCCTCCTGCTCGGATGAGCAGCCTCACATCGGCAACTACCGATTGCTCAAGACAATCGGCAAGGGCAATTTCGCCAAAGTGAAGTTAGCGCGCCACATATTGACGGGCAAAGAGGTAAGATCTTTACGTTTGTGAGAACTGTGATTGGTCCACATCTTCTTGCTGGTCACGTGGCTTTCTTTCTGGACCAAAACATAGATTTACCAGTATTTCACGTTTCTTTACACCATCAAACCCATTGTTTTGCAGTTGGTTGATCCCTTCAGTGCTACAGTTTTTTAAACTTGCGCTAATTTTTTTTCAGGTTGCGATAAAAATCATCGACAAAACCCAACTGAACCCTACAAGCCTTCAAAAGGTAAGAACTAGGTCGTATTTTGTCTCTACATATTTTTGTCCGTCTGGTTGATTATGAATGAGTCAATTTGTACTTTTGCACAAATACATATAAACATTTTATTTGTACAAACATTTTACCACAAAAATCTTTGTTGGTATTCAGTGAGTTTTGAACTTTGAGAATAATCTTGTTCTTTACGCTGTTGTTCTTTAAGAGAATCTTGAAGTGTTTTTTTAGTTTCCTCATTCTGGTGATTAAAGATTTGGTTTGAAGAATAGATGTTTCAGATGAGTTGTCGATACATAATAGTAGGAATGAAACGCACAACATGTGTCCATGAAATTGAGATTTCGACTTTAAGAGAAACGGGTTTACTTCAAAATGGCGTGAAATGAAATCAATTAGGCTCAATTTGAAGATCTGGTTTGCAGGTCTGACAATACAAACATTAGGCCAGATTGAATCCAAGATTATTGGAGATTATTTAATTACCAAAAGGAAATATTGCATTGTTTGTGTGTGTTTGCACAAGATTTGAGGGTTTAAATGTGATTTGCTTTGAGACCAAGTAGCTTATCCTCTGACGAATTACGGCATTTGGCCTTTTCTTTACTTTTCCTCATTTAACCTCAAAGCAAATCTATTTCTTCTCGTGTCCTTCCTCACTGTGACAATAATTCTTTCGTGGAATTATGAGATGTGTATAAATCAGAGGTCTTCACCGGCCTTGATCTGGTGGTCCTCTACAGTCACGACTTGTTTAATCTAGTTCAGAGACGGAGGAGCAGAACACACTGACCTTGACCCTTCACAGACCAGGATAGATGGGGAATTTGTTCGTGTGTGTACATGAGAGTTGCGATTGTGGGGTCTTGAGCTTTTTTAGTGAAGCAAACCCCTTGAGTGTTGGACGATGGGGGGTTGGGTGTCTCTCTTTCAGGGTCTTTTTAGCCAGGAACAGTGTCCCAGACAGACAAACAATGGAGGCCACTGAACAGGAGGGGGTGGAGGCCACCAAGGGGATGTTATAGGACCCCTAAGATTGTCTATGTTTTAGTGTCCCTAACGCAGTGCCAACCATTTTGTTTGGCAGAGGACTTTGTGTCTTTAAGAAATAACTTTTCCTCTCATTGGTCTCATGTCGACAAAAAGCTTGAAAGCTATGCAGATAGCTCAAAAGTGTTGAAGCATGACCCCAGAGAGACATGTGGATGAAGTGAACTTGACATGGATGAGTCACAGAAGAGAATGCATCATCACTTAACACTCGTAGATTATTTCCGATCAACTGCAGATACACACGGATTACTGATGCAAACTCAATAATGTGATTATCATTGTTTCGACCGCTGGGCAGCATGTGTTGGGAAATGGCGTGGTGTGGCTGAGGCCAAGGTTAGCTTGCATTGACACTGTAATTCATTTTTTATTTTTGTTTATCGATTAACGTCGCGTCTGATTAGCGCGCTTGGCGTGAAGCGCAGTGGAATGCAATCGTAGAGAGGGTTGTACAAAAGGACAGTAATATTTTTTTCTGCGTTTACTTCGACATTACAGTTTTTTTAGCTGGAAAATTCCTCATTCATTTTCATTATTCAACATAAAACATATTCATTATATTATTTAGAAGATATGTCTTAACTCTGGTTAAACTGAAACTCCAGTTTGGTTTATGCCTAATGAAATTAAAATGCTTTTATTTTTTGCATTTCTTAATATCTTTCATTCAAGATTTAATAACTTTAATAAACCGGGGGAAACTGTTAAGGGAATGAAAATATTTATGCTAGATGATTTTAATAAAATAATATTTATTTATTTATTTGTGAAACATCTCACTATTTGTCTGGCGTTGGGGACGAGAAGACTCCTTCCAGAAGCTTCTCTGGGCGAGTTACAGGCTTCTTGGCTGATGTTTGGTCGCCCACAGGCAGAATTGACCTGAACTGATGGAACCATCTGTCTCTTTTCTCTCATTCAATTCTCTTTTCATTACATTTTTTTAATATGTATTTTATTGTCCCTGTCTCTGTTTCTCTTTCTTCTCTTTTCTTCTTTCTTTCTCACTATTACTCTTTCTCACATTTCTCCTCTCTCTTTCTTCCTCACACAATTTCTTTCTCTCTTTCACACTTTCCCCTCCACTTTCTTCCATTGTCTGTTTATTTCTCATATGCCCCTCTTTCTTTCGCTGTTTTTCTCTCACACACGCATTTCTCTTTCTCTTTCTTTCTATATCTCTGTCTCTGCCACTGCCTCTACCTTTCCCACATCCCCCTCTTTCTCTCTCTCCCTTTCTCTCACACTTCTCCTCTTTTACCCTCCTGCAACATCTCTGTTTTTTCCTTCCATATTCATTTTTTTTCTTTCCTTTTCTGCATTTAGTCCGCCCCCAAGCCTATCATTCAGCTTCATATCAATGGCAGAGAAATGGCGTGGGTGTGAGCGGATGCATGGACGAACGAAGCTCTTCCAAATCCACTATTTCTCAGTGACTCACTCGTTACAAATTGCCAGCTTACATTTTTTTTACATGAATTAAAAATTGTAGTGTCCTATTTTTATACCCAGTTGGTAGTGATGAATGCTAAAAGTGCAAACAAGCCAATTCTTAACAGTCTACTACCTAGGGCTTTGTGACATTAAATGATTATCGCAATATTTCCCAAATTTTTGGCCTTATTGGCGAGTCGTCCTTTGCCATAAAGCTGAAGAAGAATTAGCTAAACTTGCTAGTTGTTTCCATCTTAGGCTGCAAGGATAGAACAAATGGTTGTTAGTATGTTATGTTATGTATCGTAATGTTAGTACGGCATTAGAACTCCAGAAAAGACTACAATGTTTTTTTGTTTGATTACAAATATCTGTGGGGAAAATATCAAACAAGAGTGTGACACGCTAACCAATTAGCGCTCATGCTACATTGTACAAACAAAAGTAAGCAGTACCACTATATTCTATTACTGCAAAATTAGCTTCCTGACAAAACATAATTTGATTTTTGCTTTAAACACCCACCCCACCTTCTACAACACGTGTTCACATCTTGTGACTTAAGTTTTCTGTTTTTTGACAGGAAGTGGACACGTAAAAGAGAAATGACTGGAGAATATAACTAAAGAGTTCAGCAATTATTTAAAATCAATTTATTAGGACGAAATTGTTCTGATGCTTTAATTTAAACGCACAATTTAGTCTATCACAAACTGTCATTCTACTTTCAGCATCTACCAACATTTTTGAGTGTGCGCGATGTTCCCGCTAATTTATTTTATAAGTGTCCCAACATTCATATAAACACCTTCATATTTAATCCAAATCCATCCACGCCAAAATATGTACGTATACTAAAAATACAGTTTTTGTAATTTACAATGAACCTTGCAGGCCAGTTAAATTCAAATAAGGGCCCCGTGTGGCCCCAGGGCCCGATGATGCCCATGTCTGCTGTAAAAACCCTCATCTGAATGCAAGATGCCATTTTTGTCTCCTTCATAAAGCTTAACGGCGGAGTTGCACAACCGAGGCGAATCGTGGCTTCTTGCTAATATTGGCGCTCGTAGCTATTATTTGACGCGGAAAGTGTCGCGTGGGTGTTTTGTTCTCTTGTTCAGACATGCAAAGATGTCGAGCGGTTGATTTACATGTTTCTCCCCCTCTCGCTGGAGCAGCTGGATATGGCCTGGATGGAATTAGATGTAGATGGAAGGATTCCCCTGTGGGACACGGGTGAAAGTGGTTGGCGTATGTTGGACCGATGAGCTTGATGAGGGGGAAGAGGTCACATGACTGCGATCCGCTATAGGACAGAACAGTGATGCGCGAAAACATCAATTATATCAAACGCTAATTCTGTAAAACACTGTCTCTCATCCATCATAAAAGTGCTTCGTTGTTGGTTTTCTTACTCTTTAGTATTTTAAAACATAAAGATTTTGTTTTTACAGTAAAAATATACTTATAAATACTAAACCTGTGTTGTTTTCAGTGGAATTTACATATGGTGTAGATATTTACTAAAGATTTTCGTCAATACTTAAATTGCCAAGTTATTAATGGGTTTTATGTTTTGTTATGTAAATCATATTTTCATAAAACCACAATTGGAACTATATATGTTTTTAAATAATATTACTATACACAACTCTATTTGTGTGTTTGTTTATTAATATAGAGTGAAACATATAACTAAACACAGTTAGTTTGGCAATATGATGTATTGCAAAAAAACCTTTTTAGATCTAAAAACAATTATAAAGAGTTTGTGGTCACGTTCCTTGTTTTATAAGTGCTTTGTTAACTATTTCATCATGTTAGAAGTTTGGTTATATCAATTTATAAATGTTTTTCAGAGTTCCAGTCTGCACTAAATTTACCTGCACAAATACTTGTAACATGTTTTGATTGGAAAACAAAACTCTGGGATTTTCCTAGAGATAAGCAGCAGTTATTCCACCATTCCCAGTCATTCGAAATATTTCCAACATGACTTTCTCGATCTCATCACATCCGGAAGTGAGAGGAGACGAGGGCTTTTCCCTTGAATGTTCGTGTTTGTCGTTCGACTGGGTTGAACTCATAACCAAAGAACCCGTGTGTGTCGGACAGCAGCCATGTGACCTTGCGGCGATCTGGAGAGGAAAGAGAGCTTCAAAAAAGCTTTCAAAGAAAGCGGAAATGACAACACAGGTGATTAAAACAAGCACTGTGAGCGAACATCACGGGAAAGGCGAGAAGAAAGCGAGCAAGCGCCGGCCTAAAGAGAGAGAGAGGCAGGTTTTCCATCATGTGGCGAGGGAGCTGCACGCCATTGGCTGAAGGAGGGGGTGAGATAAGTCCTCGCTCTTTAATACCGGGTTACCATAGCGATAGTGACGTGAGGCCGCAGCTCGGGAAATGAACCAGGAAGCCCCTTGTTTGAGGTAGAGAGGAGGGAGGGCCTGGATTATCTTATCGCGGTTATCTTTAGGGCTCAGGTGAACAGCTGATGTGCAATTTAATTACCGCTGGTCTCGGGGGGGGCTTTCGGGGGTCCGTGTGTGAGTACTTGAAGGTGATAGTCGATGTCCCAAGATGCGCCGGTCATGTGACCAGTAACTGTTGCTGATAATCTTAATCTACACACACACACACACACACACACACACACACACACAAACAAATCTTTTGGGATCATGTCAGTTGTAGCATTTCAAAACATGCTGCTTGTTTTAAACTGGATTTTCAGCTTTGTGCCATGAAAACGTAATCTTGTTATTTTCTTTGTAAATGTTGTCTATGTATTTGATTATCATTATAATATTAATGCAATATTATTATGCAATATTATTTAAAATGTAATATTTGCTAAGATTTGAATAATAATATACAGATTATTATGTATATATAACTACTACTTCTACTTCTTTGTTGGTATATATAAACAATAATATATTTGTATATGCACTGTGTTTGATGTATGTAAACATATATGTTAAACATATGTATGTTTTTATCATTGTGAGTGTGTTGTGTGTGTGTGTGGGTGGGTGGGTGGGTTGTACAGTATACAGTAGTGTGTGTTTGGTACAGTGACTGTACTGCTGGCTCAGACTAGTGATTATATAACCTGTCTAGCGCCATCAGTTCACTCTCCACTCCTGACGTCTGTGTTTGTCTTTGCGCGCAAGACCTGAACCAGGCCAGGCCTCCTTCCTCCTTTAATCTCTACATGTCGTATTATGGCACGATACAATGTTTATTTCCCAGCTCAGTTTAAAGTTGCTCCCATCTGAAATGAACCAGCTGGTAAAATGGTAAAATAACCCGTTGTACTCGTTTTCCTCACGGCAGAGAGATTTCTTATCTTGAGGACGGTCTGCGCCGCTGTAAATAAGGGGCAAACCAGATCCGGCGTTGGTTTTGGAGATGGATGTGCAGCGAAAGGGGAAAGTCGCCGGAATTCCTGCTGCTCTTTAAAGCAGCGCGAGATAGACGTCCCGTCCCGTCCTGAGAGATACACGCATTATTATTCCACAACTAACGTAATAACCGCCTTAATTACAGCGAAAAACGCCTGCTTTATTCACTAGCCAGTTAGCTCATTAGCTCGATTCCAGCGTCTGAATGGACGCTAACGGCATTAGCTGGTTTGCTTTGAGCGACCAGATGCGTTGGGTTTTACCGTACAACGTAAATCTGTTGCTTCTGAAGTTCCATAAAACATATCAGGGCAACAAATGCCACTGACTTTCAGTTTGTAAAACGTGTCAAATTTAAATCATGCATGACGCATTAAGTAAAGAACAGTGGTACCCCGACTTACGAATGTCCTAGATAACGGAAATCCCGAGTAACAAAATGCGTCACCGCATAATTTTTCGACCCGAGTTCCAAAAAAAATTTTGCTATACGAAACGAACGCGTCTTTTTCTTATCGCTAGCATGCATAGATGAGACAGTCCTGAGTTGTAACAATATGTTTATTACCCATATTTTATCGTTTATCAAAACGATATTTAAAAACGATTCGTGTCTGGCACGGATTAGATGGATTGCAAGTAAAATGCAAAACCACCATTCTTGCGATATTACGGAAATCTCAGGGATTAGCTTGATGTGATTTCAGGATGGCGGTAACTGTATCTTTAAAAACACCTTCCAAAGGGCAAACTAAACAACTACTTCTAACTGTTCTAATACTTTCTACTTTCTACTTTTTTACTCTCTACTTCTAAAAACAATATTGTATCATTCATAAAACATTTTTAGTCTGAATGTACAAAGTCATGGCACGGATTAGATGGAAAACTCAGCAAACTAAATTTTCGGCTCTTGCACGCATACATTTTGTAAGTTCCACTATATTCTATAATAATTTGTCCTACAGTTACTCTGTTTTTTTGAGTGGAGATTGTACGTACAGTGGAGATGTGTGATATAGAGGAAGTCGTAATTATGTAGGTTTGGACTTCAGCGGACGCAAACGGACTCGCTAGGTTTGGCCAGTCTGTAGGAAGCGGGATCGTTTGTCTGGGGTTTTAATGTTTTTCTGATGCTGTTTTTAATATGCACATGTTTGTTTTTAAAACTCTAGGGAAGAGGTCAGGTGGTGTCACAGAGTTGACCGTGTGACGAAGGCAAATTTGTAAACGAAGAAAAATTTTTATTATTGTGTGTTGTCTTTTTTTATTGTTTTAACGTGATTGAAACAGGATTCAAATATCTAATTTTGTTTCATCTCTCTCTTTTTCCACCTCTGCCATCTTTTGTGGTTTCTCTCTTTTCTCTCTTTCCGTTACTCTTTATTACCCCCCTCTCTCTTTCTCTCTTTCTCTCTCTCTCTCCTGTTTACAGCTCTTTCGGGAAGTAAGAATCATGAAGGGCCTGAACCACCCGAACATCGGTAAGTATAAAGGATGCTGGCGAGACAAACCTGGACCTTTTTAAGTTGTCAGTTGTTTAAAATATTGTAGTTTTTTAACCATGATCTGCTTTTCTGATCCACAGTTCAGCTTTTCGAGGTGATTGAAACGGAGAAGACACTGTATCTGGTGATGGAATATGCCAGTGGTGGTACGAATTCTCCATCTTTTAGCCACACATCCCTGATTTTGACTGCACTAAACTGTCACACGTATGATCACGTGTGTGTGTGTGTGTGTGTGTGTGTAGATGCATCTGCCACATGAATCCCACACGTCGTGACATTTCCGCGCACTCACATGTGCATCGAGTGTTTCCGGCCGCATACAGCTTAGCACTTACGGTGGTTTGACATTAGCGAAGATGCTCATAGTCAAATCGGGTTTGATTTAAGTTTAGCTGTACTATTTGCGGCGGTGGAATCGGCTGATGTGCTAATGAATCACACGTTCCCTCTCTTAATCTATCAGACTAGGCTGACGCACGTGTGAATTTAGCTAATGCTAATCATTGGCAGTCCACCAGCGCTCTCGCTGGCCTTTCTTTTTCATTATCCATCGCTTCCTGTAATGAATCTGAATTGTCAGGGAATCCAAAGTGGCGGATTTCGCTTGTCAGGAAGTTTTAAGTTGATTGTCTGTGAGTAATTCAAACGTTTTTCTGACAGTGAGCGCTTCTCTCAACCTTAGCGGCGTTGATTTTGAAGCTCTCCATCCAAAATGATAATCACATTTATGATAAAAAAAAAAACAATAATCACATTTGCTTCGTTTCAAAGTGTTTTTCTTTCATTTTCAGACTTCAAACTAACTGTCAATGAACACTGAAAGTTCATGAAATAATTAAAAACATTTTCATTCAAATGGTTGAAAAATTGTATACTGTTTATACTCTGTACCATATAGAAATATAAACTCACAAAAGTACAAAGTCATACAAACACGATATATCGTTTTTAAAACATGCTCTTAAATTGGTATTAGTGTGTGTATTTAGAATATAAATAATTATATGTATATTTATTTGTGTATGCTATTTGTAAATATAAACACTCACACAGGCATATATATATATATAAATCCGCATGTAGATACACACATGTATACATAGACAGCGTGATGTCAACCCAAGCAGGCAAATATATATACCGTATATACAATAAATATAAATAGCCACAGGTATAAACATACACACAAATACACGCTTATACATGCATCACATTTATGTATAGACAAACCCACATGCACACGCAAATATATTTAAACACACATAGATACACACACACCTATTCTTGTTGTAGTATAAAGTTTTGTATTTCATGTAATATAAAAGACAGTTCTACACTAAATAAATCCAGCATAAGCCTCGCTGCCATTCTGAAACAAGATTTGATTCAGTCTATAATTGTTGTTCTCGTACAGGCGAAGTGTTCGACTACCTCGTATCCCACGGAAGGATGAAGGAAAAGGAGGCTCGCGGCAAATTCCGACAGGTACGACGCGCATCAGCCACCGTCGTCCTGAAACGTTAGTCCTCGCGTCGGGTTCCGCGTCATATTGTCAGCGTTTGTCTTCCAGATTGTATCTGCAGTGCACTACTGTCATCAGAAGAACATTGTTCACAGGGACCTGAAGGTTTGCAGCATCATTTATTGCCTTCTAGTAGAACAGTAAAAGCGCTCAGAGAAAGCAAAATCTCCTCGTCTCGTTCTTCTCTCAGGCAGAAAACCTCTTGCTGGACGCAGACTCCAACATCAAGATTGCTGACTTTGGCTTTAGTAATGAGTTTACGCTGGGCAGCAAGCTGGACACCTTCTGCGGCAGCCCGCCCTACGCCGCGCCGGAGCTCTTCCAGGGGAAGAAGTACGACGGGCCCGAGGTGGACATCTGGAGTCTGGGGGTCATTCTCTACACGCTGGTCAGCGGATCACTGCCTTTCGACGGACAGAACCTCAAGGTAGCCATTAACGTTCCAGTGCACTACTGCTTTCATACTCAAGTCGAACTCACGAGGTGCGTGCGTACTTAACAGAAAGGTGCTTATGACCAAACGTGTAAAAAAAACAAATAAAAAAAAACAACCTCAAGTCTCTACACTGCAAAATCTTCTCAATCTTTGTAATGAAACATTGCAGTAAGAGGAGAATGAGGCTAACGAATGCTATTTGCGGGAACTGTGAAGCGAGCTAACCTACGCCTATTACAATCGTCCACTTTAGCGCACCAAAAAAATCAAAGCGTTGTGCAATCAAAGCTTTTACAGTTATCAGCCTTTGCCTTGGATTTTGAAGTTGAACGCTTTCTGTGGCGTTCAACCACTCGCCACACTTTCTCGTCAACTGCTGCCAATCACATTCTCACCAGCCAATCAGAGTAAGGGCCGCCTCCATGTGAAACTCATGCCAGAAATCCAAAGGGGAGAAAAATGAAGCAAAAATGAAAATGTTTCGAACGAAAACGTGAAGATTGCAAGTGAAAAGAAAAAAAAAACGTAAACATAAAGCATTTTCGTTCGTTTCTTAATCATTTACGATAATTTTGATGCTGATCTGATTCCATAGCTTTCCTGCCCCCACCCTGAAAGAATCTGATCTGTACATCAGCACTTTTCAAGAATTTTAAGTTGCTCCAAAACTTAAGGCTGGTAAATGTTTTCCCATCAAACTTGTGTCGTCACTGTGATTCGCCATGTGACGATAATTCATCGTTCGCTGCTAAGCTCTCGGGCTGTAGTAAACGTGTCGAGTGGGCTCGGGTTTTTTTTCCTCGCGATTTGGCGTGAACTGGTTCTAAATGAAGTGTGTTCTGTGGCCTCAGGAGCTGCGCGAGCGCGTGTTGCGGGGGAAATACCGCGTGCCGTTCTACATGTCCACCGACTGTGAAAGCATCCTGCGCCGCTTCCTGGTGCTCAACCCGACCAAGCGCTGCACCCTGGAGGTTAGCAGAACCGCACGGCCCGGCCACAGACCTCTAGCCTTAACCCATCTTCTTCTTTCAGCAAATCATGAAGGATAAGTGGATGAATGTCGGCCATGATGGCGACGAGCTGAAGCCGCACATAGAGCCTGTGGAGGAATATAACGACGCTGGCCGTATAGGTGATCCGCCTTCCTCTTTTCGGTTCTCCTGCCTCTCATCGACTTTTCTGCGCTCAGCAGACGCTTTTTCTCCAAAGCATTGCATTACCACGCATTGACAATCTGCTAGTGCTGGAAATACAACCCAAGAGCCAAAGAAAGTGAAGCCATTAATCGTGCCGCAGTGATGAAATGTATAGAACTCTGCATTAACTATCCAGACAGCAACGTGTGTGTGTGTGTGTGTGCGTGCCGGTGAAGTCATGGTCCCTTCTTCTAGGCTCCCGATCCGGTCCGACTCATTTAATATTTAGCCCGATGCCAGCCTGATTCCTAGTTCGATTGTGAGATACACATAAACAAACCACACATACACACTTAAAAGACATTTAAAAGACATTTAAACACACAAAAACAGTCACACATTCAAATCACACACACACACACACATTCAAAACAAACACATTCAGTCAAACAGACTTACACACTCCAAACAGACTATTCAATCGCGCATCTAAACACGCTAAACACATTCACACACTCAAACACTGTAACTTGATTCTTCTCACATTCAATTATTAGATGTATTACGCAGACAATATTGTCAAAGTCTGTTAAATCGCGTGCAGCCATTGCACTTTTTCCACGAGTGTTTCGTTCTCCATCAAATTGTTTGCTTGGTTCAGCTTCTTCATAAGATCTTCGCTAGTCTTCGCCCTTTAATAAATCTGTGATGAGGTCATGCTGTAGCCTCTGATGTACTAAATATGAATTCATTTGTTTGTTTGGTGTCAGCGCTTGTTACATTTATTTCCCTCTTTTAGACACATTGTTTCCACGCTGCAGGCTTTTTGTTGCTCTCTCTATGCTTAATGGAATGTTAATCAAACAATCGGAACTGATAACAGCTTCTGGCTGCATACATAATTCTAATACATGGACCGGATCAGCCCAGATACAGAATATCGGATCGGGATGTCACTAGTGCGCACACACATAGTGGTTCGTGATTTGAGCCTGCAACCTTTAGTCACAAGTCTGACTGAAGTGACTAATGTGCTTCACTATTGGACCACATTTTTTTTTCTTCACGTGATTGGTTTCTTGAGATTTGAACTCTATTTGCCTTCCCCCAGACTTGATGGCAGGAATGGGTTACTCCCGAGACGAGATTAAAGCGGCACTGACCACACAGAAGTACAACGAGATATTTGCCACCTACCTTCTGCTGGGCCGCAAGAGCGAGGTGAGGGCGAGCATCAGCCCGTGGTGGTTCCTCCGCATCACCAGTGCTGACGTGTTTGTGACGCAGGATGGCACAGAGTCCCGCTCGGGCAGCAGTCTGTCTCTGGTGCGGGTTCGTCCCAGCCCCATCACCAACGGCACCAGCAAACACTCCTCAACCTCCTCATCTAGCTCCGCCTCCAGCCACACCAAGCCCCAGCGCAGCGCCTCCACCTACCACCGCCAGAGGAGGCACAGCGATTTCTGTGAGACACGTGGTAGTGATCGGGCAACCTGGTTCCTGATTCTAAAGAACGGCTCGTGTGTTTCCAGGTGGTCCGTCGGTGCCAGTGAGCCACCCCAAACGCAGCCCCACCACCACAGGAGACGCGGACCTGAAGGAGGAGCGTCTGCCCTCCAGGAAGTCCAGCAGCAGTGTGGTGGGCAGTCGCAGCATCCCCCCGTCCAGCCCCATGGTCAGCACAGCCAACAACCCCAACAAGTCTGAGATCCCTGACCGCCGCAAGGACAGCACTGCGACCACGGCAAGTGACACACAGCAAATCATGTGTTTCCTTTTGTAGACTGTTTGTCTGAATGTAAGACCTAGCAAGGATTTAGCTAGAACATCGATGCTTCATTATGCAAGATCTCCAAATAAGACCAACCCATGAATTACGCAGTCTTGAAAACAGGAAGTTTAACCGACCAGTTCTGCAGATGAGAATGATTTTTTGAAGACAATGAGCGTGAGCAGAGAATGAAGAAACTTCACTCCAAAAACAGCATTTCTTAGTTTTCATCAGCTAGAGACATTTTTAATAATTTTAACAGTATTTTTAAAAAACTTTAAGCAACTGGTATTTTTTAATGAGCAGATTGGTGAGCCTAAAAAAGATGGTGCAAAGAAGAAATAAGTTGTTTTTTTTTTTCAATTATTACTTTATATTCAAACCTAGTATGATAATGTTATTGTAAACTAAAAGTAGAAATGCATGTTTGACTAATATTTCTAGTTCAAGTATAAATATATTATGTTGTTAAAATAAAGTTGTTTTTTTTATTGAACACTACTTGACCTTATTGGTTTTAATAGTTTGATTGAAATGTATATGTGGAAACTTTTTGAAAAATACATATTTGTGTATTTAGATGAAAATCCAGAATTTATTATATGTTTATTTCGGTAATTACTTTTTTATATTTATATGTTCTGAACTCTTGTGAATATATTGAAAATAAAAAAATACAATAATTGACTTTGATAATTGAAGTTCAAATAGAAATGTTCTGGCCATTTGTAAGGCGCTTGTGTATTTACCCATTAGGGTGAGAATACGTTTATTCTAAAGGATTAAAAAAAAAAGTGTAGTTATTGCAAATACTAGAACAATTGTTTCCTTGTAAATAAGACCTACCCCCAAAAAGTAAAACCTACCCCCAGCTTCAATGGAGGGTCTTCATTTATTCTCTCAACGTCTTAGCCGACCCTCCCCCCTGACGCTGATTGGCTGATTTGTTCACCCCTCCAATTGATCTTGCAAAGGCAGAGGAAAATTTAAGTGACCTCCATTAGCATGTTGCGTAACTTTCCGTACTCCAAAGGGTCGATAACATTTCCCCAGGGTTGAGATTAGCAGTGGGCAGTACGAGTCTGATGACGTCCGCTTAGTGTGCAAGCATCTCAGCCCATCACACAGACGCCAGAGTGCAATAAACTACTTTAAGGGAAACCCTTTAGTTTTATCAGTTGAGTTTCATTGTCTTTATTTAACACAGAACAACATCCCAGCCAGTGCCATGACCCGCAGAAACACGTACGTCTGTACGGACCGCACCAGCATGGATCGACACTCCTTACTACAGAACGGAAAGGAGAACAGGTATGAAACATCAAGCTTGGAGTTTGAGTTTGAGGAGTGATTATGCCTGGCTAGAGTTACGTTTGCAAATGTGTTTACCTCCGAAACTCAACCAACCGAGCTCTTTATATCACCCCAGATTCTGAGGCTAAAGGACAAAATTGTTAATTCATGAGCATTTCCATAAGTTGCATTCGGGTGAAAAATCTAACTACTTCCTGCTTTTTTGTCTTTATGAAACATAACCAGATGTAGATGAAACTATAGTTATCTATATTCAGTTCAAACATGAAAATATTTAGATTAAATTTGTGACCAGAAACTCCATCTAAATTGTTGTATAAAAAAGCTAAGTCTACAGTTGTTTACAGGCCACATCACAGTAGCCCGGTTCCGGAGCGAGTGGAACATCAGAACTGATCCAAATTGTTAATTTATTCTTCAGCCAATCTAATAATTTCAAGATGGGTCCCATGTCATAACAAGGAAGTTGAAGTCTTTGTTAGATTCAGTGTGTGAACATTGTTAGCAACCGCTAAAATTACAATAGGGATTCTTGCCCTTCCGAGTTGAACCTCTATCATTTAATAAAAACATATATAGGATTAAATATGCAAGACGAGATCTGTACTACACATGATCTGGATGCTGCTGTGATAGGTGAGCAGCTCTGGATGTGGGAAGATTAATGATGATGATGATGATGAACGCTAAAAGTGATTTATACTTTTGTGTCTTATATCCACATTCAGAAGTATTTAAGTATAGTGAATACAATAAAAATGCAAGCATGCATAAAATGTCAAGACCCGTCAAAATAATTATTTAAACGACCCAAAGCCCATCGTTGCTGCTTGCATCTGTATTAGTCCATCTTACATGGAGATGTTCTTGGCAGATGGTGAGGGTCCATCTTCCTCGCTTCTCCTCGTCCACAGACGCTCGTCGCGTGACTCGAGCGCGGAATGTCCAGGTCATTAGGCAGAGAGACTGGACAACCCACACGAGCCTCTGTTTCCTGACCCCGACACGTAAATATAGTGCGTGTGGCTGCCAGCAGAGGCTAAAATGCAAAGCCCTGTGTGTGAGCGCCATCCGCACGAGTTATTTAGAGCGTTAAGTGAATTGGCCCCGGGCCAGTGGACACACTGAGAGACGGACGCGACGAGCGTAGGTCGGTGTTTTGCGTTATCAACGCCATGTGCTTCATTCGAAGGAATTTGGATTTGATGAAAACGCCTGACTAATAGTGGAGGAATATTTATAGGTGAGGAAACTGAGGATTGCAATTAAGGCTTGAAATCATTACGGTTTTACTTAAAGTATGAATTGATTCAGTCCCGTCACACAAATATGTGCCTTTGTTTGTCAAACAAGAAAATTTAAAAAGTGAAGAAAAAAAGCCCTTTTTTTTTAAATCACAAACATTTTAGCAATAAACCAGGGAAGTTGTGAACGTGCAGAGTTTTATAAAAATTGATGCAAGCACTGTAAAGAGAGTTTTCTGTATTTACAGTTTTACAGTTAAAATGTAGAACTCTGAAAGAAATATTTGGTAAATTGAAATATTTGGTAAATATTTTGATACATTAAAAAATGGTGAGGTGTGGTGTATTTTTAAGTTAAATTAAAATAAAATTTTGTACCTTCATAGATTTTATATTGTGGGTGTGTATACATTTCAAAGCATATTAAAAGTATTAAAGCTATATAGTTCTAAAGTAACAAAATTTAAAATCCTTATGGAATAGTAAAATGGCTTGGATCTAATCTGACCATCTCAACATGCCTGTGGAATATTCTAAAATGTATTCAATTGTTGTAAAATGCTTTTTTTCTCTCCCTCTCTCTCTCTCTCTCTCTCTCTCTCTCTCTCTCTCTCTCTCTCTCTCTCTTTTTACTCCTTCAGCTCCTTGTCTCATCGTTTACCTCCGGCCTCCCCGTCCACCCACAGCATCTCGGGAGCGGCCGCCTCCAGCTCCACCCCATCAGAGCGCTCGCGCCTCACCAGGGGCTCCACCATCCGCAGCACCTTCCACGGGGGCCAGCTGCGGGACCACCGCCCCCCCACGCACGCACCACCCACCTCACCCACCCTTTCCCATGAAGCCAGTCCTCTGCCGCACTCGCGTAGCCGCGCAACCACAAACCTGTTCACTAAACTTACCTCAAAACTTACCCGCAGGTAAGACCCGAGGACCCAGAGAGCCAGTTGTGCCATCGCTAGTCTTCCTCCCACAATCCCACCCACACCGCCGAGCTGTTCAAAGCCGGTCCATTTGATTGGGTTAGGCGTCCATCGTCCCGGCAAATCTAGGGGAGTCGGCCAATGGGATTGCGCTGCTGGGTGGGACGGAGGAAGGCTGATGGGGCGCTTTGCTCCTCAGCCTCTCTGGGTTAATGATCTCCTGACCGAGGGTCCCGGTTAGATTTAAGCAGCCCCCCGGGGTGGACCAAGCCTTAACTCTTCCTCCTGCTCCACCTGCTCCTCGTCTTTTGGTCTTGGCTGTTGTTGGAATGTTGTTGGTTTCTGTGTTTTCTTTGGCTTCTTTTTTCTGTTTCCCCTCTTGCCAATCAGCTGTTTTCTCTCTCGATCCCTCCTTCTCTCTGTCTGCCACACCGTCCTCTTCTTCTCTCTTTCCTCGGCCCGCCGACTCAGGGTCAATCTCGACCCCTCTAAGCGACAGAGCTCAAGCAAGTCCGTCTCGGGCTGCACTCTGCCACAGGGATCAAAAACAGTTAGTAAGTTTTCTTCTTCCTGTTTGTGGCCGCTTTCCATCTCCGAGTTCATTGTTTGTCCTGCTGCTCGTGCTTTTTACTCACTCCCGCTTTGCTCGGAGGGAGCCGGGTGTCAGAGAAAATACCCCAGGAGCTTAATTTATATACAGTATGTTACCGCAAATAATGTAAATATAGAATATATTTAAATATGTAGATAAATGAAATGTATATATAAACTATATAATAATCAAATATATATATATGAATATAATGTTAGTGTAATATAAAAATTGTTTTTGAACAATATTGCACAATTCCTTCGAGAGTAATAATAAGAATATTACATATAATAAGAATAAAATTCCTTCCTGTCCTGTGTACACACTTGACCAATAAGACTGATTGTAGTGTGTGTGTGTGTGTGTGTGTGTGTGTGTGTGTGTGTGTGTGTGTGTGAGAGAGAGAGAGAGAGAGACATAAAGTTAAGGACAAAATCATTAGCCACCAAAAATAGAAAAATATTTTTATAGTATGACAGAAGTGCTTCTAAAAATGACTATTTTTCATTAGGATATATTGGAATAAACATGCATTTTGTATCTCAGTGAATATAATAATTGTATTTATTTTTTTTGTATTGTCATTATTCATGTGACACATTCACAGCCTTATTATTTTCGGAAAAGAAAATGTAAGTAATATTTTATTAGTATGATAATAAAATATAATTAAATAATATTAATTTTAAATTACTTTAAAATACATTTTGATGAAATTTAAATATTACATATTATGTGAATATAAACGTGTACAATTATTAATAGTTATAACAATATTTTTTTATTTTGCGGGGAGGCAAAAATGTTCACACATGAACAAATACTGTACGCATACTAGTTTAGCAACATGTTCTGATCACGTACAGAACTGGACAGTAACGGAGAAGATTTACACATGTAAACTTCTATTCGCTACTATTGACTTCTCTACTAGTTGTTCTACAGTTACTCACACTTCAAAGGAAGATGTTTTACTTTTATCAAGTGTTTATTAATGTAACTTGTTCTTTCTTCTTATAAGCTGCTTTTTTCATTTCTGGTCCACGGGGAGCTGAACTAAACCCAGCAACCCAAACCTTTATAGTGTAATAATACGTTTTAACTTTGTAACAAACCGACCGATGTATTGACATTTCATTTTTGGTTAGGATCCAAGTTTAAGTCCCAATATGAAATATAATGTCAGATTATTGCTAATAACGTTTTTTTAACGGATATCGGTTGAATGCAAATGCCCTCTGCCAATCACACATCTTCTCTTTTCCGGAAGGTTCAGCTCTGTTCTGTGACACAATTAACTATTCAGCGTTTCTCGTGGATGTTTGTCATTATAGTTCTTATGAGTTGATTGCCAAGGGGTCTTTTACACCTCAGCCCCCCATTCACTGCTTCGCCATGCTCATTCACTCACATACTTTTCACTCGACCCCTGAAGCTGTGTGTATCTACAGACTTTCAGTGCCCTGTATTGACTGCTGAAGAATGATTGTTTGCAACAATTCCGTCCAGATTGTGGAGACTCGTTGGAGCAAATTGAGATTAGTTACGTAACATGCGATTTATCCTCTTAGTGTTAGCGACAGTTCTGTCGCATCTTCTTGTTACAGGACATTATTCCTGTCTTCATATTGTTGGGGGTTTTACAACATGAAATCAGTTGATTCCTCCACTAAGCTTACAGGAAATAGCTGCGCTGTCACTTTAAGACATCATGTGGATGAAAAGTTTCACAATAACTCGTAAAATCAGCGGTGAACTTTGGCGCCTCCTTGTGGAGGTGAGAAACTTGCGCGTTTTTATTAATCACACAGCATCGACAAAACCCAACGAAATTGACCTTGTTCCAATCGATGCGGGATTGACTGAAATGCTGAATTCTCACAATCCTATTGTCTAAATTCATCACCATTGTTTATTATGTGGCATCGTCTGCTTTTTTTGCTGTTAGATGCGAGCTGTTGTGATTGACTGTCGAAGCAAGTGACTGTTGTGCTAAATGGAAGGCCATTGACTGATTGATTTCTAACATGAGTCTTTTGTCTTCTTCTTGAGGGTCACAGACGAACCTGAGAGAGTCTGCAGATCTCCGGTCACAAGGTAGGTCTTGGAGACGGCGCTCCACACAAACCCTCTCTGATCCATTATCTCATTGCAGAAAACCGGCCGAGAACTCAGACAGAGCAAAAAGTGAAAATAGGTAGTTTATTTAATGAAAACACAAAGTGGATTCAACCAAAGAGACACTTGTTTGGAACTAGATCTCAATCATCCTCACTATTCTTCTACTATTTTAACAGATACAGCTACAAAAAGTCAGGCTAAGAAACACAGGTAATTTCTAGCATGTGCCTGGTGCCAGATCCGACCAATCAGAATGTGACTGTTTGTTCACCACGTAGAGCCGTGTTTGTTTTCTTGGTGTGCATCATGCGTAGTGTAGACTTCCTGGGCTCTTCCACCTTCTCCAGAATATTCCGGCTCGGATGGGACGCTGCTTGTGTTTGTTTTTCCGGGCTGAATTCCGCAGGTTGTGCACTTTTGATGCAGAAATATTCTTTTCTCCCAAGGACGGAAGGGAAGCAGATCTTCTGCATGTTGTTTGGCTGAATGACAGTAGTGTAAAATATTGCTTGACTACTGTTTATGATAGTTGTTTTTTTTTGTGCTCAGTATAATTAGGAACTGGAATTTACATTTACATTTTACACCTGTTAGTCACATGTAAATAAATTTTTGCAAGTATTGTGCAATTCAGAACAACATTACACGATAACGGAATGATTAACGGCAGCAATGCAAAGGAAAAGATAATATATATTAAAAAACGCTGTATAAATGTGAAGACATAAAAATATGTAAAATAAAAAGGAAACTATAATATGAATATAATATTGTAGAAAAAACTGACAACACAATGCACCGTTTATAAACAAACTAAAATCGCAATGAACTTGGGTAAATTTAATTATACATTAATGTATGTGTATATATATATTTAGACACATAATTATTAGAAATTATATATATGCAGTATTCTGTATATTGATATTATTACCAATTTTTTTTTATTCTTCATAAACAATCATAGATGAGATTTATTTAACTCTTGCATATTTCTTGTGTCTCCTGTGAGGAAATTGGTGCAGAAGTGATGGAACGTTTTAATTATACTTATTAAAACAGATAATTACTTTAACAATTGATTTAAACTATTACTTTTTCTATTCATTTATCTTTGGCTCGAGGGACAAAATCATTAGCTAAAGCCACTTTTTTTCCTCCTTTTGCATCATATTTGTGAACTGATGTCTAATATATGTTTCTTTTTCTCCCCTTCCTCCCCCCACACTCATCTTCCTCCCTCCATTTCACGATCCCCCTCATTTCTCAGTCGCTATCTATCTGGGTATCAAAAAGCGTCAGAGCCCCGGACCCCCCGATGCGGCTGGGATGTGAGGGTACCGCGGGACCCGGCTGAAGTGGTGCTGGCCTTACGGGACGCGGCGCAGGGCTGCGGTTGCCAGGTCCACCAGGCCGGGACCTTCCTCCTGTCCTGCACTCACGGAGCTGCCGGCTCCCGCGTTGCCTTCGAAGCGGAGGTGTGCCAGCTCCCCAACGACCCCGCCAAGACCACCGGGGTGCGCTTTAAACGCCTCTGGGGGGCTCCCCTCGCCTTTCGGGACATTGCTACCAAAGTGTCCAAAGAACTTGAACTCTGAGGGCAAGGGGGGTGTAGGGCGGCGGCCTGTGAATCGGACAGAAAGATTGGAGGAGGGGCAGAGGAAGCCACGCCCACACTCCCGCCCCCATCCGTGGACACTTGAACCTTGAGGGCTGAGCACCAGGAAAAGCCTCGAGGAAGGAACTCTCAGTCTCCCAGCCATGTCGCCGCTCCGTCACCCCATGTTTTAACTGCTGCTAATTCACTCCATTCAGAGAATTCCTCTCACTTTGGTTTTTAATTCCTCGCAACCCTATGAAAGCCGCTCGGACAGGTTTGCACAAATGTGATTTGTTTTTTATCCGGTAGTTTGGTTGTTTTAGGGTTGCCATGAGCTGTCCTGAGCCTCCTGATTTTCGTTTCATCATACTTACACAAACACACACACACACACACACACACACACACACACACGCACGCGCGCGTGGTCACGCCGTTGCACTTTAGTCCCGAGCGAGGACTGTCACCCGTTTTAAGCCAGTTCTCCCTTTGAAAATGGTGCAGCGGAGCCTTGTGGAGCTCCTGGTTCTCCTCGCGCTCCTCTGCTGAACAGATCTGTGGTTTGACCGGGTTACTCCTTTGTTTCAAGACTGGACGCTGTCTGAGATGTGCAATGTGAGGACCTTCAGGATGATTGATAATACAAGACGTGTCTGAAATCTCCTGCTATGTTTGTCTTTTATAGCATCACGTGCAGACAGTGTTAAGAACAGCTACGGCGTTCTCGCATTAAAGTATTTATCAGTGTCTCTGTGTCGTTCTTCTTCTGTGTGTGTGTGTGTGTGTGTGTGTGTGTGTGTGTGTGTGTGTGTGTATCTGTGTGTGTATCCATTGTGACTTTTACAACACGCTACCAAAATCAATATAAATGTTGAAAGTCTGTCACACAGACTTATTCTAGTGTTTAGAGTCCATCCGAATTTCAGAGAAACACTCAGAACGGCCCTTTGGGTCATTTTCACCTTTGACCAAATGTCATTTTCGTTTATCGGATTGATTATACAAAATTGATGCTGGTCGTCAGCAGGTTTTGCAAAATAAGACTATAGTATTGTTACGTAATATTTAAATACATGGAAATACATGAACAACAATATAATATGTGTATGTAATGCATTATAAACGTGAATTATAATCATAAATATAGCATACTGTATTATATTTTTATAAATGTGTACAGTTCTATATAATTTCTGTAAGTAATTACATTCTGTATATATATATATATATATATATATATATATATTAGCTATACTGTGTATAATTATGACCAACTTTATTAACAAGATTATTGAATTATATTTAAATACTGTTCATTTATTTTATATAAGGAGAAACATTTTAGTGAGTTAAATATACAGCAATTAGGTATATATTGTATAGTTAGAACTAAATTTAATTTAAATTTTAAACATTACTTTTACAATGTGTAATATAATTATGCATCATATAATGGAAAATCAAACATTTCAAATGAACCATGTATCAACTTTAAACATTTTTTGTTTTAGAACTACAGTTTTTACATATACCTTTATATCATTATTTAATGGTTAAGTATTTTGAAAATATTTGTATGATTGTGTGTAAATGTTTCTGTAAATGGATATGTACGTGTGTGTTTTATGTAAAAGTGTGCACATATTAAACACCTGTTTCCCTCTCTCACACACACCTAGAGTAGGATTGATTCATAACTGAAAATAGCTAAATACTTTCAAATTGTTTGCAAAGCTGCTTCTCTATGTACTGACTCTCATAGAAAAAAAAACCGTCAGCCGTAAATGATTGTTACATGGGGCCGTTTATTAACTTTGTACAACCAAAAAACCCTTCGTGGTGAATACGACATAGCCAGGGGTTCCCAGCCATGTGGAGCTTTGATCCCAGGATGTTACAGAAGGAACAACAAGATCCGAAGAAATAGAAGCCGATGGACAAGATAGGAAAGAGGGGGAAAGTGTCTCTTGGAAAAGTTGAAGTTGGCAGTTGGCATGATTGCATAAAAGAACGAATATAAAAAAGAAGCACAATTCTGCCACTTTACTTCTGGGCAGGGATCATGTCATCAATGGACTCGTTCTTCTCCAGTTTCTTTTCCATTTCAACCATAAGCTTCACACCATCGACCACCAGCTGCACCTGCTGTACTTCAGAGGAGCCCAGACGGTCAGCATTGGAGATGTCGAACACACCACCAACAGAGGCAGTATCCACACCACCTAGAAAACACAAGGCACAAAGGGTTGCATAAATGTTTCCAGACACTCATGGAGCTGTAGTTTAGAGTGAGTTTGCCAATATGGCCACTAGGGACAGTACCGAAACTGTGCTCTGTATTTAACTATCCAGACACAAACGGAAATCTGGAGCAGTGGGCAGCCTTAACTTGTGATGTCGGGAGTCAGTGTCTTGCTCAAGGACACTCAGTTGTTAAACCCACCAGACCTGGGATTCAAACCTGCAACGCTTGGGTGGCAGGTCCAACTCCCGACCACTAGACCACAACTGCCACTTGTTAAAATGCGGAATATAATTAATTTCCCCTTTTCAATGTAGAATTGCCTACAAGAAACATTCCATTAAATCTGCATCGTCCTCATTTTTTTTTTGGCAATTTGCCATTGTGAAAGAAACACACACACAGAGCAGTGGGTAACATCCTACCAGACCAGGTTTCAAACGTGTCCAACTCTCTCACTAGGCCGCAGCCGGCATATCAAGAACCTTATTTTGGTACGTTTTTGAGAAACTGTGACATCCTGGTCTACTGCAAATTGATCCATACCTGTGCCACGCTTCTGCAGACGAAGTCTGGTCAGGATCTCCTCAAATTTGGCATGTGTGCTAAGTTTGGGAAGCTTGACGTGCACACCACCGCGCAGACCGGTTCCCAAGTTGGAGGGGCAAGTCAGAATGAAACCAAGATGCTCGTTCCACATGAAACCATGGTTGTGCTTCTTGAAGACATCTTCAATCTGGAATTACAAACAAGAACTCAGGCCCATGTTTTTTTAAATATGCTTGATTACAATTTTTTAAGTGCAGACGTACCTTCTGAAGGCCAGTGCAAAACCTCTTGAAGACCTCTTTCATGTTGCCGCCCTTCTGCATGGAGATGACACGCAAGTGATCCTCCTCGTTCACCCAGACCAGGAAGGTCTTGTTGTCATTATGCCAGATTCCCCTGCCGTCAGGCCAGTCACGAGCCATGCCAGCAGCCAACAGCAGAGGGGACACGGGCTTGTCAAACAGGAAGTGGTCAGCAATAAGCTGCTCCTGCTCCTTGTCAGTCATGTCCTTCAGGGGGTAGTACTTGCCCTTGAACTCGCCATCCAGGCTGTTCAGAGCTGCCAGACAAACAGAAGTGCATACATTACTCAATCTGTACATGTTGCTTTGTGGGGACAATTTTTGGGACTTGGGGAATGTTCCCAATTTGGCACTTAACTCACCCTCAATGGACAGCTTCTCCACAGCCCTACGCTCACCACGGCTGTTGTGTGGGGGCAGAGTGAATCCCTTGACGCTGCGGCCGGTACGCACACGGCTGCTCAACACGTAGTTGGGGTCAAGGTCATCACCACCCTAGCGAAAAATCACAATAAGCAATAGAGGACAGCCTACAAAGAAAGATGTAAAGGTTAGAATGACATACCTTGAGGTTCTCCCAATTCAGATCAGTCTTATGCTTGTCGGTGGCCTTGTATCCACCATGACGGTCGGAAATAACGGGGTCGAAAAGCTCCTTGAAGACTTCATAGGACTCCTCATCACCAGCCACACAGCCGACGGTCATAATGAAGGGGTGGCCTTGTTGGATTTAAAGGTTAGTGCTTCGAAAGCAGCAATGTCTGGGGAAGATTGTTGGAATGTGTCCTTACCAGGGTTGTCCACACCAGTTTGGATGCAGTCATCAAGGGTGAATCCACTGGGGGTTGACTTGCTCCTGAGTTTGGTGTAGATGTCCTTGGTCAGAATCTTGGACATGTGGTTGTTGTGCAGAGAGAGGTCAGGAAACTCCTCGTCCAGACTAAACTTCATCTTGTAATCGTTGTTGCAGTTCTTCGCCATGGTTGCACTTGTTTGCTAATCTACAAGACAAGGGAAGTTGAAAGACTTGACCTGGGATTTGTCTTGATGGCAAAGAGTGTGGACCTTAGGATTTTCTATTGGAATACTAAAAAGACTTCGAATTTATTTCTACAATCCTTGGCTTACAAATACAGTGGCAAGGGTTGCCGACAAGGTCAGGACATTTAGTTTTTATTCCAGGCCAACGTTTTGGTCCCTTAGTAACAAAATATGTCGCTTTGTCAAACTATCTCCTCCGTTGTCAACTGGTTTCATAACTTGCATGCTTGCATACGTCATACCTGCAGATATTTTAAGCACAACTGCCTAAAAGCCGTCACTCACACCAGATAACACATTCACCTCTCTAATTTCTGCTGGGGTGGAGTGTCCTCACTCTTCCATAATTGGTATGAAGCTCATATGAAGCTGTATTTTTATTCCTGATCATACTACACACAAGATCTTCAAAAGAATGTGTTTTAAACATGTTGAGACGTTTAAATTAGGTTAAATGCTTCATCTAGATCACATGTCATTTGGCTGAAGTAACAGTCACACAACAGGTGTTCAACACATGCCTCATTCCATCTGGATGAGATGGAAAAGCTAGTAGAGACGTATTACATAAAAGCTTACAGTGTCTCTATTACTATTGGGGAAAACCAAAAGTGCAAGATTCGAATAAGTCCTAGCAATTCCAGAGAATATTATTCTTTATGCTGATTCAAATTTGCAACAATCACAATATTCACAGTCTTTAAGTTTTTGGGATTTTTTTTTTATAGAGGATTGTTTTCCTTTCAAGTAACTCTTTTGTACCACTATTACAAAATTCCAATCTGTTACACAACGTACCTGGCTGGAAGAAAAGGTAACAGTCCTTGGGATCAGATCCTGTTCACCAAAGCCAATGTAGGGGTTGCCCAGCTTTGCAAGATGTCAGATCTTGCTTTATATACTTGGAGGCTGGTTGATCATTGGCTGTTTAGCTAGTACACGCTTGGATCTCATTGGAGAGTTGCGATTCTTGATGGGAGTTTTAGGTTTTAAAAGGAAACCAACTACATCACAACACCCAAACAGGGAGACAGCTGCCCCCACTTCACAGTGGCCCATCCTGTAATAAAAGCCTGTCTTCCCCATGTGCTTTGACACAATTTGGGCCGAACTAAAAACGTGATTCAGTGTGAATGAACCTTTCTCTATGAAGGCAAAGGGCCTTGAGTTTTCATTCACGTTTGTCTTTTATAGATATACTCTGCAGCGAGAAGTTTTATAATAGCTGACCTTGAACACAAGCATTAGATTTAAGTGGTTACACTTCATAAGCAAAGACTAATCTTCGTAATTCAATCGAACCCCTGCCCCCCATCTTAGCATTAGCATCTTAGCATGTTGCAAAAACAAAGACAATTTCTCAGGCTGCAAAAAGTTGGGAGTAAAGATAGGGTAATTCCACAACAAACTAGGAATTTGAGATGTGAAGACTATGCGTCCATTATCGAACATTTGTGATATAGCTGGTTTTTGACTTGTGTCATTTGTGGACGTTGCTGTTCAATCTATATTACTCTTGCAAACATTCAACAGTTTCCAATTTTGTTTATGGAAAGTATGCAATTTTTAAAGAGAAATTCCAATCGTACTTTCGGAATCAGGAGCGCCTGACAGGTGGACCAAATGTTCAGGAATCTTGTTGTGAAACATCATATAACATGAGTGAAGGCCCGAGATTGTGAAAATATAAGAGTGCGTACAGTCCTGAGAGGGGAAAAATGCAAACCCTCCCCCCGCTTTACTCTATATTAAAACTCTGGCTTCGGTTTCACAGTTGCACTCTATGTGTCTCAATGTGACAAATTTAGTTTAAACCTTATCCCTTCTTGATTACATGCATGAGCTCCTGTTCCCAATAGATTTACCGCTTATTTAATCACCACCTTATATAAATACATATAAACACAAAAAAACCTACAAAACTCTAACAAGTCATACCTAGATGATGTGCGCATGTTGAAAAAGATGGATGGATGGAATGTTACATACGAACAGGAGTAAATTTAGACTATCTTATGGGTAGATGGACGGATGAATGGATGGATAGATTGGTGGATGGATGGATGGATCAACCAACAAATGATGAGTGGGTGGATGGATGAATAAATAAACAGACAGATAGACAAAAAGATGAATAGACAAACAGATGGATAGATGGATAATAAAACGCTTTACTTCCCACTGTACAATTCCTAGTAGTAGCAAGCTTGTGGTTAAGGAGGTTATGGGATAGGTGGGTGTCCCCATAAACAGCGGAACCCCCATGACAGCATCCCCATGTGTCTTTCTCAGAAAAAAGTGAGTGGTTTGTGGTGGCTGTGTCTCAAAAAGCCAAGCAAGCGAGGATCACGTCCACGTGTAACGTAAAACTGCCTCGGCTTACCGCAATAGTGCAATGTTCCTGCGAATGAACATTATCACAATTCTGCGAATGCAAATGGTCCCTTGAATGGTTTTGCACCCCAGTCGCTCTCACACTTATTACATAATTCTGTCGCCCCGGGAAGATATTTTTAGGCATCCTTTAGATTAGATTCAACGGTAACATGCCACCCGATGCGTGTGGTCCAAGAGTGCACATTGATCTTGCTTTCCAACAATTTTTTGTGATACAATTACAAAATGTGGTGGACTTTCACAAGAATTAACAATTAAGGTTAGCATTTAGCGCTTAGCATTTAGCATTGAGTCCCAGATGTAATGAGAGATGTCATTTGCCCCAAGTCTGACAGGCCAGTTAATCCATCCGACCTCACGCAAGTGTGAGACGCTCGTCTAGAGACAACGGTGCAAGACTGATGCAGAGTGACCTTCAGATGAACAAAGTAAAAAAGCAACTATCCAGTCAATTCATTGTGAGCAAGTATTCGTATTAGTTTGAAACTCTGAAGTTGTTTGTCGACAAATACGAATTAGATGAAGGTGCTTATGAATGCCGCTCCTGTTGAGTCTCTTTCGTTGAAAATAGAAGTTGGCTCAGACCAGATCTTGATTTTTGGCACTATGTTTAGATTCAAGCTTGCCTCTTTCTCTAGCTGGATTGAATTCCCCTGACTCAGTGTGTGTGACTCCATCAGCCTGTCCGTTGACCTCTGACCTTAAAAATTTTCAATAACCATATGCTTGTTAGCAATAGCATAGAAGTTCTATGCACAGAAGAAAAAGAGTGGCTCGGTCAACGAGTGTGTTTGTAGAGCAGAAATCAAAGTGAATGTCGGGTTCTGGTGGAGTCACCGGGTTTGGGGGTAAGGTGCCAGGTATGATGTTCCTGGGCATTCGCTGTCAGTGAAAAGGTCAGCTAGGAGTTGATGGATGGACGTTCACATACTGGCACTTCAGAGGCTGGATAACATTACATTTACCACATTTAAATCCGCGTTCGTCCGTGTAGCTTTCTCTGAGAAATCCCTCGACTTCTGGAGTTCGGTGATGGCCAGTGCAGCTGTCCTGGTGGTGGAGGCTTTTCCATGCGCACACTCTCGTGACCACCTGTCTGTTTCCAGCAAAGCCAGTCCTGTGTGTTCTCTGGAGGAAAAAACAATATTAGGAAGGCTTATGACAATTGTAATTTGACAAGTTGGATTTGAAATGATCTTATGATAAGTTAGATATTTATTTTAATGGAACTGATTTTTATATTATTTTATTTAGATAATCAAGCATACTCTAACACACAAACATATCCACAAGTTTAATAGTAACGTTAAATTAAAGACATTTTTTTAATGAATTTATGAAGTACATGATTTGGAAATTAATATTTCATAATGTTATTGTATAAATGCTTAAAAATACACAATTTAAAAAATATTTTTTATCTGTTAAAACGACAGTTATATATATTATTAAATCATTATATTGTATAACTTTAAAAACGTTTTGACTGACTTGTTAATCGTTTAAAAAGATTAATCAATGATTAAAGTGACTATTTAAGTGTTTTTAAAATATATATACATATATATAAAAGTGCATTTTATATATTCACACTTTCTCCAGTTTTATATTTTGTCATTTTTAAATTCAAAACAGATATATAGTGTTTAAGTGTATAGTATTTTTTATATTAAAACACAGTATATTAATATACTGCACATCAAAATAAGAAAAAGTCCGATGCCACATATATTGCAATTATAGTGTAGCAATTTACAAAAGAAGGTTTTAGTGTTTTTATTGACTCGGGCCAAATCTCATTTGGACGTATAGATTTGCTGTCTGTGGTTGAGTACATTGCTCTGTGCTGGCCCAGTCTGCCGGTCCATATTGGGACTCGACCTGCCCCCGAGCAGCTGAACCATCAATCACCTCCGTCTCAAATGTCTGCCTGCAGTTGTTCTGTCACTGTCCTTCTCGTTCCCCTTCACATCACATCCGTCCTGCCCGCTTTCTCTGTCGCTACAGGAAGAATGCGTATCCTACGAGTGCCACCTAACAGTTGCGCAATGGAGAGTTTGATTTCACATCCCGTATGTCACATCACATACGGTTCCACACCTGTCCTTAACCAAGACATGAAACCTGATCTGCTCCCTGGACAACATGACTTGAGACTGACCACTGCCTCAGTGTGTTTGCGTGTGTGTGTGTGTGTGTGTGTGTGTGTGTGTGTGTGTGTGTGCGTGTGTTTGCGTGTGTGTGTGTGCGCACCTCCCAAGTACAATTTTTACACAAAGTTGCATTTGAGGCGATTTTTACACAAGTAGTCCAGTCGTTGGGAGTTGGATTTGTGTCCAAGTGGTTACAGGTTCGAATCCCGGTCTGACTGGTTCTACAACTTAGTGTCGTGGTGGTATACGCATGCCCACTGTGGCACTGCAGCCTGAGGTTCCCATTGCTTCAAGTTTGTGTGTGTCACTTCACCGTGTGTAGGTGTAACTTTACTGGGCGGTTAAACGCAGAACACAATTTGGATACAATATGTCCCCAGTGGCCATATTGACAAACTCACTTTTTTTCTTTTATTTTTTAGTATAGGAATCTTTGTCAGACTGGGGATTCCTATACATGTGCGTTTTCCCGCTCTGCCGTTCACAACGTGGAGTTAAGCTGGTCTGATGGGCCTGAGGATAATGCTGCTTATTTTACACACCCAGACAACACCCCCGTCTCACCCTAAGTGGCTTGGTAGAAAATATGCCATAACATCGCAGACTCCGCCCTTTTCGACATGCATGATTGATTTGTGACAGTGATGTAATGAATTGATCTGGATGTCCAACATTGTTTGTTTGGTTTGCTGTAAATGCCAGTGTAAACAGTTGTTTACCCAGGATGTAATCCACTTATCAGTGGTGGCGGGAGCTTATCTCGGCGTCTGGGGTGGAAGACAGGAAGTTCCCTGGACAGGTGGCTGGTTCATGATAGGGTGAAAACAAGCAAGTCAACTAACTTTAAAATAAAAAAAAAACTTAAACTCAATTACAGTACTTTATAGTACAAACTCACACTTCATTTAAAAATAATCCCTTGTTTTTACATACATTTGACCGCTAATTTAAATAAAGTATTTGAAATATGAGGTATCGATTGTTTATACTGAAAAATCTTGTTTGAATTAGTTTCATGTGTATTTCAACGAGATTTGAGTATTACCCTGTTGTTTCAGAAACAGACTAAAGTACTAGAAATGTTTGTTGATAATTAATTACTTAAATTTAATGTATTTTAAATAAAGCTTATATATTCATTACATTATATTTTTATCTAAAGTTTTAGTGTGTGTGTCAGTGTTCATCATAGAGCACATGTGTCAAACTCAAGGCCCGGGGGCCAGATGTGGCCCGCCATGTCATTTTAGGTGGCCCGAGGGAGCTTAAAAGTTTTTAAAAATAAATACCAAAAATGAAAATGGAGCGTGCGTTGACAAAAAACTGTTTCCACAGTTTCACGTTATTTTTCTTTATTCACTTGGACAGTTTGATCCTTCATTAATGGAGATTTTGTGGGTTATTTAACATTAAGGAGTAGTTACATTTGTTTTACATTACATTTGATTACATCTAGTTACATTTAAAAGTTACATCTGGCACTTTGAGGACAGACATTATGCTGATGTGGCCCTCGGTGAAAATGAGTTTGACATCCCTGTCATAGAGCCGGAGTTGCTGGGATTGTCCTCAGCTCCCCGTAACCCATAAATTGATGAATGGACGGATAGATGGCTACATTAAAGGAATTGTATTTCATCATATGTTTAAAATAAAGCCATATAATTTACAGGTTCACTTATTTCAGGCAATATTTGAGTTTTTCTTGGGTCCTGAACCCACAATCCTCGTTACCAATCCATCTATTCACCCTTTTTTAAACCCGCTTTTCTCTAACACCAAATATTGATCTTATGTTTATTTTTTTTAAATGTTCCAAATTATTTTCGCGCGCTCAATGTTATCCAACCAAAACCAATTAGAATCTCATTACATTAGTGAATGGCTTCTGCGAGCCGTTCATTGGCTCGCGCAGACAGACAGGTGGCTTGTGACGCGGCGCGTGCGCAGTGCGCGCTCTCGACCGACGGATCAGGTGGGCGCTGGTAATTCAGTTGTGTCCGAGAGCGCGCGCGCGGTGAGTGACCACGGCCGAAGCTTCTCCCTGGATCTTCTGACTCGCTTTTTAAAGAACTTGAAGACCGGAATGTTTGAACGAGAGTGACTGAATGCGAATTGCGAGGAGTCGGAAGCCAGTCGACCGTGTTTCAGGTAAGTAAATATTAGCGTTTAACCAACTGACTTTTGAAATGAGCGTGCAAACGGCGATTTTCTCGCAAACACATCGCCGTATCGTTCTGAGGTAAATATCGATTTATGATCAAACTACTCGGGAAGTTCTTGAATAATGCAAATTCTTTCATTTCCCCTTAATTTATTAATGGCTATTTGAGATGTATAATAACTGTCTTGCTGTTTAAATTAATAATTCTGTTCCAAATTCGAAAAGTTCAGATTACGTTACTTGTGCTATTTGGCTCTTTTGGAACGTTTACGTTTGTAAAATTATATACTCTATATTTTATTATAGAGTATATACTCTATACTCTATTATACACTATATATAATTTTATATACTCGTGATTTTCGTGTGGAAATGTCATGTGTGGAGTGTTATTGTACAAAAAAATTATGATAGTGAACAATGTGATTGTGCTATAATTTGAATAACACTTTCTCCTGAGGGATCTGAAAATTACATTTTATTTTTCAATCAATTGTATGTTCACTTAGAAAGTATAACCCAACGGTGTTCCAGACAGTCACGTTTTGCAATGTTTTTGAGCTTGACGAAACGACGAAAATGTGTGATGTGTCGGGTTTAGTTCAGTGTTGATGAGTTTAATATTTCTGCGCTGATATGTGTTTTATTTTGATTGCACATTTAGCATCAAACAAGGATGCAATGCCATAATAGCTTTTTTTCTCTGCAGCTACATTAAAGATCCAGCGTTTTGTGAGAAGAAAGGTCAGTTATTTTATGATATACTGTATTGTGATTTGTTTCTCTTTAGTTGTGCGTTCCCCTTTCAGGTTCCTTGTTTTGGTTTTTATTTTACAGTACTGTATTAATTGCATTACCTCCATGAAACATCCATAGCATCTATAGAAGCATTTTTTTTTTTTTACTTAATGCGGCGCGCTGGTGTGGGCGGTTTATTCTGGTGCTGTAGATTACCTCACGAGCTGAGCACGTGCAGGCTTTGAGAATCAGATGCGACTGATCTCGACACGTGCACCAGCATCTTCTCTGTCACATCGCCTAAAAGTTCAACTTGGGTTTCCTTCAGATTCATTGCTGCTCAGAGTGAAATCCGATGACTTTCTTTGAAAATATGTACCTGTAAACATGAAAATTGCTCCTGATCTGCTTCACAAATGAAACAAACCGTTACCCGCGACTTCAGGAAACATATATTCAGTTGATTAGCTTTTACTGTAAATCCTCATTTCACTTTTAGGATCAACCGACGTATTTGAGCGTGCTGACCTAGCAAATCTCAATTCAAATGCACTCGGCCCCGGGGCCAGACACTCTTAATGCATAAAGCATGACATTTAATTATTAAATACCAGACTTGAGTGTCAAACTTGTGTATTAGTGTCAAAAACAAGTTAATTGGACACATCATAATGACTTATTGTTCAAAAAACACACACATATGGAGAACCCACATCTAAGAGCTACCGTTTATTACTAAATCGTAAAAAATTGCGCAAATGCTCAAAAATGAACACGATGCTCAGCATTTCAGTGTCTTAAAAGCTTGCCCGGTGATTTGGTGCCTTCTCTTGACTCTTTTCAACAGTCGTCTGACCCAGCGATGGGGATTTTGGATTTTTTCTTTTGCAGTTGGTAGTTACATAAAATTCTTCGTAATTTGTTCAAAAAAGTTCCACGATTCACTGAATAAAGTGTGTTCACCTCACAGAATTGACATCCACTGCAGACTTGTGCTTTGGAATTTTATTATAACAGTAATGGAACAATGAACAGTAGGAGAAATCTAGAAATAAGTGAACAATATTAGGCTTGTGTAAGGGTTGTCCGGGTTCTTCAGGATTTGGTGAGAATAATGAACCGTGGACTGTGTGTGCACCTGCAGGGTGAGATGCTGTCGGGAGAGGAGATCTTATGCAGCACGCAGCAGGTGATCGCGGGCCTGGAGGCCTTGCGTGGAGAGAACCGCACGCTGCTGGACAACCTACAGGAGACGCTGCAGAGCCAGAGCGTCGCTCAGACGGGCAGCCTGGAGCAGGAGAAGACCAGCATCATTTTACAGTCTCTGGAAAGAATTGAACTGGGCCTAGGAGAGGCGCAAGTGTGCAGTTTACTCTTGCTTTTAAACGCTCGGGTTGTTCTGGAGACTCAGCGTTTCCTGCTTCTCTGTTGCCAGGTGATGATGGCACTGTCGGCACACCTGGGCTCCTTGGAGGCCGAGAAGCAGAAGTTGCGGGCGCAAGTGCGGAGGCTGTGCCAAGAGAACCAATGGCTGAGGGACGAGCTGGCACGTGCCCAGTTGCAGCTACAGGAACGAGAACAGGAAGTAGTTACTCTGGAGGAGCAGAACAGACACCTGCAGTTCATGAGCAGCATGCGCAAGTACGATCAGGAAGAGCCGTCAGTGGTGAGGAGACGGGCCGTAAACATTCACCTAATCCATTTAGGTTTAAAGTATTACCGATCCGTGTGAGTCGGCCGCTGCTGGGGGGTTTTCAGCGTGACTTTGTTTGCAAGTGTTGACTCACTGTAATTGATATGAACTGAAAACTGAACTCACTTTAATTGATGCAATTAATGGGAGTGAAAATTATTTTTACAATTATTATAATAATCATTGTTGTTGTTTTTATTCATCACTACACTTCTAAATGCACATTTTTGAGTAAACAGACAATGGACAAAAAAAATCATTAAAATATTTATTACATGTATTATTTGGTAAGAAAATATATTTGTTTTTATATTTGGGTTAATTTGAATATGTAAAGATATTTTCATACATTTAACCTGTTATTAAAAGTGTGCTTATATTTTACTTTTCGCTTAGATAATGAATTATAAATTTGAAAGTAGTGTTTACTGAGCTCTCGATGTTCTAGAAAGTTCTCCATAAAACTATAATTTTAGTACATTAGTTCAGGAAAATTATGTACAATATCTAATGTACTACTATTTATTTAATTGCATATGGGTTCTCGATGGCCAAACACACCTATAACATAATCTATAGTAATGATAAATATATATTTGAAGTACTTATACTTTGTACATACATACATACACACACATATATATATATATATATACATATACATACTTCATACTGTATATATGTAAATACATGCAGATAAATATGAATAAAAACGCTTCAAATATTACCTTGTTTAAAAATGTCAATCTTTTCCTTTTTTAAATCAATTTGAAAAATTAAAATTTTTTTAAACTTCCATTTGTATTGCGTAGTCTTCATGAAGACAAATTATCTTTATTATTTTTGAAGATCTAGCAGCCTTAATATAAACTTACATTCTTATTGTAATTTCCTTCTTAATGAGTTTTAACTGTGTTGGTGTTCAGTTTGTTCTGGAACATTCTGCTTTGTTTCTCCCAGGAGGATAAAGACTCGACTTCAGGAAAGGAGTCCCTCGATTATCTCTTCCCTAGCGATGAAGAGGAGCAGTCTCACAGTACGTCACACCTCACTTTCCTTCACACACCTGTGCATGTGAGCAGTTTTTTTTTCCGAGCTCTGATTTCAGCTACCACTCAATTCAAAGAAATCATCATATTCCCATAACAGATGATTTAAAATGTCAACCCGACTGTATAATTGAGCAAAGCAACTCTGTTCTTGTCTCGTAGTGTGTCGACCACACAGCAGCGCTGCGGCTGCGGCCCAGCAGGGCGGTTACGAGATCCCAGCCCGACTCCGAACTCTCCACAACCTGGTGATCCAGTACGCCTCTCAGGGCCGGTATGAGGTGGCCGTGCCGCTCTGCAAGCAAGCGCTGGAGGACCTGGAGAAGTCCTCAGGACACAACCACCCCGATGTCGCTACCATGCTCAACATCTTGGCTTTAGTCTACAGGTAAACTCATCGACGTGGTCAAACGCAAGCAGATTTTACACTTTTTCAAAAATATAGTTTTTTTCAAGTTCAGTTGATTTTTTTAAAGCAAAGAAGCTGTGTGAAATGAATTAGTTGTTCCATTAAATTCATTGTTTGATGGTATTTTTACTGTGGCTATGACGATTGAACAGCAACGAACACGACAGTGGCTCAGAAAACAAAACTGAGGGAGGACAATAAACATAGAGGAGAACTGACTTTCCAGTGCCATCCTCCTCTGGCTTTCTGACATTATAATAATAATAATAATATGAGTATTTTTACATTACAAGTCTCGGTGATGCTGCTTCTGGATTCTGGATAAACGGTGTCTCTCTCATGAATGATATTGAATTCATTTCTCCAACAAAAATCACAGAATAAAACCAGGTCTTCTCAATGGTCCAGACCAATAACATCACAGTCTAGGATTGCCGGTGCTTTTTTTTCCTCTCGTCGCTTTTCTTGAAAAAGTCCTTTTGAACAACTCTGCAACAGACTATCATGTTGTAGAAACGTCATTTAGTTTTCTAAATGTGTCTTCTAATACAGTGTTCAAGCTCAAAGACCTTAAAGAGGCAAAAAAGAAAGCATTTTTCATTAATTGGGTTTGACCAAAAATTCACTAGTCTTCCAATGGAAACCTTGTCAAGATCAATTTTATTTGCACCATGTGCAATGTTGAGTTGTTTCAGTCTCAAGTACCACGCAAAGCATCCCCTACCTAATGTGAAAAGTGTCTACTTGTTACAATTAGAGATTCATAGATTAATATACATTTATTTCAAGATTACAAAATGCTTAATCTAGATTAAACCCACTTCTAATATATACGCATAAAGTACGGTACATTGAAGCGCAAGAAACATAAGTACGAAAAAATAATTGGATTAATAATTTTCTTAGCATAAAATGTTAATGTAACACTTGTTGCATTACATACATAAAAAAGACTCAAACATTGCTATTGCTGCTTGCAGCTCTATTTCAAAGCTTAATTTTAACTTCTGCTAGTGGTCAACGTTTTTTTTTTATTTCAGCTGTTTTTATTGTTTGGATGGTACCAGCTTCTCATCAACTTCCTCTTCTGAACAGTTTCTCGTTTCTTCACACTTTTTCACAGTCACATCAATTAATCTCGAAACGAGTGCTGATTCCATAATTATTTTATTATTGTTTGTTTTGCCCCTTAATGATCTGGGTTTATCTTCTAGCCTAATCTGAAGTACCTTTCTTCAGTTCAGACTTTTCCTTCTGTAGTCAAACCTAAGATTGCTTGTTTTCCTGTGTAACCAGATGCCAAAAACCCTTCCTTTTTTGGATTTTGTCAAATCCGTGAATTTGTTCAAGCTTTGGGATGCTGGCAGTCAGGACATTTTTCCCAGTAAGACCAAGAGGTTTTGTGGCATGGTATTCTTTGGAATGATCTTGCATGAAAGACATATAGCGTACATCTTTTCACTAACGCTTTGTGTTCCTTCTGTCTTATTAAAACATCAATTTCACATAATTTATTCAAATTTTAACGTATGTTTTTTATTATAAGGGATCAGAATAAGTACAAAGAAGCTGCTAGCCTCCTGAACGATGCCCTGGCCATCCGAGAGAAGACTCTGGGCATGGACCATCCAGCGGTAAGAGCGTGAAGTTATCGTTGTACTGTTTTTTTTTTTTTTTCCTGTTTCGGTTCCTCGTGATTTTGTGGTTGTGTTTAGGTGGCAGCTACTCTTAATAATCTGGCCGTGTTGTACGGAAAGAGAGGGAAATACAAGGAGGCTGAACCACTGTGTAAAAGAGCTCTAGAAATCAGAGAGAAGGTACTTACACACGCCCAGACTGCACCCAGCACTAGAACAACAGGTTCCTAGCTGGAATGTTTGAATCCAACATCTTCACTTCATTCCACCGGTCCAGCACGTGAGCTTTCGGTTTAAGCTTGCAATCCTTTCCTTGACAGGTTCTTGGGACGGATCATCCTGATGTCGCCAAGCAGCTGAATAACTTAGCCCTGCTGTGCCAGAACCAGGGCAAATACCAGGAGGTGGAGGAGTATTATGAACGTGCTCTTCACATTTACCAGAGCCAATTGGGTCCCGATGATGCCAACGTGGCCAAGACAAAGAACAACCTGGTGAGACAGCCTCAGTGAATACCTGTGTGTGATGTGCGTCGTGAACGGGGTTTTTGTGCTCCGCAGGCCTCCTGCTACCTCAAGCAGGGCAAATACAGACAGGCCGAGGCTCTTTATAAAGAGATTCTCACTCGAGCTCATGAGAAAGAGTTCGGATCAGTGGAGGGTAAAACTCATCTCGTGAAAATCACATATTAATGGCACGTTTTTACTGCTATGTGAAATATAATTCATATCTATAAACAGGGGAAGGACGGCCAGTGTGGATCTATACAGAAGACGGAAGCTCTAGGCCGGTCAGCATAAGCTTTATTTATGAAGGGTTAGAGCAAAAGTTGACTTAACATATTGTCTGTAGGACGGCCTGGGAAATCTAAAACGCAGTGGATCCTTCACCAAACTCCGGGAATCTATTCGGCGTAGCAGTGAAAAACTTGTTCGGAAGCTGAAAGGAGTCGGAACGCAGGAAATGGCACCTCGACATCCTGGGTAGTGACCATGTTCTTTTTGATCCTTTTGAGCAAAATCTTTGCCATATTTTACATTTTTTTTTTGTTTTATTTAAACCAGAATGAAGAGGGCAAATTCACTCAATGTACTTAATGTGGGAATAAAAGAGAATCAAGATTCTACTATGGTAAGAACAGATGGATGGCTGAATGAATACAGGTGCTGGCCTTGTGGTTAGAAAAGCGTCAAAAGGTTTTGTATACTGATTTATTATAAATTATATATATATATAATTTAATATAGTTTATATACATATACAATTTTGCGTAATTTTGACAAATTGTTCACTAGTAAAAAGTAAAAAGATGAGCCCATCTAAGTATTTATTTGGATAAATAACCAACTAAGATACTTTTCAGTATGCTTTTCTTTATAATGGTCCTAAATTAAAATTTTCTGAGATGGTTAAAACATTTGAAATAGTTTATATCAGTCAGTGTAATGAATTAAGCCTATCTATAAAGTTAATGTTAGTGACTTTTAGATTGTATAATGGCTTAATTTCAATTTTGGCTAATTAGAAATATGTATAATATAAGTTTCACATTCTGAAAGTACTTGGTTAAATATAGTGATCCTTTAAATTTTTTTAAGATGAAAACAAAAGAACAGATAATTGATCGGGGATAAATTAATGAATAGATCAATGACGCATAGATGAATAGATTGATTAAAGAACAGATGATGGATATATGGATGGGGGGATGCATGAAAAGGATGGATTCATTTCGAATTGAATTGTCTTCTCAGAAACCCAAGAGGCTTACAGAGACACGAGGCTTGAGCTCCAGCACTCAGAGCCTAGCGCGACGCACGTCTCTGAACGGAGAAGGCTAATGCTCACTTCCTGCCACGCCCGAAGAGATGTCAGCTAGTCACCCAGCTGGACAGCAGCACTATGCAAAATAAGATCAGAAGTGTAGCAAGTGACTGCGCCACCGAAACCCATGTTATAAACTTCACACACACCTTTATTCTTATCAATGGAAGAAAAAAAAAACTTTTTTTTAAAGTAACAAGCATTTACAGTACATAAATGAGCAAAAACACTTCAGTCTATACACGTTATTGTTGACTACATGTAGAAATGATTGCACATAAACCTTTCTAATTGATCTCTAGAAAGGTCCAAGCATTTATCTTTTGTATTTTGTATGGGATTTTAAATGTTTTCTATTATTTTTTTTATTAGATAAGTGCAATCCTTCTAAAATGAATTAAACTGTACATACTATTTCAAGGCAATAATACAAAATGGTGTTAAAGCTTTATTCTATTATTGTACGTAGTGTATATGTATTTTCTAGTATTCAGTACACAATCGGCTGTTAGATAAGTGAATGACAAATTGTTGACTTGCTTTTAAAGCAATAAGAGTGAAGTAAAAACGGTTACTCAAAACCTGTGGTTCATATTTTACATTCATGTTCTGAAATTTGGCAAGTAAATTGCTCTTGTCGCTGTGGTTCAAATGGGAAAAATCCAAATAATGATCTTTAAAAAGCCTTTAAAAATCAGATTGTCTTAATACACATACATTTGTCCTGTTTTACATCCCTCACCAATTCAGACACAAGAAGATAGTATTAAAAAATGTTTATTAAAGCCTCACTCATGTAAAAACAAATAATACAAATATACATAATCTAGGTAGTCTGGTCGCATGGACACCACCTCATGAGTTTCTGTGTGGAGTTTGCCCTGGGGAGTTTGCGTGGGTTTCCTCCGGGTCTCCGATTCCTCCCACAGCCCATAAACATGAGTTTCAGGTGAATTTGGCATGTGCGAGTGTGAGACAGTTAAAACTGTGAGAAGCGCCTTAAAAATGCTCAGAACTTGTCTGTAGTTGTAATGCCCAGAAGTGAGTGGATGCTGACACGGTCTAGATGCCGCTGAACTGCCGGGCAAATTGTGTGTCCGTGCATTGTCTTCACTTGTAAGGCGCCAAAAAAAAAATGCTTTCAATATTTATTATTTAGTTGAGCGCGTTTCTGGTGTTGATCAGACTTGATGTGCAATCTGGGCAATTTTATGCAGCATGTCTTCAGACTGAAGTTGTTCTAGAGTCAGGAGAGACAGACCCAACTGATCTTCCTTAAAAAAAAAACAGACAAAACAACTCATTTACCTATTTGATGTGGAATTATAAAGCATATATAAATAAATATAAAGCCTACAGAATTATTCACTCTGAGACAAAGTGTGTGTGTTAACACACAGACCCTGTAGTAGTTTTCAATGGATCTGATTGAACAACAAGTTCACTTCAGGACACAAGATGTGCAAATTTTTCGAAAAGTATTACGTTTTCAATCACTGAAAAATGGTGATTATTTTCTGTCAAAAATTTGAAATACAACTGCGCCACCTTGTGCCTAGGATGGTATGTGACGCTCTGCTCATCACAAACAAAAATCCCCTCGTCAGATGACCTTACCCGTCGGAAGGGTTGAGCCATCTGCCGTAGAAAGTGTTTGGATAGCTGCACGGTCTCATCGATGTTCAGATTCAGACTGGCATCCGTGAGGTGTTCTTGAATCCAGCGTGGCAGCTTCCCGCGCTTATCGGCTCGAGCGTAGCGCTGAAGGAACGACAAAAATAAAAATTATTGAACACCAAATAGAGCGAGCAAGACTAACAGAAATGAATTCCAGAAGGCCGTTGTCAGCGCTTTAGGACTTAGCTCAACAATAGCAATATTTGGGATACGATCATTTAATGTGTAAAGATTAAACACAAATGCTAATCAAACCGATTCAGACAAATGTGTATAGAAATCAGATTAGAATTTGCAGCTGCAGTTGGTGTTCTCAAGTCAATTATTATTCTACGATCATTTTTAAACCACTTATGTAAAATTGACAATTTGTTTAATTTTTAAAGAAATGACAAATCCTAAAGATTTACAACTGGTATGTGACTTAAGTTTATCAATATTCATAACTACAAGACATTTACATATGATTATCATGCTTATCGTAATTCCATGATTGTAAGATCATTGATCTGGATTATCAGTTTAATCCAAAATATTGCGACTGTTTTGTGGCCGGAATGATCAAAACTTGCCTTGTCGGCAAAGATCATCAGACCGTAGTCCGTTTTGCCACGGATGGCTCTTCCCACACACTGGGCCGCATGACGCATGGCATCAAAAGTCAGGAAGTCATTTTCCCGGATCTGAAACTGTTCTCGTAGATATTCCAACCGGGCCTGGTGGGAAAACCAACATGGTCGAGCAAATCCAACTTTAAAAGCCTGAAGTTCTCAGCCAGATGACAAACCTTGAGGATTCTGCTCTGCGTGTAAACGTACGGAACTCCAAACATGATGACGGCCCGGCCGAAGTGATGAACTAATGGAGAACAGGCTTTTAGACTGACGTTCCAATCAAAAACAGTCGTTTCTCTCATCCATACCGAAATCGATCCCCTCGGACACCTTCCCCCTCGCCACGGAGAGCAGAATCGCTCCTCTTCCGTTCTCACATGCCTGAAAGTAACCAGATTGCTTCACACCGATGGTACAAAAATGAAAACCCCCCTAAAACAAACCCTCTATTGACCAAAAGAATGACGCTAGAATCTGATCTCTATTAAACCGTTAAGGAACAAATTCACTGCATCAGGGAGGATCAACGGAGCTGTAGAAGCAAAGGTTTTAGAAGATCCTCACCTCCTGGTACTTCTCCAGGGCCATGCTGGTCTCTGCCGCGTCCTGCGTTTCTATGAAAATCAGCTTGTTCCTCTGAATGTTCTCAAGGATCCCCTACAATTTTAGCAGGGCGACAAGAATTCTAAATCTGCAAAGACCAAGAAGTCCAAACCAGAAATCAAGTCCATCTACCTGTTCATACCAGGAGGCCACAATGTTCTCCATGTAGACGTAGCTGGTGAAGAACGCCACGATTCCGTCAGGAACCACCGAGGACATTTCCAGCAGCAGGTTGCCATAGTTCCGGATCACAGCTGTACGGTTCAAACAAAGTGGGTTTCCGTCTACCGAAGGCCAGATCAAAGTTCCGAGCCACCGAGCGCTTACCGAAATCTTCCCGGGTCTCAAACTTGGTCGTCATTGCCACCTGATCATTCCCTCTTCCGACAATCTGAAAGATAAAATTTGATTAGTGTTACATTAGTACACTTATTAGTAATGGTTAAGACTGAGACATACAAGAGGGCAGAGGCAGGTCCGTGCCAGCGTCATGGTGAAGGAAGCCATGGTGACCGGTCGGAAGTCCAGTATGCGCGGGTAGATGTCCAGCGGAGACAATGTCTAAAGGAACCAGTTAAAAATGCTCTTTATTGATTTTTTTTTCATAATTTATTCCAAATTCAAGGACTTAAAGATAATTTCAGAAAAAAAACGAAAATGTAAATCTGTTTACATTGAAATGAAAAAGAATACTTATACTACTTACAATTAAATTAATATAACTTTAAAAAACTACTCATTTTAAAGGCTGACTTTTTTAGATCCAGTTTCAAATGCAATTCTGAAAATATATACCTAAGATTCTATCGTGTAACCGATTAAAAAACTTCTACTTAGCATAGCATAACAACAACAAAAAAAAACAATAAAAGGAAAGGCCCATCTTACCCCTGAAGTGATGATGACTGACTGGAAGCGGCCAAACACGGGTTTAATGGCGATAGAGGGATCCATGCAACTACAGGAAAACAGCAAAAATATTAGTTATTAATCGTTAGATAAATTAATTACAAATAAATTAATAATTATTTTGAGACACCTGAAGTGAAGAACAGGGTTTGTTATGGTCGGCGTTTTGTCCTCGAAGGGCTCGATGATGATGGTGAAGCCTTGAAGAGAACACAGTGGACGTGTGAAGTGGGGTCCGAGGAGGGTCCGGTCCGGGTGGGGTTTGGTACCTTTGCTGTAGGTGCTGACCAGTGTGGCGAAGTGGGAGATCAGCGTGATGGCGGAGAAGTCTGCGATGTCTGCGATCTCCAGCGTCCTCAGGAGTGAACGCAGCCTCTCAGCACAGAACCTGGGGGTTCACACGGACTCGTGACCGAACCCAATCTCAGAAACCTCAAGTGCTGCGTCCCACCTGAGTGGTTTGCGGTCAATGCAGACCTTCTCGAAGATGTCCTTGAGGAACTGAGGGGCGCTCTCCTGCACCACGTGATGGATCCGCAGACGGGCCTTCAGATACTCTAGCAGTCGCTTTATGAAGCCCACAAAGTGTTCCGCGGTCCGAATGTTGCCAGGAACCGCCTCTGGAATGACAACGGCATCGTGGAGTGAGAAAAACGCACTTTTCAGAAGCAAAACATCAGATTGCAACAATGGCAATCCGATCGGTACTCAAAGCCATTTTTTAATAAATCAGGATTGATTCTGATTGGCCTTATTGAATTTGGATTAACAGAGTCACAACATGTCTGCAAAGGACTTTTCTTTCTTATTGTGCGGATTTACAGCAGCTTGTCCTGAGACACTTTAACTTTTGTTTGTGTTGTGTAGAGAGCGGCGGGTTTAGACGCTCGTTTTAAAAGAAATCAAAGACAAGAGCTTCTGCAGCCACATGATTGGACCAATCTGAACCAATCACAGTCACAGATGGACAGTTTTAAAATATTTCAATTTTATCCTAATATTTTCAAGAGATTAATATGTACATAGCACATAGATGAAAATAAAATATATTCATAGATAGAATATAAATTGGAGATTAATAAAAAATTAGAGGAACGGTTATAATCAAACACAATGTGTAGTTTAGCAGTTTATTTAGTATATAGAAAAGCATCTATGTAAATCCATAAATGTGTGTTTTTGTATATAAAAGTAGTATTGGGAATCTGTATTGGATAGGGCAAAAATATCAAATTACTGCAATTACTGATTAATATTAAATTAATTTATTATTTCGGGAAACCAAAGAGCTTGATCAGAACACTGACTTAAACATTTTACCGGGACAGGCATTAATGTTATATGAGCAAGATACTGAAAATAAACCACAAGAAACGCTTTCTAACGTGTATGTGTTCAATTTCATTACGGCTGATGTTCAGAAACGTATGAAACTCAGGGCGTCACCCAAAACCATTAGCTTTCAACAACTAGGACCTTCAAGCACAACAAAAGGAAAAAAAAACATTCTACATGCATTTATACAAAACTACTTTTTCACAGAGGAGACTACAGGAAGTGGGAAAGCTCCAATGGACTGAAACCGACCTTGCAGGATCTCATCGGGCAGAACCGGGTTGGACAAGTAGATGTCGGTTTCTCTGGCAACGTTTGCTTCTTTCAGGCCCTCGACTAGCCTTCTGTATTCTTCCTTCAGTTTGGCGGCATCAGTTTCCTTGATTCTAGGGGTGAAAAACATTGACCATCGATGAAAATGATAATTTTTATAGGCTTTTAACACACACTGAGTCTGATTAGTAATGTCTGTGATTAATACGGAGAAAGCAGCAGAACTAGCCACAACTCTCAGCACATTGGCTTGAATGAAAAAGAAAATAATGATGAAAAGATGCAAACAATTTTTCTGTGTTTGACTACAAATGTCTGTCAGGGAAAGAGTCAAGCACAGAAAAAACGAGTGTAATAAGTGCTCACCTGCTAATGGTGTTCTGTAAAGTTTCCACGTTAGTCTGGCAGCGCTCCAGCGTTCTTCTCGTAATGTTGACGCTCATCGAATCAATGCAGACGTTATCTAGACGGGAAAAACATCCATGGAATCGCTGGGATTGGCAGAGTTTACAGATGTTTTGAGAGTCTTACCAATATTGTGAGCCTCATCAAACACAACTACAGATTTCTTCGCTAGCTCTTTCGAAACTAAGTCTGCGATTTTGGGGTCCAGTAAGTAATGATAGCTGTACACGACTATGTTCGCGTGGAGAATCTGCAGAAAGACACAAATGTAACGTTAGGAATAGCTGGAGAAGGACGTGTATAGGAATGTCCCCGTATTGTATAGCGTATGATCCATTTTTACATATAAAACAGGCAAACACACAGCCGTTAATTAAATTAATGTTCGCCCGAGTTCAGTCGCGCACTTCGCTCATTAGAACTATACGGAACTATTATAATATCATAATAGAAATAAAGTACAAGTAACAAGCCGCTTTGAGTAAAAGCGTCTGCCAAAGGACTGTAAAGTAAACGTGACTGATTCTGAACAGGAATAATTGGTTAAACACAAATGAACAAACCACTTTAAATCAGAGGATGAGACAGAAACGTCCGTCATTCTCTGTGTTTTATTTCCACGCTTCAGTCATGTGGGAAGACATTATTTAGCTCCCGTTATAATTAACACGCGCTTTATTGGGAACTGATGCGATCACGAAATCTGATCAGGTCATCCCTAGAAAAATCTGAAACGGCAGCATCACAGCGATAAAACAAACTCTGGAGGATTCAAGAGGATCAAGGACAAGAGGATCGCTCACAACTGATGCTCAAATCACTTAAAAACCCAAATCAAAAAAACTGTTAAACTCAGACAGTGACGGTGAAGAATTCAACCGTGAATGATGAATGAACTGAATCCAGTGTATTGTTTAGCGTGAGTGTGTGTTACACTGAAACATTGCAGAGTTACTGTAAACGAGTAAGTAAAGGTTTAATAAACATTAACGAAACCATTAATAAAGACGTTTTTGAAACAATAAATGCAACCAATTTTCATTTGGGCTTCATTTTTCTTTTCTTTTTTTTGTAAAATTTGATTTCAATACACAGACTGGGTTAAAACTAAAAAAAAAAAAACTCTGGTTTTACCGAGTGGCGTGCCAGGAAGTACGGACACCAGCCTTTTCTTCGCCCCAAGTCCTTCAGATCGTCCAGGTTATATATGCCGGGAGGGATGGGCATCTGTTTGCCAACCAGGTCAAAGCTCTACAGAGAATGAGAAGTGAATGGCGAGGCTGCGACTGAAGCGAGTCCAGCATCAGAAGGAAAAAGATCAGACCTCGAAGAACTGGCAGAGCGGCTGACTGGGGTTGCTGCGATGCTGCGCTCGGATATACGACGCCGTCAGGCTGTGACACTTCCCGTCCACTTCTTTCCCGAAGCGAAGAGCGCTCACCTGTAATCACACGTCCCCCTCATCAGCCACTCCACCACCATCATTCATTCATTCATTCAGCAACCCTCACTTCAGGATGAATGCACAGGTTTTTCCGTGAAGACAGAGCAAGTGCAAGAAAGTTGTTTATCTCTCCCGTTTCTTTGGCGTGATATTCCATCAACTTCCGTAGTTCCTCCACAACCTGCCAGAAAATGTCATTGATTAGAATCCGATCAGTGAATTCCTTTCGCTGGGAAATACCTTCTCAATCTCAGGCACAGTGCGCGAGCAATACACCAGTTTGGTCACTTCTAAAGGAAAAGCCTGTTCAGGGTAAGATTGGGAAATTAATACCTCTACCTAAAAATTGTGTCTGTCTGTGTGTGTGTGTACACAAACAGTCATCGCTTACCTTCTGGTAAGCAACTATAAGGGACAAAAGAGAAATAGTTTTTCCTGTTCCTGATGGCATCTCAAGAACTCCATGACCCTAAAAAGAAATAAACCGTAACATTAAAACCAGGTAGACGGGAGATATAAAAGAAAAATTTTATAATTTGTAGGATTAGAAAAACCACAAGCACTTAAAATGCTATACAATTGTTTACCTGTGCATCGTGATGAGTTCAAACGTATTAAATATAGAAATATTCTTTTCTTTCAATAATAAAAACAAATAATATCACCAGAATCTACAGGAACGTTGGCTCAATAGTATTAACCGAATAGAAACATTTCCTGTATTAATAGAAATAAATAATATAGACAGGAACACTGGCTCGATAGAATTTACCGAATACTGCATTAATGTTTCCAGAAATAAATAATATCAACATAAACACTGGCTCATCGATGAGGATCGTGTCACTTACCTTTGCATCAAGTGTCCTTTTCAGCTCAAGCATGTACGAGTACTGTTCCGGATATATGTAGTCGTAAGGAAAGTAAACCAACAACCCGTCGATGTTTAACCTACATCGATAAAAAAATTTGAACAAATTAGAATTAGATTTACCGGGCGAGGAAACGGGTCTGCGTCTACAAGCAGCATTTAAAACAGACACTTCGTTTTACTTACTTCATTATGAAGTGGAGTAATTTCAATAAGAATAATTGTGTGTTGCGCGCCGACGCTTCTCAACAATCACAAATATTAATATTACTGATGGAAAAACAAATCCATAAGGACATGCTCCTGAGTCGGGCTTTAACTCACATTGTCAAAAGCGCGAGGCGGTGGCGCAGGTTAAAAGCGTCACGCTTTCCGCTGCTGCTGATTGGTTGATTATAAGAACGCGCTTTACACACATTGTGATCTCATTGGATTTTGCACGTGTCAGACAAGCGGTTTAAGGCGGGAGTAGTAAAGCGGTTTAGACAAACGATCGAAAAAAATAACGACCGCTGCACAAAAATATACACGTATTAAAGATTAAAATTAGCTTAAAGATTAAAATTGCATACAGTTTTAATTATGCTGCAGAAAATAATCTATTGATAAACGTAAATATGCCGTATTGAACGATCGATTGTACAAAAAGTAAAGTGTGTAAATGTGAAATAAAACATCAAGTTCTTTAGTATTATATTATTTTATTTCCAAAAACGTTAATTATGTTTATTGCAATGCCATAAAACTTACTGTAGTACAATTCCAACAGTATTGTACAAGTGATTTCCTGGCAAAACTGAGAATGACCTTCAGCAAAAAGCGATACAATGTAACTTGTAGGAAAACAGATTAAAAAAAAATCCCCAAAAACATACAGTTAAGAGCTTATCTTACACTTTCAAAACTCAGTTACAGCTTCAGTACATTTCCAAAAATAAACTATCCACAAATTCCATTTCTTAAATGTTTTGAAACAGTTTTTTACTTGAAAATGTTTCAGTCTCGGCCAGTGACAGAAAAGACTCTTATTATGGTATTTTTGCAGTAAAAGCAGAAGCATTATTGCTTTAATAAGCAGCCAGTATTTTTCTGTAATAACATGTGGTTGTGAAGCTTGTGACCGACACTGTTTTCTAGAACAGGCTTGAGTGTGTAGAAGTCCTCTGGTGATGCTCACATCTCGTGTCTCTCCTCCACACTCTTGTAACGGTCCATGATTCCCAAAACATCTTCCAAAATGGACGGCCCCAAGTCTAGATCCAATACCATCAAGGACTCCGACCTCGAAACGCTGGCAGAGAAGGCTGGAGACTCGCAGTGTTCGCTTCGTAAATCCTCATTACTGAGCCCCGTGTCGGAATCCAGACTCAAGCCTCGCTTTGGGTCCAGAGGGCCACCGGAATCCGACATGGACTCGTCCGACGAAGCTTCTGACAGGGAGCTGGTGGACGGAACCATGTGTGGCAGGATCTGAATGGTGGCGGAGAGAGAAAGGCCGCGAGTGTGATCGCTGTGGTTTCCTTCTCCCTGCTCCGACACGGACATGGACCGCTGCTGAGGATGCTGAGGATGCTGCGGGGGGGCCGAGTGCTCGTCCAGATGCAGGCGTGGAGGTTTAGGAGGGGGCTGCTCCGGGGCGATGAACACTGGCATAGAGAAGGTGGTCTTGAGAAGGGAATTATGGAGCGAGTTATGGCTGCGGTGATAGGCCAGCTCCTCCATCCTTCTGCTCGTTCGTTGGGAATGAGAGTTTGGCGAGTGAGTCAGAGCCGGAAGCATGTCCAGTTTCCCCTGCAGGAACTCCACGTCACCGAACATGTCGCCTTCTCCGTCTATCCCGACATGAGCGCTGTGCCGCAGGTCCCCCAGTGGCGGACTGATCATGTCCCCCGATAAAACGTCACGGATTTTGAACTTCTTCCCGCGCGAGGGTGTGGAGGTCTTCAGGTAGATGGGGGTCTTTGCTGGCATTCTGTTTCCCAGTATTCAGTCTCAGCGTCGGACTTCTGTCGGAAACGGTCCTCAGCGCAGCGTTGTGCCGCTCATATGTTGCCGATGGTTCTCTTCTCTGCTTTTTTCCACAAGTCTGAGACCAGGAGAGCAGGAAACAAATCCAGAACGGCGGCGGCGCTTCCACAAATCTGAGAAACAATAAATGAGAATTAGAAGAAAAAATAGATTAGAGCATTATTTGTTGTTCTTATACAGCATGTAATCAAACAAACTGGATGAGCCCTTTGAGACAAAAGATAAATAAATAAATATGTAAATTATACCTTGATAAATATAATAAATATAAGAAAATAAGAGAATGCTAAATATTGTATTATTCTAAAATGTAAACACGAGAGAAGAAACTGTTAAACAAGTTAAGCAATCACACATTCCTCACAAAACCATAGCACACATAACAGTTATTATCCATTAACATTAATTAGCTTAGAATTATTAATTAACAGGCCGGCTCCGTGGAGCAGTGGGTAGCGCTGTAGCTTGCGTGGGTTTCCTCTGAGTCTCCAGTATCTCCCACAGTCCAGAAACATGTTTCAGGTGACTAGGAGTTGGGAAAATGTCCATGGGGTGTGTGTGTGTGTGTGTGTGTGTGTGTGTGTGTGTGTGTGTGTGTGTTTGTCTGTGACTGGTTGGACACCTCAGCTCCCCATGACCCAGAAAATGAAGTGGAAAGAAAAAGAAAATGAATGGATCAGTTAACTTATTTATAAATGTATTTTTTATAATTATATTAATAAAATAATCAAAATACAAAAATAAAGTTTTATAGGGAAACTGTGGTTGCAAAGCTAATTAAATAATAATAGTAATTATAATATATGATGAAATAAACATAATAATTAGAAATATTATGACAATTACATGGTTGATTTATTTGATTTATTTTTTTCATCTTTATTGCCACATCCGCGTCTGGCTGGTTCACGTTTACCCTGACTAGAACACAACATCTGGAGAATGAAACACCAAATAAATGTACCACATTCTGGAAACACCAAAGGAAACACCAATTAAATGCACCACATTCCGGGTGCAATTAATTTTTAATTTTTAATTTTTTTAATTTTTTTCCACAAAAGATGCTTTTAGATTTAACGTTGCGATCTTTTCATGCAGAGGTGAGGTGTATTTTTACTCCGCAGATCTGTATTTAGAGCTCAGCCGACGAGTTAATAACAGCTCCAGCTCAGCAGAAGACGCGTTTCTCTGGTGATTTCATCCCCACAGCCATGTGCTTTTCCCATTCGGACCAGCTCGAGTCGAGAGTTCAGAAGGAAGGGAAAGCAGCGAGTGATGGGTCTCCACGCCGTCCGACCTCGTGCCCTTCATAAAGATCCTGTGAATCTCTTACCGACACGTGTGTGTTACGTAAGACACGCTAAACGCTTTAAGACCTCCAGATCCTGGATTTCCTCTCTGAACCACACGGTGTCATTGCTTCAGAAGGCTTCAGAGAGAGCCTTCAGATAATTTAGTTTAGTTTAGTTTTAGTCAGTGTATTGTTTATTCTTGGCATGTGTGTGTGTGTGTGTGTGTGTGTGTGTGTGTGTGTGTGTGTGTGTGTGTGTGTGTACATAAGAGAGAGATACAGTTGTGAATTATTAATAGGCATTACATTATTGTGTTTTCAGGCTATTGTCATTACAGCAGTATTTCTACAGTATAGCAATATAGTATATTAAGTCATCTATTAAATACATAGGTATATGTAAATACCAACATTAGTTGAGTGTATGACTACACAGACACACACACACACACACACACATGCCGAGAATAAACAATTTTAGACACATTTAGACAGACAGAGAGGGGGGGGGGAGAAACTAAAGCAAGTTAGTGAGAGTGAAACAAACAGACAGACAGACAGAGAGAAAGAGAGACAGATAGACAGAAAGCTTATATCAGCAGACAATTTCTTCTAGTAAAATATGTACAGCATGTGTGTGTGTGTGTGTGTGTGTGTGTGTGTGTGTGTGTGTGTGTGTGTGTGTGGTGAGAGAGAGAGAGAGAGAGAGAGAGAGAGAGAGAGAGTGTGTGTGTAAGAGGTTAACTTGTTTCAAAAACGCAAATTACAATTACAATTAGTCAAGTGTGTGTGTGTGTGTGTGTGTGTGTGTGTGTGTGTTGTGGTGTGTGTGTGTGTGTGTGTGTGTGTGTGTGTGTGTGTGTGTGTGTGTGTGTGTGTGTAGGTGTGTGTGTGCGTGTGTGAATTGTGGATTATTCGCATCAAATAAACGTGCTTTAATATCATCTGAGCTAGACCGTTTTTTAAGCATCCTCTTTGGTGAAACCTGACAGATCTCACGAGTAATCTGACGCATAACTCTATTTTAGCGAGTTGAAATAATGCCGTTACTTACCGGTGATGTTGCGCGGGACGCCTGATTTGCTCATGCAGGTTATTCCGAGGTGGATTAGTTGTTCCCGCTGCGCGTTCACGGAAGAGCTGCGACAAAGCTTTTAATTTTATTACGACAGCCGTGACGGGGGCGTGCACGCACAAGGCGCGTGAACGAATCTGAACGGAGTTTGGAAAAGTAAAGGTTCTTCCTCCGACTGGCTGTGCATAACGCCCAGAATGGACGTGGTTTTTTTTTAAAGAGACAGTTCTCTTTAAAAGTAATTCAATATTATAATTAACACGTTCAAGTTAGTGAATTTGCTATTACATATAACAGGGTCACCGCAATAATGGTAATCGTATAAATACGTACTTAGTGTTAATAGTCGCTTAACGATTAATAAATGCAAAATAACACAAAATAAATCTGTTGATATCAAATTGGTAATAATTACGTTTTCCAACATGGAGTATAAGTCAAACGGATATTTTAAAAAATGAATTTCGTTAACGGTAATCGTAAGGAGCGATATGTCGTTTCGATTTGATTTATTCATGTACAATAAAAATGTGCTTCACTTCCTTTATCTGTTATTTAAAAAAAAGAAAGAAAGAAGGGAGAGAAAAAATGGGAGAAAGGGAGAAAGAAAGAAATAAAAAAAGAAAGATAGAAAGAAAGAAAGAAAGAAAGAAAGAAAGAAAGAAAGAAAGAAAGAAAGAAGAATCATTGAAGAAATAAGAGCTGCCCTGTCTTTCCAAACATTATTTTCTATTTTTTTCTAATAAAGTCAAAGCGTGTTTCCTCGCGTTCGTGTCGCGGTGACTCATGGGAAACAGTGTCTCAATGGGCCTAAGACGCACCAAGTTGTGGGATGGATTTCACAATTGAAACCAAACTGCTCTAGGACATACAATTTTTTCTTTTGATTCCTTGTGATTCATGTTAAAAAAAAAAGTTAATAAAAGCATGGCTTTTATTCTTTCTACCAATAACGGCAGATTTGTGGCTAGTACTATACTTGAACACAAAATGGTCGTGTGTGTGTGTGTGTGTGTGTGTGTGTGTGTGTGTGTGTGTGTGTGTTTGTTTTTAAAGAAAACAAAAGGTAGACTTTTCCAAAGAGCCAGGAGCAGAAGAACAAATAAACACGGCAAACTAAAAGAACACTATCCAATAATGTTATCAAGATTTCCAATAAAATGTTTCCATCATAAAAACAATTTTTTTTCTTAACCCTCTCGAAGAAAATCAAGTGCTTTGCAGGTTTCTGACTCACTTTAGCGCCACATCCTAGCTCTGGAATTCTTACAAGACTTCCCAGAATTCCCGCACACCACACTAACCAGTTTTCCACAAGTGGTTCGACACAGATCCAGATTAAGCCTTGTAATTTCATAATAATTCTACAGTTTGTCGACCTGTTGGTGATTAAACCAATATTGAAACATTATGTGGCACATTTCCACGATTCCCTGACCTAGAAACTTCCTTTATCTCCTTAAGTCTAAAGTTTTTCCCACTTTCACCATTCAGGGAATTCCGCAGGTCACATTTCTGCACTAATCCTGATTCTGAGGATTAACGACCATCCTCTTCCTTTATCAGTGGTGTTAATCTCCCCATCAGCAGAGAGTTCAGACGCTGGTCGACTCGGACCCTCGGGTCACCCGGCCCCCCGAACCCTGGCCCATCAATCCATCACAGACGTAACCGTGCGGATCACATGAGCGTAGTGGATGTGGAATGTAGAGTCGAGGACAGATTTTCCAGAAGCGTTGACTGGCTGAAGGATGCTGCTTGGAATTCTGGGAATCTGACCATGTGACATGTGGTTTTCATTAAGGGGCTTTACTGCGTTGGTCAGAATGCAATGACACGTGGAAATACAGACGTAATTGCACAATAAAAGCCAGGCTTTTATAAAATAGACGTTTGAGCGCTTTAAAGATGTTTGCGGAGCGACTTAAGTCACGCAAGATGAGACTAAACACATCTATGAATCAGACGTGTTTGACAAGGACGAGACGTTAACTCATTTACATGCGACCAAGTGAATTCCCTCCACCGTGTACTGAGCGTCCAGTGCGAAAACGAATAAAAAAGGGACAGGAGAAGGAGTAATGGTGTCCTGGGAGAGAGATTAACACTTCAGCTTCATCCACACGTGATTTGTACGAGCGGTTAAAGAAGATCGGCGCTGGGAAAAGGCACAGCTCAGCGGGAAAAGAAATAAACAGAGCGCGTGACCCGTTTAGAACGTTTTCCCAGAGGGCCGCGGGGCAGCGGTGGGAACCCGCCACACTTCAATCAGGCCCAAATAATTACGTTTAAGCAGCATAATTCGCTTTCACTCAAGACATTTAGAAATATATGAAACATTCTCAGACAATGGCAATTACTGTATTAGGTCATAATTTTGGGCTGAATCTGTCTGAGGATCTGTCTGAAGTTGGACTAAGCGGCTTTACCTTAGACATGATTTATGATTCATTTTTTTGGAGGGGGAAGTTGAATAATGAAATTGTATGACATTTCAGTTTTTAAAGGATACTATTCACAGATTTTATATTAGTATTTTTGATGCATTTTATAAAATACAAATTTATGCACAAACAAGTGGGGTTCATTGTCTTGCCCAAGGACACTTTGTTGCAGAACAAACTGGACCACAACTCCCCTACACTGTATATGTGCGTGTGTGTGTGTGTGTGTGTGTGTGTGTGTGTGTGTGTGTGTATACAGTATGTACTGTATACTATACACATTTATTTAATGATTAAATAATGTACAGTAATTATATTTTAATTCACCAATGATCAGCAGTATGCATTTTGAATAAATAAAATTAACATGCTTGCACTCCAAAAGCACCGTTGATGTGTTTTATTTTCAACATAGTGAAGTAATTAATACATTACTTAAATATTTGTACTGTCACAAGTGGAAAATAACATCACATCATCTATTTTAGCATCCCGTGCATCCTCTTCGTGCGTATGGGAAATAGGAAGGCTCTGCTCGGCGAGCGACTAAAAGTGCCGATCCGTTCTCCTTCCTCCAAAGGAAGTCGGTTTTGTTGTGAAGGTCTCTGGTTCCCTCTCCAAAGCCTGGCTCAGTTAGCTCTTACCAGGAAAACTGAGCGTTGGGAGGAACTGCAACAAGCAGGAAATAGGGTGGAGGGAGCAGTGGCTGTAGTTGTGCTCAGATGGGAAACACAAACACAGTGTCCGGCCTGAGCTCAATCAGAGCGTCATAAAGTGTCTAAAAACCCACGCAAGGATTATTTTAAGTTACGGCTTTTGGAATTCCTCACAGCAAGGAAGACGCATTCAATGTTCTCCCTGTGCTTGCCTAGGTTTCCTCCCACAGATCAGAAACAAGCAGGAGAATAGGAGTCTGGAAAATTTAGCATTAAGTGTGTCATGCCCTGTGATTGGTTGGACAAAACTTCAGGGTGTGTCCCAGAATTCCAGTGATTGTCCAGATCCTCATGACCCAGAAATAGAAAAGCAAATATATGCATATGCACAACACATGCAGTTTTTGAAGAAAATCTGCAAATAATTTACTGCCTTCAATTATATAAACAATAATTCTGTATTTTATATGTATATACACATGTAAATACATCTATTGACATGTATTTTTGAGGTTGGTATCCTTAATTTGCAAGCGGTGATCACCTTCTAAATTCTTCACATTTTAAATTCAAGATTCAAATTCAATTTTAAATCCCACCATTTAATGATTCAAACGGCAAACTGGTAAAAATACACGTCCTGGAACAGATTTATTCATAGAAAAAAAATCAGGGTTGTAACATCTCTTGAATGAACTCGACACCGATCTGAGTAAAGAGTAGATTTAGTAATGAAAACCTTTAAAAACGTAGCACTCAAATTCCTACAAAACCTTTACACATGAAACCAAAGAATAAATAAGGCTTTATGAGAATGTGACACAAATAAACCATCTAAAAAAAGTGATGAAAACAGGGTGTGACGCCACAGAAACATGCAAACAGCTCGACTGGACGAGTGGCTCGCGGTTTCCTTCCATTCTTCCGTACACACACATTTCTCTAGATACCCAAAAAACAAATCACTCGAAAAAAAATATCAGACCATTCATTTTTCAGCAGTCATTCATTTGTTTTTCCTGAGACACACACACACACACACAACAGACAGGAAATGACTCACTGATGGACTGATTGGCCGCAGCCGTGATTCATCAGGGCCGAGATGCTTTTATAATCTGGTATTGCCTTTATTAAATAGTTCACAACTTCACTTACAACGAATGGTTACAAAACGTTAGATTTCGTCAATAGTATGGACACTTTTCAATATACAAAGCTGTCATTATGCAGAGGCAAACCAAAAAAAACTTGATACGTGGAAACAAACGATTGAGAATCGTCTGAACGAGACGGAACAGGAGTTGCTAATCGTCGGCTATACAGTTCTTTACAAAGCAGAAGTCAGGAAAACCTACTATACACATGTATATACATACTACCTTTTATGTATATATACACGTTTGTGAAATGATTCCACCACGTCACAAAGAAAAAGAGCAGAAGGCGAGAGTATAAAAAATAAATTAAAAGGACCTTGCGTGTGACGCATGATTGGCTAAACACAACAAAAGCTGAAAGAACTGAAGTGTATGAAAAGGAAAAGAGCAAAGCGGCTAAAATATCTTAAAATATTCTACACCACTGAAGAGCCAATGAAAAGTGCCGGTGAGCGACAACAGGAATTGGCGGTGATGTAGAGTAACGAGTATGACGGGTCCTTAAAATGATTCGCATATGGATATTTTAAAATAGAAAGTCACGACTTCATCTTCTCCCCACGGATCCTATCCAGTTGACAAGACTCACTGGCAAAACGGTGATGCTGTGGGGTCAAAGCCTTTGAAAACGTCTTTCAGCGAGGCGTTGTCCTGGTCGGTGACATCAGGCTGGGCGGGGCTGCTGCCGCCAAAGGGGCTTCCGGAGCCGCTGGGTTTGCAGGCCTGCTTGACCATGGAGAAGAGCGTGGAGACGGGAAGGTTGTGCACTCCTGCAGGCTGCTCAGCCGCTCCCGCTGGACCCTGAGCCGCGGCGGACGGACCTCCGGCCCCGGGGGCTCCTGCGGTGGCTGGCGCGCTGGGCGAGGGCGAAGGTTTGGGTCGAGGGCGGTTGTAGCTGTTATAACTGTCCATGGTGGTCTTCTCGGGCTCCGGCTGGTCCAGGGCAGACTTGCGCACAAACAACGGCTCTTTGGCCTTGGGTTTGTTTACAGTGGATGCGTTTTCCCCCGACTTGGCCTCAAGAGGTGGACTGGAGGTTCTAGTTGCCCCCGAACCGTCACCCTTGTCAGAACCGGGAGTCCGTGGGTCATATAAGCTGATACCGCTCAAGACACTGCTGCCGCCGCAACTACTGGCACTTCCCGCCACACCGGCCGCCGCTCGAACCGTTCCTCCTGCGGACAACAGCCGCGGGTCATAGGGAGCGATGGAGGTAGTAGGAGATGAAGAGTGGGGTGCGGTGGGCGAGGCGTGTGGAGCGGATGATTCCGAACTACTAGACTTGAGGGCAGATTTCTGCGGCTGGAGCCGAGGGTCCGCCGGAGCTTTCCGCACCATGCGCGGGTCGACGGGTTTCTCAGAGGAGACAGACGGAGGCGAGGAGATGCCGGTGGAGCCGCCGTGAGTCGGACTTGAAGTGCCGCCGACCGTTTTGAGGATCCGGGAGAGGAGCTCGAAATCTGGAAGGGAGGAGGACTGGCCTGACTGGTCATTGGACGATGGTGGGTGAGGGAGGGTCGACGGCTGAGCACGGGACAGTCGGGGGTCCGTGGCCGTAACCGGTGGTATGCCAGGGGGCAGTGGGAGCAGGTCTTGCTTGGGGATGGGAATTGGGATGAGGTCTTCTGGACTCCACAGCACAGTCTTGGCATAGGAAGGCCTGGTCAACACCACGTCTTTTTTGATGTGGCTAAACTGTTGGAGTTGGGAGCGGGGGTCGCGCAGAGCCATGCCCATTAAAGGGTCCAGGGGGATGGGGACGGGCTTGTCTCTCAGCATCCTCTCTCCCTCGTCTTCATCGTTGTTGGCGGGGGCAGTCAAGGGTGGAGGTTTGTATACAGGTGGGGGCTCGGGTTTAGTGACGTGGGCATGGCGGGCGAGTCGAGGGTCGGATAAAGTGGAGGGAGCGGGAGAAGAGGATGCACTGGTCTCAGAAACTTGCGAAGAGTCAGCGGTACGTGAGAGTCGAGGGTCCCTTGCAAGCCGGGGGTCCGCTGGCCGAGAGGGCGTTGGGGCCGCTGAGGGTTTTTGTAGACGTGGGTCACTAGGGGGTCCGTCGGGTTTGGGTTGACCCGGGGCTTGTGTCTGTTGGCGTAGAGTTTTCAGGATGGAGGTGACGCTGCCGCCGCCATCCTCATCTTCACTGGAATACCAGTTAGCAGAATCTCCTGTAAGCAAACGAAAACAGGGAGAAAGGTTAGCTTTCACTTCAGCTCCGCTACTGTTTACGCAAAGCGCCATCTAGAGGCCAAAGCATTGATGGCAAGATTGCGCAACTTCACGGACAGAGGAGGATGTTTATGGTATTATGAGGTCCTGGACAAGGTCAAGCTCTGAGCAATCCTTCAGATGTTTCCTTTCCAAAAATAGCTTCAGCAACATAAACACTTTAACGATGCCATTTGTTTGTCCAAAAAAACAAAAAAAACTCGAAATTGATAAACTGTCCGTTTCCTTTTAAAACAAGAATATTCACTGATAATACGTTAAAAAGCATATCAGCACATTACCTTCATTCTCCTTTTCAGTTCCTCCTGCTCCGTCAGCGAGTCTCCTGGCTTTCTCCTCGTCTTCCTGCTGTTTCTGCTGGAGTCTTATAAACAGCACGCGCTGTGCCGGAGGCAGGAAGTCAGGCACAGTAATGCCAGTCTGATTAGACAGGCCTGCGTTAGCCATGCCCTCCGCACTCCCAGAGTTCTGGCTTCCAGGTGACACATCATTGAAGTTTCCACCACCTTGAATTTTGTCATCTTTAGAGAGGAGAGCGGGGCATTGTCAGAATAATGTCATTTTTAAGGACCAAACCACCACATGACCATCACTCACCATCATTTTCGCTTGAATCCATTGCAATGGATTGTTTCTGGTAGAAGTTATCATAGAATGAAGACGATCCACCTCCAGGAGGCGCCATTCCCTGATTTGGAGGCCCATCTCCTGGGGCAAAATTTGGCATCATCGGTGGTCCTCCAGGCATAGGTGGAGGACCTTGATTCATGCTTGATGGTCCCATGGGAGGCATATCGAGTGTACCACCAGGACCCATGTGTCCTGGTGGTGGGGGTCCAGGGAAGCGAGGCGGTGTTCCAGAAGGACCACCAAGAGGAGCCTGTGTGGGAGCAGCCGCGGCAGGAGTCGTACCAGGGGCTGGTCCTCTGTGAAGAACATCTTTGTTTTAGTAAATCATGCATGCATATAATATATATGCAATACAAAAATTAAGAGTGCCCACCTGACGCCAAGCTTCTGAGCAAGTTGTCCTGTGGGTTTTACAACAATCTCAAACAACGAGGGAATTTTCTTCCCGGCATTCCCTCCGCATGCTGGTGGTGGGCCCATGGGAGGTGGACCACCATTGGGATTTTGTGGAAAGACACTCCCATCCTGGCAGGCAGGAGGTGGTATCGGGCCCGTGCCAGGAACAGGGACAACATTTGGACATGGAGGTGGTGGGCCGCTGGGGGGCATGTTACCATGTGGTACACTGGGCATGGCAAAGTCCATTGGTGTTGAGGAATCACCAGCAGAAGGTCTTGGTGGAGTTGGGAGAAGACCAACACCAGGAGGTGGTTTGGGAAGAGGATTGATGCCTTGCTTTTTCAATTCCTCCACCTCTTTTTCATCCTCAGCTCCAGCCTCAGCATCTTCTGCCAACATCTGACAGTTACAACAGATAGATACGGCGTTAGAAAATACTTTAGTTTTTTAAGAAATCAGGTGCAATTAGTAGTGATATAGCAAGTCACTAACTGTATAAATGTAAAGTACCTTATCCAGCAGTTCTTGAGTATCGTCTGTTAGGGAATCATGGGAAAACATGCACTCCTCACCATTCACACAGTTACCCGTGGTATGAAACAGCTTGCAAGGGAAATCACGTGCAGTAAAGTCAAGGAATTACTTTGACAATTCACGGGTGCAAGATTAATCATATTCAAGACGACTAGAAATGTACACAGAGACGGTAAAGAGCAGAGGTACAACAGGAGCTCCACAAAAGGATATCGTGCATGTAGGGACAGTTCTCAGCTCGCGCACAGAATCCAGTGATGTAGAACTTGCACAGCTCTTTCTTCTTGGGCAGCTCGATGTCGTGACTGAAGTTACAGTGGTCACCCTGATGATGAATCACAATTATTAGTACAAAATTTTGTTGGAAAAAAAAGTAGCTCTAATAACTTTTGATTTTTTTGGATGAAGATGTTTAAGGAAAAGGCATCGGCTCACCCATGTACATCTGCCCTCAATGTAATATTTACAAATGGCTTTCCCCTTTTTTTCTGGACCGTGCTTTTCCTGGTCATTTCTCCGAGAGCCACCAGTTCCATCCTGCAATAGTCAGAACATTTTTAGATGATCATCTTTCTTTGTGCAATATATTTAGTAGAAACAGCACCTACCGCAGTGTCCAAGTCTCCACTGAGATCGTCATCACCTTGATCTCCACCACGCCCTCTTCCTCGATTTCTCCCTCTTCCTCGGTTCATTCCTCGGCATCCTTTGCCTCGTCCGCGACCTCGTGGACCTTTTCCACCTGGAGCAGAACCATTTCAATGCATTAGCTCTCTCAACAGTCACAAATATTTCCCTCCATCATTCCTGCCCAGCGTACCACGGCCCCTGTCCTTTGTTTTTCTGTACTGGTTGAGATCTTTCGAGTAGTCATCATAGTCATCATCACCCATGTTGTCATACTCATCCTCCCCATACTGTCAAAAAAAATACAAGAGACATTTAAATTTGTCATCATCTTGGACTTTATTCGGTAATTCTATTAGTGAAATAGCACCCACCTCCATATCATCACCGTACATGCCGTCACCATCATCATTGTCTCCGCCTAGTTTTCCCCGTCCTCTTCCTCTACCCGCTCCTCTTCCGCCTCGTCCCCTCATTCCTCCTCGCCCTCGGCCTCTCTGGTTCTTCATTCGGTTTTTACCACCTGTATGACAGAAACCAGTGACATCAAGATAAATGAACACACTGGTGTAAGAACATGGCACTGTGGGGGTTTGGACCACACTAAATGTAGAATACACAAAAACAAAAGAGCGTTGTGGGGTAATTACCTCTGCCGCGTGGACCTCCAACTTCCTTGGCTTTGCGGTACTGGTTGAGTTCTTTGGCGAAGTCATCATAGTCATCCTCACCCATGTCCTCGTCCTCCTCACCTTCATAGTTTTCTTCATCATACTCATCATAGCCACCGTAGCCTTGTTTATCCATTTTCATATAGCCACCTTTCTTGGGCATTGGCCCTCCATGACCCGAGGGGGCAGAAGAGTAGCCTCCCTGTGACTATAAAACACAAAATCAGATTAAAATGATCCCGCTTATTTTACTTATTTAAACAAAGTTTTTAAATGTTTCCTTACAGAAGGAGGATACTGAGGACTGTATTCCCTGTACTTCCTCTTTTCACTGGGACTGTAATCAGATTCATCACTGAAGTCTGAATGATCATCGCTGGAGGAAGCATGGCGCTGCAACACACAAAAATATAATTGAGACTTAATATAAATATAAACAAACACTAAATTACATGTTTGTGCTGTAAAACCACATTTATATAATGGTTTCTAATCGACAACATGTCTTTAAACCAATGAGACGTGGAATGAATTACGAATTTCCGTGCATAAAGGTGAAGCATTCCATATTAAACTCTGGCATTGATAAGAAGCACAACAGTGACGCTAGAACACATGAGGAAGAAATTAGTGACGTCATGTGACTCTGAAAGAGAAAAAGCACCAATTTGATGTACGGAACGATATTCCTGTAATGCAAAGGTGTTCTCAAATTGCGTTCTTCTCGACAAGCAAAGTGCATTTGCGGATTTGATCCTCCTTGTGTATTCAATCAGTGAAGCTAAGTGGCAACCGAAGACTGAACTAAATAGAAGTCTCTTCATAATTTTTGTTTGAAAAGTCGTGGACAAATAAAGGCCTAACAAAATGCAAAATTAGGTACTGAAAAAAAAAAGTCAATACTACATATAATTCGAAGCAACGACTCTGAAAAGACCATTCCATCAGCAGACCTATCTGCAATTACTCTGTGACTTGTAAAAAAAAAACAACCCATTTTTCCTAGACAACCCATCATGACTAGACAAAAAAAACTGGAAAACCGTAACATGTTTCCAGCAATTCCCAATGAATCAACTAGCGGTATTTTTTAAATCAATTAATTGTTTGATTATTATCGCATTAAACAATTAATCAGACTTCCCTTTCGCCAGATAATATCAACAGTTAATCAACAGTTTAATC
>CM051502.1:22181416-22239921 GCA_028031935.1 Paedocypris micromegethes
TTTTTTTTCTCTTCTTTCACTTTCTGTCTCTCTCTCTTTCGTCCAACTCCTCAGATGTTGTTTTTGATTTCGCAATCTGGCGTCCGGAGGAAAAAGATTCGAAATATTCAGCTACGAAAGTTGAAATTTCGTGCATGCGCCAGATATAGTGAGATAACAGGAGCGGGTGGGCGGCTGTTGTGCGAGCGGCGCGCTGCCAGGTGGAAATGCAGTGGGCTGGGGTTCTTTGTGTTCTTGTTGGTGGGCAGTGAAATAAAAAAGGGAAGCGATACTTTGGAAAATAGCCCACAGGGGCTGAGAGCTTTTCACAAATCTCTCTATGCATCTTCCTTCCACTGCCGACTGTGTAAACTCACTATTTATCTCTGATTTTCCAGTGCTCTTGAAGTTTCGCACCGATAAAGGTCGCAATCCTCAGCCAGCCAGCTTCTCTGAAGACTGTCAGCTGCTTCTGCAGATCCGAGATGATGTGCTGGAAGCCCTGGGCTTGAGCTCCGAGCTGCTTCCCAACACTTTTGTCAGGTACACAATCACCTTTCCCTCAAGGAGTTGGAGTTTTCTTTACAAAGAGAGCAGAACATCTCGAGTTAGTGCAGTGGTCTAGCAGTTAGGGAGTTTGAATTTGGTCTAAAAGGCTGTAGGTTTGAGCCACGACAGATTTTTGAGCAATATTGCTCAAAAATCTGTCGTGGCTCAAACCTTCTCACTTTACTGTGTGCACACTCTTCACTCCATCCATTTTCTAAACCGCTTTTACATTTCTGTGTCACGAGGAGCTCAAACCAGCAACTCTGGGGTTGAATGTGGGACACACCCTGGAATAGTGGCCAACCAATCACAGAGTGGGAAAAGGACTCACATTCACTCTCTCTCACCTATGGACGGATTTCCAGACTCCAATTCTCCTGCGTGTATTTGAATAGTGGTAGGAAAGCGGAGTCCCGGAAGAAACCCAAGCAAAACGTACAAACTCTGAAAGACCCTCACCGGGCCTCGAGCACGAGTCTGGAGCAGTCATCTTTGCTGTAAGGCAACAGCGCTGCCCACTACGCCACCGTGCCGAAAACGTATCTCGACAACCTCTTTTGTTGGAAGGCAGTCTGTTCCTGCCCGGAAGTCTGTGGCTTGAGCACCACTTCAGACAAGTGTTTCTCCAGCAGGGCACAGCCAAAGAACAACGGCACATCTTGGGACATTTTAATAGCTGGCCTATTTTTAACCTGCCGTGTCATTATTAAAGTCAACAAACACAACAGAAGGATCTGTTCACCATATGTTTTTGCCGAATACTCTGCACTTTAGTTATGAAGTCAGTTTTTTACTTTGTTATTATTATTAGAAATAATAACACGCACAAGATTTTTGAGTCTGTAGTGATTCATCACGAGGGTCTTCTTTATATTCACACATATAGTATTGTTGTGCTTGTTTGTTTGTTTTTTTAAACCAAAACCTTATTAATACGAAAATAAGAAAAACAATTTTTTAAATGATGTGTCCGAAATTATGATAAATTATGAGAAAAAAGAATTGGAATTAGTGAAATTGCTCTTCCATGAAAAGAAAGAAACAGACAAAACTTGAATGCAAACTCACACTCAAGTTCACAAATTACATTTACAAAGTATTTTTCGAGGTCACATTGACATCAGAGGGAGGGGCTACTCAACGGTGGGCGGGGACTGAATCGGGCGTAACTTTAAGAGGGCCTAAGATTAAGAGCCAATATGGCGAAACATATCGAAATTGTGCTCTGCTTTTAACCCATCCAAGTGAAGTGAACACACAAACCTGGAGTAGTGGGCAGCCCATGTCGTGGGTGGCGCCTAGGCAATTGTTTTGGCTAAATGATCCAACAGACAAGTAATTATACTTGGAGAATAAATGATCGTCTCCTTTTTGTCAAGCATTGAAACCTCCTCGATTTCAAATTCAAAAATGGTTACTCTCCTCCGCATCTCATCACATTCGTTTACATCTGGCCCTGCCCACCGACTCTGATTGGCAGGATCTGTGACCTCTCAAATAGACCTTGCAAAATGGTACTGTACCTTTCAAATTGGTCCTCGAATATTTTTGTTTAGGAAACTAGGAAATTTTGTTTAGATTAGGAAATAATCATTAAAAAACAGCCCAGGTTTTTGTACAGAAGCTTTGTTTTAAAACATTTTTTCATGTTCATGACTAATTTATGACATGAAACTGTCTCTTTGACACTTGATTGTCACGTACAAGGTGGTTGTCAGCGCCACCTTATGTCTGGGAGCAAATTTGCGCGGCACAAAAAAAAAAGCACTGGTGTGTTAACACTAACAAACGTTTTGGAAAAACGATTAAAGATTTTTTGGACCAACTTGCACAAGTTTTTGTTTTTTCCACCGTCACCATTCTGGTACCATTCACCACGACCGATCTGCCTACTGATCCAATCTTTATCTCACGCTCTCAGCATTAGTAATTAGTAATTAAATCAGACAAAGTTTAAAAATAAGAAGAAAGCGCAACACATGCATTTCTTTCTTTAGTTGCTTTTATTAAAGCAAGAAAGTGGACAAAGGTGTTAATTAGCCACCTCTAGACGGCTAATGGTCTTTCCATCGGCCTCTCAAACCTTCTTGACTCCTGGCTTGTGTTCTGTCTCCACAGCTACTGTTTCTCAGAGATGGCACCGGTGTGCGCCGTGGTCGGAGGAGTTCTTGGACAAGAGATAGTCAAGGTTGGTACCGCAAACACACCAGCTGCCCTCTCCAGTAGAATCTGGGATAATTCCAGTCTTATCCACCGTCAACACGCACAAGTGAAGGGGTAATTTCCCGGTCACTGATGAAATCCAGCGGCGACTCTCTGAAATCTTCACGTGAGATTCCAGTAACGCGTGAGAGTAAATAACCCCGAGCGCGATGATGTCATCGCTCCGTTGAGAATTACCTCCAGATTGAAGCCCGTACGCCAAACGCTCAATGGCTTTCTGAGAGCGTGATGTCATGGTCCATACCAGCATGTGATTGAGTGAGTGCAGTGGTCTGGACAGGCCTTGAACCCACATGGCGGTGGAGTGAAGCCAGGCCGTCTCGCCCATCTCCCCGCATGATGAAACAGACTGCAATTCGCATATGGCTCCTTGTTCCTCGCTGCCCATCAGTATCAGAGCGCCGGCCCGATGCGTTCAATCAATCCGCTTAATTACCGAGCAGAACGCCTGAGGCTTCTGAAGGAGACTGATTTGTTTGCGTGTGTTCGACAGGCACTATCTCAGAGAGATGCTCCACACAGGAACTTCTTCTTCTTTGATGGGCTGAAAGGCAGCGGGGTGGTGGATTACTTCGGACCCAAATAAGCGGCCCCCCGGAGAGTGGGCTCTCAGAAACCCATCGAGGTCTTCCTCTGCCAGTGGCCGCAGGCATCGAAATCTGTCGTTGGACCGCACCTTTGCATCGCAGCTCGCCAAGAGTAACGAGAACATTTTGTTCGTTTTTTTTTTGTCCACACACTCGTAAACGCTCACAGCAGGTTTTGCTCTCTCTCGGAAACAACCAAACCTGGGATTTGTGTGTTTTTGTACGAAAATAAAAATCTGATTCTGCTGGATTGTGTTCTTCTCTTCAATCTTATTCGCGCACATCGTGAACTCCAAATGTGGTTTTTAGTCTGTCTATGTGTGTTGATGCGAGAACAAGCGATTGTTATCACTGGTGTGCTTCGGAAATCAGAAAAGGACAAATACTAGATTGAGGAAACGTGGAACGATTTTCCGGACCTTATTCAAGAGAGATGTCCTTCAACAAAGCGGAGGCGAACGAACGCCATTAGATTTACAAAATAACTCAATCGGTTGGGCCAATCTGACGGGTCGGCTTGAGAGGTCACGGAATCTGCCAATCAGCATCAGTGGGAGGGGCTACAGCACAGTCCTCTAACCACGTTGGATCGTGTTCTTCCATCATCGTTTTACACTTTTTGTGAAATCCAACTGTGGTTTGCCGAAGGGCTTTCTGCTGTCACCGACAGATTAGATTGCAGGTCCGTAAGGTGGACGGATTGAACAGGAAGCTCATTATATATTTCCATTAATGGCGAGAGAGTGAAGGATTTCCAGTAGGGAAGTTCATGTATTTTTCCCCGATGTTTCGTGCAAAACTGGTAGTGCGAGGTGGTTCGTAACGGGAAAAACATCCTGTCTGGCCGGTTTGACAAATTAAGAAAAAAAAAACACATCATGACTCATTTAACATGTGATGTACGGCTGAGGAATCCACAGCATCATACGGCTAACAATGACATCACGCCATCGATCTCCTTAGAATAATATGAAGACCCGGGGCTTTGAATGCGGATTTAGGCCGTCTGCAACAACAACAACAGCGGTGAGTCACTGTGACTGGGATAAGGACTAGTCAGACTGGTTAAACAGGTTGAGGCGGGTGTGGCAGTGCAGCCGTGGAACCGGTTTGATTATTCTAGAGTTTTTTAGTGTTGGTGATTTGCTGGAGAAGAGCGGCTGATGTTTTGACTGGCTACAGTGAATGTGGGGAAGGTTTTGTTGTTGACAGGAGAAGCTCCCACAGAGAACAGGACGTCTCCCACAGCACGTGCTTGACATGGTGTTCTCCGCTGGAGAGATGTTGAGATCTGCTCGGAAGACACAGTGCAGTCACAAGGCTGGAGAAATCTCTCTCTTTGTTCTCACACTACAACCTGAAAACTTGTTTTCAGTTGGTTTTACAGCGATGTTTAGGGGATGTTGTGGCCTACGGTTCGACACCCAGGGTCGTTTCTCAACTTAATGAGATACAGTATGATAAAAAACTGTTATCATTATGACGAATAAAAGTAAAGATTGTGGTCACGTCTATTTCAGTTTATAAATTGTGATGCAAAATGATGTAAAAGCTGCAATATGTCAACACATTTACACACGCAGTTAAACATCTATACACTATACCTATATATCAAACACATATATTGGTTTCAGACAGATATATACACGTAAGTAAACAAACAAATCTGTGCACTGTATTGTACACATACCGTGAGACACATTTTTATGCACACAAACACACACACACAAACACACAACGAGTATATAAGATAGTCAGCACACACATACCGTACATATTCACTCATAATTACCGTGTATATATACTTGGTATATATACATTAAAGTTTATGTACACACACATAAACAAACAAATGTATATATAAACAAGTACACATTTATGTGTACACAAACACACATAGTATATATATCTTTAATGCTTTCTGGGTCTGTAGTCGCAAATGTATGTTCTTGATTATGATCAATGAAGAAGTTTTTAATACTGAAGGATTGAGGTTTAATTTGAACATGTTTAGTACGTTATAAAGGTCCAGCTGCAATAGAACTCATAAAGACACTACAACTCGACAGTCTGAACTATACGAAAACAGTAATGGGCTAATCCGTTAAAGAGAAAGTTAAACGATTCCGTATGTGACGTCACGCAGTGAAGCGTAGGTGCCAATGATGGCCACTAGGACGTAACGGAATGAGTTACACACACACGCGCACGCACTCTCTCTCTCTCTCTCTCTCTCTGAGAGAGAGAGAGAGAGACAACAGTTGTATCCAGTGTGTTCGTTTCGCTGATATCTGAGTCAATAACAATCCTGTTCTAATGAGTGTGAGGCCGAAACCGCAAAGACACTGACAGATTAACGTCCGAGCAGGATTAATTACAAACACTGCGTTAAGCCGTGAAGGAAGAAGCTCTGAGTTCAGAACAGATGTGTTGCTCGCAGCTACTAAATGTGTAAACGCGCGCCTGGATGATCGGGAACGCGCCGGCGACGCCTGACTGGCTCTCTGTGTGTGTGTGGTGTGTGTGTGTGTGTGCGTGCGTGCGTGCGTGCGTGCGTGCGTGCGCGCGGTGTGTGTGTTTGTGTGTGTGTGTGTGTGTGCGCGCGTGTGTGCCTTCGCGCTTTTCGGCGGCAAATGAAGCTGCTCCACAATCTATCACATCTTGTTCTGACAGGCTTTTGTGTTTTTCTCGGCAGTCAAACACTCTTGAGCGCGTGTAAATACTCCAGCGTGTATCTGATGGCATATGCAAAGCAAAAAAGACCGTGTTGTCACCGCACGTGCCCGCGATCCCGATATCGACCAACTGTTCCTGAGTATTAATGAGCAAAACACAGCTTTACTTTTCATGTTATCCTAGTCTTAACTCTACCTGTCTGTCTGACTCAATCTACCTTTTTTTTTTTACTATATCTGTGGTGTCTCTTTTTTTCGCCTCCCTCAATCCGGTGTTCTGAGATCTTTTCCTACCCCTCAGATTTTCCTACCTGCTTTTCCTACTTTGTATGCACATTAAACAATTATGTCTGTTTTGCCTTGTGCCTTCTTAGCGCCCCGTGCATAAATAATACATATTTTAACATTATAGAGATATAATTGGTTAGAGTGTGTAAATATCAACTTGTGCATTGACTCATGTGCATAGTTTATGATACAATTATGTTTTTTTCCCTTCCTCTGACTATTAGACGTTATGATGTTGAAGTTCCGGCGTCTTTTTTTTCTGTCCGGTAGGACATTTATGCGCGACCCTGCTAATAAACACAAGACAAAACATTATGTAATTGTTTAATATGCATACGAGGTAGGATAATTTGAGGGGTAGGAAAAAAATGTCAAAACACCTGACACTTGTCTGTTGTCTTTTTCTATGTGATTCTGCCTGACTATTTTTTTGTTTCACTCCATCTCTATTCCTCACTATCATCACTATTCACCCATTCATCCACCTGATGTTTCGAGATTGACCATTCCTAAATATTATTATTCTATGTGTAACAGGATAAAAGCAAACACATTACATTCCAACCATTAAGCTTTTTTTCTATTCTATTCAATTCTCTTCTATTCTAAAACTGTTATATTTTGTCTATTAACAGCAATAAGGAATGTCTTTCTCGAAGATCGAACAACTTCTTTAAATTGTAATGACGACAACACAAACGGCGATGTCGTTTTCAAATTTATTGAAAATGTAATGAGAAAAAAAACCCAATACAAAATTCATATAGAAATATTACATAGAAAATTCCAAATGGCAACATACAAAGCTAGAAAACAAGTCTCGCGTCGTCTCGACAGTAGCGTGAGTCTGACCGTACGCTTCAGGGGTCACGCGCCCACCGGAAGTCACAAGGTGGCCACAGGAAGCAGACCACACAACGGTTTAACAGGAAGTCATGAGACAGGCAGCCACAGGAAAGACGTCTCGGCTTCACATAATGCCATGTAAACTCATCGAAAACCCAATGACAACAGAAACCAGTGGTTGAGGGAGTTTTTCCACCAACTCCACACAGTTTTTCATGTGGTTAAAGAAGGAAGTGCTTGAAACCCAGAAACAATGTGTTTTATCAGCTTAAGCCGCAGACTGAACTGTACCTGACACAGAACAAACCATGATTTGATTATCATAAAACATCTCTATTCAAGTATAATGGAAGTTTGGCTCAGTTGTTTTTTCCCCACCGGTCCTCTTTCTTTTTTTTTTTTACTTTTTTTTTCTTTTTTCTTCAAATTTAACGGCCCGACGAATCCCTCACAAAAGTGAAATTTGGTCCATAAATCGTGACACTAATGAAAATCATGCTTGCTTAATCCGTCATCTCTGGTGAAACTGTCTTGAAATAACCGAACCCACTTCTGAACAAAGAAAATAAATTAAGTTCTTGAACGTTCCTCCGCAAGAACATATTAAAGGGCTTTTCGATGAATCAAATGTTCACAGGACTTCAGATTGAAACATTTTTTCAGATCAAAGAAACGAGGGAATTCACAAAAACTGGGAACATAATTTTGAAAAAAAAAAAAAAAAAAAAAAAAAAAAAAAAAAAAAAAAAAACAAACAAACAAACAAACAAAAAAATCCATCCAAATATACAAAAGCACACGAGAACAGACATCGGTCCGGCTCACTCGTCCTTACAAAATATGTACACGTAGAATCCTTACAAATACTAACACTGCTATCAAGCCAAGTCGATAACTAGTGGTCTGGCTTTCCCACCAGGAACCTCCATTGGAGGCGACCCATTTCTCAACTAAGTGGCAAATTTGTGTCCCCAGGTGAAGAACCAGCTGGAGGGTGACAGGGTGGCACCGGGTCACCTGCTCTCTGATTGTCCCCATGGCTTGTGTCTACAAAGACCGTCAGCAAGGCACAATCTGACTGTGCTTGGTTAAAACAGTGCACCTGTGCTACTCCGCAGCTCTCGGCCGACGCCCGATGTCCCATCATGCATCAGGCGAGCGATTGTTAGTGCAGATTATTGCTCCTGTAAGGCAGCCGGAGGAGACCCTGCGATGAGGAGCTCTACAGGGGCCGAGAGTTTCACGACAGATCCGATTCAAAAGACGCTAAAGCGCGGGAAAAGGCGCCGGGCTGTGCTTTACGTGCGTTTTGGGGAGACGGGGCACAGGCTCCATCCACTGATCTCTAAACCGGGACACACTCTTCAGTCACTATGCTACATCAAAATGCTCTGGAAAAACGAAACCGAGATAGAAAAACCAATGTACAAAAATACCCGGATGAACAAACAGTCACAGATAAGGAGCTCGGAAGGTCTGGTCCAGCAGAATCGAGGAGAGCGCCAGCACTCGTCCCCTGACCCGTCGCCGCTGTTTATCTGAGCGCCTGCTGGTAGACGGCATTGATGGCGTCAGCCACGAATCCGACCAACCCGTGATACAGGCCCCGCCAGTTCTGCCAGCGTGGGGCGGCGTTCTGGAACAAAAGAGAAAAAGAGTGAGCTCACCGCGCGTGCACTACCAAAACCGAAAGGAGGGATTAAAACCTGCTTTAAATCTGGACGTTTAGCCATCGCAAAACGCAAACGTCGGTAAATTACGATTTTTAAACGCACACTTTTCGTAGATGCCGCAGATGTGGTCGGTGAGATATGGATTGAGCAGGGAAACAAAGCCGCGATTATACAAGTTGGAGGGGGAGAGAGTCACATCTGAGTATCGAGGATTTATGTGTGTGTGTGTGCGCGTGTGTGTAGACTAGAGGTGGGGTCCCAGACAGACAAAGTCTGCACACTGGAGTCAGATGATTACTTCTTAACAGCTGCTGTGACTCACCCTCCAAAAATAACTTCTATTTGTGTGTGTGTGTGTGTGTGTCTGAGAGGGGGAAGTTGTTAAGCAAATGACAGTGAAAGAATGAGAAAGATAAGAAATATAGACACTATGCAAAGGTCAGCCTTACGTCACCTTTCAGCCCATCACTTGACTCAAGCGACGATTTGCCTTTGCTTTACAAATATTTGAAAATTGTATCCAATAACAAATTAAGTGAAGCAAGATATTTGAAATATATCAACTTTGAAATATCGAATACAAATTTATAATGTTTTTTTTGAAGATTTTAGCATGAACGTAAACACCCGTTTTCCCGAATTGAGATTGTAATTCTCCGTCACTTTCACTCTGTCTCCTCTCACAGACGCGTCCAATGATGCGCAGAGTTTTTATAACACAATTCTTCTGAAATTCAAGTGCCCCAAATTCCTCTTCAGAGTTTAATGATTAACTGCACAATTAAAATAAGTTTCATCAATAAGCAATATTGATTATAGATTTGAATTTATGGCCAGCACAGATATATACGCTTACTTAATTATAGTAATTATTTACAAATGTATATATGAAGTGTTTATATTTTACCCCCATTACAAAGACGCGCACACACACACTAAATGTAAACAACACTTTGTGTTTTCTCAAGTTCTTGTGTAAATATCAATCGAGATTAAAACTGCTGGTTGCTAGAAATGTAAAATAGTTTTAACGACGTGACAAACGGCGACCGATCTGTTTGACTTTGATTACGGCGTGAGGTTCAAAGGTCTGAATCATTTAATCACCCCATCGTTTTAATACCGGGGGCATTTCGTTACCTTCCGTCAACAGCACAGGAATTCTAGAGGTGTGTTTCGGTTCAATCGTGTGTTTTTGCCTCGAAAGCCGAGCGGTGCTGGCGTAACGTTAGGCGGCGACGAGTGAGGAAGACGAGGAACAGAGAGAGTGAGAGGAGGGGGTCCGACACTCTCACTCTCTCACCAACACAACAGTGTTTTAGTTTAAGGAAGTGTCGGCCGAGACAAACAAAGCCACCGTCCAGTGGAAACAGTCGCCTAGGGGGTCTCATCCTGCCAGCGAGTCCAAGAAGCCATGCCAAAGCTCTGCAAACTAAGGCTGACGTCATGGTGTTTGTGCCGGAGAGGAGGGTGGGTTTGGTCAAGGGCCGAGGGGGAGGGGAGATTAGCCTGTGTTTACTCTGCTGGCTTCACAGAGCGAGTCCTCACGCGATACAACAGGGATGCCGAGTGCAGGAGCGCGAGGGAGGGAGGGAGAGGAGGTTATTAAGTTCAGCCACAACTGGAAACTCGACTCCAGTCACAACACTCACTCCGGGCTTGTGAATATCATATTGATCCATTTTACTAGAAGAGCCGCCGAAGGCTACGTTTGTGCCCGCCGCACGTTAACAAACACAGACGCGTCTCTGTTTACTTCAGCACAGTGACACTTGGCAATCCAGCCGAACGGGATCCTCACCCTCTGAAGCATAACGGCGTTCATTTGGTCTCCGATGGTCCTCAGCTGGATGGCCACCCTGCGGACCGCCTGCTCCTCCAGCCTGGGGTCGTCCTCGCCGGGCGAGTCCTCAGAGGAGCTGTGGTTGTCCGAGACGTGATTGACTGGCCTGTCCACCAGTTCCTGTACGATACCTGCCGAAGAAAATACGCTGGTTTTAGCTTTGGCGGATCCTTTGGGTTCTCGCTTGTTTTTGTTTTGCACATGCAGACATTCCTTGGCTGAGCACGGCACCACCTGTGGCTGTTAAACGGTACTGCTGCCGTTTAAAACACCAGTTGCGCACAGCTGATCTGGTGGAGTTCATGTCGGGTCATAAGACTTATGCTCGGCATGGAAAAACCGCACCGGTTCACTTCAGGTCAATCGGATTATGTTCTATACATTAACATGTGTCCAAAAAAAATAGCAGTACTGTATTTTTATAAGCTAAAGAGATTAAAGCAAATGACCCTGAGATGCATTTTGAAGAGGGGTGTAGGTTCAGCCATTGTTTTTAGTGGTTTGAGCGTGTGACCCTTTAATGATATAGTGAGCATTTAATGATATATCCATTGAATTCTAATGTTTGAATCGATAAACATCTATTTATACAGCCACAGTGGTTAGTGTGGTTATTTTTCAGGGTCCGACTTGAACCCGGAAAACTTTTCTGGAAGCTGTTGTTACATAAGTGATGTTTCACATCTTTAGATTTACTGTGTGTGTGTGTTTACATTAAAAATGCATATTAATGCTAATAATTAAACGGTACCAAATGGAACCTAATTCAGTTTTTTAACACAATTACAAAAACATTATATGTCTGTAAAAGCATGCATCATCTTGATCACAATTCATTACATGTATTCTTCAACACAAAAAAATTTGAAATATTTACGTATTTTTAGGCCTTTAAATACTTTTAACAGATGTTCCTTATTGATGAATATGCAAAAAAGCATAATTGAGTTATGCCAAACAGAATTTGAACACAGAGAATTAGAACACAGAGTCGCCGGGATCAGTTTTGCGCTTGGAGTTGTTCTTCAAAAGAGGGACGTGCATCTCTCTCTCAGGATGTGTGTGTGGAGAAAACGCCTCTGTGCAGGGGATTAGTGGAGCAGTCATGAGGAGCCGCTGATCCTCTACGCAGGTGACTCCAGAAAGAGCCAGTGCTGGCTTCTGGCTTGTTGCCAGGGTAACAGCAAGCTGTGCAGCTTCAGCTGAGAGCCAGTCATTGGTGGAGCCGGGTGAGGGGTGGGCCGGGATAGGGTGGGCAGCGAGTGAGCAAAGCCTTTAAGGACTGTCAGCACAAGTGTCGGCTGAGGTTAAGTGACGGCTATCGTGGGGTTAAAAACACGAGGAGTAGAAAGCTGCACAGAGCAGAGGACAGGCTTGGTGACAGGCTGCCAATAAAGGACAGAGAAGCGATTGACAGCGGGCCAATGGGGGGGTTCATGTCTAAACATGCCCCACCGAGGGCCCGACACGAAGGAGGGGCCCTTACTAGATCGCCGCAAACCAAAGCGTATATCATGACAAACGCCCTCAAAGATGCTGAAACATCATCCCGGTACCTGCATCATCCCTGAGTGGATTGTCCTGCTGCTGGACGGCGTCCGAGCTGAAGGCATCGCGGCTGGGGACCAGGGGTGGAGGAGCAGGAGTGGTGTTGGGCTGGGACGAGGTGGTCCGGGGCCGGTGGTAGGGTTGGACCGGGCTGCTACTGGACCAGGTGTCTGGACGCAGGACTTCCATTCTGCAGCTGTGTGGTGTTCCTGGCTTGCGGTCGTCCACCCTGCTTTCCATCTCTGGTCGGGCCATGCCAGATACAGTCTTGGAACGAGAAAAGCAAGACGATGTTGAAACTACAAGAAAAAACACCTCATCTGTTTGTCTGCGGGAATTATTTAAAGGCACAGCAAGACATGACATCATAAACGGCGACTACGGCAAACAGCAAACTATTGACTCGTTTGTGCCATTTCTAATACAATGGATGTTGTAATGAATAACAATGATCAATTTATATGAAATAATCCTAGTATTAAAACTTGTCAAATGCTATTTAAATTATGAAATTGAGCAATGAAAACACCGGTGCTCTCCAGTCCACTTTGATAACATATGTTTCACACCCAAAGCAAATACCTGCAGTTGCAAAGAAAATAATAAAATAAATGGCAATAAAACAATAATACATTATTAATAAAAAAAAACATTTAATATATTTCGTAACGTCACCATTTTGTTTCAATTGGAGATGTAAAAAAGACATTACATTAATTGCACGGAAAAATTCACCAAACACGTCAAATCTAATATTGTATTTGTCAAATGTTTTAACAATGCTTTTTCGCTTGACCCAGCAACCTATATTTCCAGCGTCCACTAGGTGGCACAACGACCGCCTCGTGCACTCGGATCTGTTTGTAAACAATCCGTGCACGCGACGTCTCGCGCGCTCTATCTGAAAGGTCGCGTTAAAATACTGTCAAATGCATTAGAAATATCGAAATGTTGAAAGCATAACGTTCACGGAACATCAGATTTTCCTGTCATCGACACCTGCCGGGATCCGTCGGTTGTTGTTTTTAATAATTTGGCAAATGGCCATGTATGTTTAAACGTGGAAATTGTGAAGGTTGGAAAGATGTCATCTACAAATAAACGATCTGTTGACTGGTGCGAGAGGACGATTTTAAAAATGTTCCGAGTTTGTCAACTGACAAGCGATTTCTACCTCAAAAATTCTTCGTTTTCAAACGCGTGTCTGTTTCTACTCGTTCGTCCTGCTGGAAATGGTGCTTTACCAGCACAAACACACCCGAATTTACACGATCACACGATTAAACTACTTTTTTGGTGGTAAACTTTAGACTTGCAACCCAAGAACGAACCCCAAGTCGCTGTCAGTGATAGCTGCCAAACATTTGTTATTGTGCATTTCACATCTACCGTCGACAATGTCCGCCAACAACAAAGAGCTGCGCGTCCACCGGGAAGCAAAACACTCACGTATTCACCTTCAAATCGTCTGACGATATTGTTCGACGAAGTTTCTCCAAAACCGATGAAATTTCGGACATCCAATACGTGTCGTGCTTCAAACGCGCGCGCGTCCGTGCATAGTATTCCACAAATGACGCTTTTGGGTGTCGTTCACGAATCCTTCATGGCTCGAGAAGTTGTTTTGAGAAAATCGGGACCGGTTCATGTGTTAATTACTGAGTTAGTTAGTAGTGATAGTAAAAGCGGTTAGACTGCACGCACGGTTATGACAGCAAGTTCCTCTCACTCTCGCGAAGTGCGCGGCTAGGCCACGCCCTCCACGTCTCATAACAAGCCTCGACATGCACCCGTCTCCCTCTCTCTCCCCCTCTCTCTGTCTCTCTCTCTCCCTCTCTCTTATTCTATCTATCTTTTCTCTATCTTTTTCCTTCTCTTTTCTCTATCTCTTTACACAATATACACATATACACCCCTTCTCTCTTTGTAGCTCTCTCGCCCGCCCCCCACACCCTCTCAACCTCGTGCCCCCCCCCTCGCCTAAAGTTGGTGAGGGGTATTTATATCCGAGTATCCTTTAGATAAATAAATGACACTTTCTAGTAACACATTCTGATACAAATAGCCTATAAAACATCCATAAAGTGTATTAATGCATGTAAAACATGTCACAATAAGGATTTGTTTATATTCTTAATATTCCCATAATCACTGCTTAAACTGCTTTCAATACAATTCCATTTTTAGTTACATTTCTTTACTATTATTTCTCACCATTTATATCCAAATTCGCAATTGCACTTACATTTGTCAAAATCAATTTTTTTTCCAATCCTCTTTCTTAATGTTTTTAGTATTTTAACGTAATTTTTAGCCTTTTTGCGTATGTGCTTAGTCACACCTAAATTGCAAACTAGCCTCGAATAGACAATGCGTGTCTTATGACTGATTAGATAAACAATAATTCGTTTTGTTTTAAATCCAATTTTACACGTTAAAGAAGTCTTTGCAAAGTCGGGCGCCAAAGAATTATGCTAATGACTTCGGGAATTCCCAACTCCGGCCCCTTTGACCTTTGGCGACTGCGTCCGTCCGAGTGCATTGTGTGACCGCGCATTCCGCGCGCCCGCCAGTGGGTTTAACACGCACCCGCGATTTCTTCACAGACATTCACCCGCGGGCCGGAGGAGGAACGCATCTGTGCGGGGAATCCCCACGCAGGTACATGTCTGGGCAAACACACCCACGCAGACGTAAACAGAGCTGGTGTCAATGCTGATCTAAATATAGGAGTTACTGTGCGATCGATGCATTTCGTCTGCAGCTAATTTAATTCCACTTCAGCCAATTAATTGATTATTGCTTAGTTTAATATCTTTTTCAATTCAAAAACTAAAATTTGTTCCCTTCATTTAAAAAAATATATGGGTCAGTATGGAAATGATCACAAAGTGCAAAATAAAAGATGAAAAGATAAAATAAGTAGTTGTATTTAAAACCAAAGCAAAATGTAGAATATGTACTAAATAAACATACAGTACACAGTACATTCTCACTCACCTTTCGTCAAATGTCCAATACAAATGCACACGAAATGGGTGGTTTTGGACTGTGGGAGAAAACTGGAGACCCGGAGGAAACCCATGCTCCTTGCTGTGCGGATGGAAGCGCTACCCACTGCTCCACCGTGTTGCTCCGTGTCATTTTAATGCAATATATTATTTAATTGACAATAGTTAATTTAGTTTCACAATAATTCAGTTTAAAAGCAATTTTGCCTACAATAAATATATTGTTTAATTCACATAAAATCGGTGATGGGTGGATATAAATATATATAAGATAATATAATATAATATATAAGATAAATAATATAAGATATAAAGTGTCCAGTCCCAAAAAACAAACAAACACTGTTTTAATGCATGCAAATATAAGACGTGCATAATAATGTTATACGAAAATAACTAAATGTGCACATTTATCAGACACGTAGACAAAGCGACTTGAATTTCAACCATGAAGTTTTCCCACGGGGAACCTTTGGCGACAGTCAGCACGGAAAGAAAAGAATCGATATTTATGGCGTTTCTTTTCATCCTTATCCTGGTCAGGTAAACACACGGCGCTTTCTGACACAAACAGCTGATAATAAAACACAAAAATAATAAAATCAATGTTTGCTCCCGTCTGCCGTGATGTTTCCGTGCAGCAAAACAAACACGGGCCCTAACTGTAAAAAAGAAGAACTTTCCCCTCCTGCCAAAGTTCACAAGCTGGAGATAGTCAGGCCTTTAGAGCGGGAAGAAACTCATGACGTCGCACTTTGTCACCAAAACACACTTGTTACCAAAACACCTCGGCCACGTGGACGCAGGCGAGAGGACACGTGAGAGAAGCGTGTCGCGGTGACATCATTCACTTGACCCTCTTCTTCCCCGTGTTGACAGTATCTGATGGACCAGACACTTCCAGCCCTCATTTCTCATTGTTGTCTCCTGCGTTGGCCGATAAACAGTCCGGCTAACAGCAGCTGCAGCTTGGGGAAGGTAATGGAAGGGCGCTGAGTGACACACTTTAGAGAAGCGTCTCTGGGCTAATAAACAGTCATCAATATTAGTCATGGCGCTATTCTCAGCATCAGGTTCCTTGAGTGCGGTCACGGAGGAGCTCGCGGGACACTGGCGGCTGGGAATATCGATTGAGATTATTAAGTGACGCTTTAAAAGGCTCAGATTGATGTGAAAGTCTCTGTGTGTGTAGGAACTTCAGAAGCCACTTTCAGTCACGTTTCGAAGGGTTACAGGAACTGACACTAGGACATTGTTTTTTGTGTTTGTCGTCGACAGATCCCATCACTTCGGCATTCTGGGAGAGTACAGAGAAATTATGATGTGGTTTGGGGCCGGTTTTTAACCCTCCTATATATGTTCGGGGCAAATTCAGCCATTTTCAAAGTTTTTAAAATATTTTAAAAGTGTTTTTTTTTTTTCACTTTTAAACATCTCCTTGGTTTATTTGGTGTAATTATCATATATAAAAAAATAACGATTCAGTTCACAAATATAACACCAGGCTACACGTTTATAGTACAAAAATTATGTTCGGGTCAAATTGAGACGTATTAAAAGATATTTAAAAAGTATTTTTTCACTTTGAAACTTCTACTGCTTGTCTTAGTTAGTGTGATCTACATATAAACAAAAAACGCCCGCAACATGTTTATGTTACAAAGATAATGTTCGGGTCAATTTGACCCTTCAGACAAATTGGAAGCTAAAAAGAGTCAGAAAGATCAAATACAATTTGTTTCTTTGCAACAATCAGACATAACACCACTGTCTCGCACTCACACACTCTCTCTCTCACACACAAAACTTTTTGATTTCTGACACTTATATGCATTATAAAAGGCCTTGGGTCAAATCCACGACACGCAAACATTATCCATGTTCCTCCGAAACGAACATAATAGGAGCGTTAAAATAACATTTAATTAACTAATATTAATCACTAGTGAGGCAGGGCATGCGAAGAACTCTGCAACCAACTTTATTAATAATAACTGCTAGGTAGAGTTGACTGAACTTTTAAAATGTATTTGGTTCAACTTCAAATTTGTAGGTTATTCCTCCATTTGCTAAACCGCCAATCCTAATAACTCTGGGCCAGAGGCAAGACACGCCCTGGAACGGTGCCCAACCAATCACAGAGCAAAACACAACAATGCCCAATTTTCCATGCAATCTTCAATTCTCCAGCATTTTCTGAACTGTGAGGAGAACCTGGAGACCCGGAGGAAACCCACGAATGTGCAAACTCCAAACCCGGACCGACCAAGCTGAATTATCTCCACCTTTACATTTTGAAAGCGCAGAAGCGACCCTCATTTTACCACAAATGAAATACAGTTAAAATACTTTTTGTCACTATCTCAAGGCAGCTGATCCAGTTAAAGTCACATGCAATTCAACTCGTGCTTCTCTCGACCGGGTCTTATTCTAATTGTAGGTGGTGTATTTCAGAGCATCTTAATATTCTTGCAATCAATTTCCAGGGTAGGTCTTAATTTTACAGAAAAACTCAGATCCTGATGCACCATTACTACGATCTAACCAAATGTATTCACACACAACATCTCGTGCATTTGTCCACATGCTAACAGGTTAAGCAAACAGTGTCACAGGTGGACAGGAATATTCTGGAGAAGGGTTGTATCAGATCAATAGCTCATTGTTTAAGTGACGGTCAGTCGCACCGGATAAGAAAAGGCTTTAGTGATGTCAGAGCGGCGGGAGGCATTACCTCATCTCCATCATCAAGGATCATTTCACACATGGTTGCAAGTTGAAGCCGGGGGAGGGGCCTTAATGGGATGGGGGGGGGTTGTTAAGACCAGCTGTTGCCATCGTGACCCCGTGACACCCACAGGCCGCGAACAATGGCTTGTTGATGTAAGGTAATTTTAACACAAAGTGAAGGAATGCCGAGCTCACATCATGTTTATGTGCCGAGGAGTTTCTCGTCCCGGGGTTTCTTTCTGGCTGACTGAGCAAGATTTGAAAACGTCTTTTGTGTGTTGTCATATCAATTTCACAGTCATTTGTTTTGTACAATGTCGCTGGCTGCTTACAGTAAGAGGTAATCGTCGAAGGCGACATGCCGTCAAACCAGAGTTTCAAGCGTGGGACTCGCGGCTTTCCTGTTCGAGCAATATATTAACGATGATTCGCACGATAAAAAATAATTTCATGCATTTGCTTTTAATTAACAACATAAATCCACAAAAAAAAAAGAAATTTACTTCACGCGTGCTACTCACAAACAACTTCTTTTGCCTGAGGAGTTAATGTAATATATGAGCGCGGCTTAATGCCTCGGACAACATCGTGAGTCATGGTCCCGCGTGCAAACCGCGGGCCTTCTCTCGGCCTCCCTTGGGTTCTCCTGTTGCTAATTGTCACAGAGTCACAACAATTAGGTCATCGCTATGTTTGTGTTGACAAAACCCGGCCATGACACAGCCAAAACCCGACACCGCGGCTGATATCATGCCGCATAGCCGAGCACCGGACCGCCGGACAAAAGCACCATCCCCTTCCTCGTCCAGCTAGCTGGTGCAGAAAGCGATGCCACCACCTTGACATCACCTGCACTGTAGTTGAGATCGAGTTGCTCAGCCTTATCAAGTGATGCCCAGGTCTTGCTCTGTGGACGCTTTGTTTACTTGGATACGCTGGACTGTTTTCGGTCTCCGTCTGTTTGTTTGCCGAGTGTAAGAGAGGACAAGGATGCGCGCCTAATGTGGAAATTTACTAATGTGGAAATTTTAAAACACTATTTTTACCCGAGCTAAAATCATATATTAAGTTATTTTCATAGGTTTACTAAGTAGCAAAATAATAAATAATTTTAATTGAAACGTATTGAGATCAAATACTGTAGTTTAAAAATTAAGAAAAAAGCCCACAATATTTTATCTACAGTTTCTCAGGTAAATTACTAAATAATTTAAGTAAATTGCACGTTATTAAATCAGAGAAAAATGAAAGTAAACCCCTTTCAGCTACTTCTCATGTTCAAGCTCAGGTGTTCATGGGGATCAAACCCTTCACCTTTGTGTTGCTAGCGCTGTCAAACCGTGTTCACAGGTGACGTGAAAATCCATTTTAGGCGCACTACACTTACACGTTTTCATTCAAAACAAACTTATTTGTTTGCTGTTCACGTCGTAAAGGAATAAATACTTTGTAAAATTGATGCATTCAATCCAATATATTTTAAAATCCTTTTAGCCCTTTATAGGCCGTTCTCGATGCAACGCTCCAGCCAAATCCTCTTAGATCTGTAAAACAAAATACTTTTGACGATATTAGACTAAATATCCGAGTGAATTGGATGTGTGTTTACTGTTCGCTGCTTCGTGAGGGCCGTAACCCGCGGAGATGTGAGAGCGACAGAAGCGCTTGTTTTGCTCCTGTGATGTTCCTCTGCCCGGAAACAGGGTTGCCAGTCTCGTGCGAGTGCGCGAGCGATTGGTCGCGCTGGCGAGGCGGCAGTTCAAGCTCCGCGCGCGCGCGCTGTTCTGGGACTTTTGCTCAGGAGTGCGCGGCGCGCGCGTCAACAGACATCAACGTCAAGCGGCTGTCAGGTCACGTGTCTGCGTCGTGTGATTTAATGAGAGCGCATTAAAAATTGATACTTTTAATTCGGCTCGTTTCAAGACATGTTTCTGTTCGTTTGTAACGTAATTTGGGAAACACGTGTTATATGTTCACACATACATTTTAGCGATACTTGGATTATTCCCATGTGCTGTCCTTATTGTCTACAATTGGTCTCGTTTTATTTTAATTCGTACGTAATTACACACCAGTAGTTTGGATGGATATGGTCAGTTCCGCGCAAAACAAAACATAAAATGTCATCTTCTAAGAAAAGTGCGTGTGCGATTGTTTAAATAATAGTGATACTAATTTAAACGAATACTTAGGCTAATGCGTAATTACACGTTTCGGAATCTAACAAGTAGCTACAGAAGCGCGTCTCTGTCGCCCTCTGTCGGTCACGAACGAGTTTATCTAGTTTTAACGTTAACCCAATGTGAAATATCCCACACACTGTTCTATGGAGAATTAAAAACTGCCAAAATCAAATATAAATGTCAAAGGATATAAATTATCCTACATATCACACTTAAGTATACGTACAAAAAAAGTATAAATACATTATTACAATTCCTCCCCATTGTGTGCACACGTATATTACACATGCATGTTTTATTTAGCAATAGCTTTCTGTATTTTGTTTTTTTTTTATTTGCAAAGGATTGGTTGGTATTTGGTTCTCCACAAGTTCATAGTTATGTATACAGTTAATTAAATATGGACACACCTGCTTCACTTTTTGACATACAATACGAAAAACTACTGTATATTTCAGACTATAAGGAACATTAAATTGTATGCAATCTATTCACTTTAATTTTGAAACATACAGCAGTGTACATGTTTTCTGATTATGCATGTGATATGACGAAACTGTGATGCCAACAGTCCAAGGCAATAACTGAGACTGTGGTCATAACTTATGAACGTTTACTTACAAAAAATATAAATCTGCAAAAATCACTCGAACAAGAACGATCCAAATGATCCACAAAGAGTCTTCCTTTAACCAATCTTCATCCTCTTCACGGATCAGTCCGTGTTGAATATTTATCTCAAACTCATGGACATGTTCATTAACGGACGGCGAATAAGTCCGGTCCAGTCTTGTCTAATCCTCGGTCACTTCTTCATCTGGGCAGCAGTAGTATTCCACAAAACAAATCTGGCCGTCGTCGTTCCTCACGAGGTACTGGAGCGACAGGAAGCCCCTGCTGTCTGTCCTCACCGAGACCTTACAGGACAGGGCCAGGGCCTTGGTGGAGGGCTTCAGCAGGGACATCTTATACCTACGGGGTCACACACAAGCCACTGTCAACTCTGTGAACCTGCCCACTGCTCCGAGTTTGTTCGGATGGATTTATAATGGTAATGCAGAGACGAACTTCTCATTGAAGGATTAATACAATTTCAATTATTTTTTATTACTACAGTAACTATCCCCTCGAGTCACACGCCTCCTACCTGTTAGTCTGGACCTTTGTGCACTGGAACAGCTCCATCATTTCTGAGTCCTTGGGATAATCATAATGTGCATTTCCGGAATTCCCGAAAGTGGATAATCTAGAGTGAATTAGAAGGAAAGATAAAATTATTAGCACAGATCTCTTATGGGTTGGAGTCTGAGGAGCAAGCATCCCTGCTGGACTCATGCATTTTGTATTCTCGTCCTTGCTGGAGTTACCTTTACAGCAACGAACACAAGTTCTTTATATCGCTAATTTCTGAGGCTAAAGAGTTGTGTTTGTTCCACAACCAAACTAGTCCCTTCTTTTCACGCTTTTTGAAACAAAACCAAATGTAGAATAAACTTTGGAGCTTTGTTATTATATTCAGTTAAAACATGAAAAGTGCTGATTCCAAAATTTGCGTTTACTCATGAGCCAATCAGATCATTTTAGGACGGGTCCAATGATGTCATAAGCAACAGCATGTGTGTGTCTGTGTGTACACACTTTCGTGCTAAATAGCCTAGCTCATCTACTATTATAAGAATTGTGGAATAATTTTTTTTCTGACAGTGAGTAAAATCTATTGAAGACGATGGTTAAAAGAAAGAAAGAAAGACGAGGAGTGTAGTACATTTCAGTCGAATGGAGTAATTTGCCTTTGTGGAGAGAGCAGCTTCTGTATGGATTCAGATTTTAAAAACGTAAATTAATAAAAAAAAACAAACGAAATTCTAAGAATTTTGTTTCGTTTTTACGCTTGCAATCTCCACTATCAAAACTTTTTTTGTTTTTTTTCGTTGCGTTTCAGATTTTTGCAGTAGTGTAGCAGAATGTGCGCTGCCTGCGTGCCCCTGTACCATCAGGCTTGAGCAGCAAAAGCGTGTTAGCTCACTGTAATCGTGTGTGTTGGTGAGAGTGATGTTTGCTAGACGTGTTTCTTTCGCCGTTATTTTCTAAGCCGCGTGTTTTGGAGGATGAGTTCAGTGACTGCTTAATGAGAGGTAAAATAAGTTAAAAGTTGTCAAAAAAGTTCAAGTTTAAATGGATGCCCTCACTATTTTGTATTTCTTGTATTTGTGTTTGATTTGATATAACTCTGTATATGTCTGAGTTTATCTCAAGTAATTAAACATTTTGGTAAGATCCCCCTGTTAATTCCTATGTACCTGTGTATCAAAACTCTCACGTTTATATAAATGTATATACGTCTCATCTATCACCATTGCACTTCATAATTCATTATGCATTTAAAGCACCTGCCACTATCTGCTTTTCGCAGTCTAGTACTTTCCAAAGACAATAAAGGTGAATCTAATCTAAAGTTGAATCTAATGTTTAGTGTACTACTATCTGTACCTACTAAACGTGAGCGTTTGTGCAATTTTTGCAAAGATTTATAATTGTGTCTCAGACCCAAAAGTAAATGCATTTTTGTGTGTCAGTACAGTGAAAATCTTTAGTTTGTCTTAAAAAGCTCTTAAAAAATTTTTGTTACTACTCAGAAAAACACACACGTGCCATATTAACACAAGAGGGAAAATATAAAATGTGGGAAAAATAACACTTTATTCCTGATTGTCAGAATACGGGATAAAAGGCCACTAGTGTTTTCCTGAACCAAAATTATTATAATTGATAGTAATTCATATTATTTATAATTTTATTGTTTAGATAATTATCATGGATTAAAAACATTTCTAGATCTGTCGTTTTGTAACAAATCCTACCTTTCAAATGTAACAGAGTGTTTTTACTCGTGGCAATGCTACATAAAATGTTATTGTTATTATGTTTTATGCTCCTAAATTATTTTTTGTGCAAGTGATATGGGAAAGCTTCCAAAGTATGCCGAGAAAGAAGAAACGGATCCTGCAGACTGACCTGAAGTACGGCTGGTTGGGTGACATGGAGATCTGGAGAACTTCACTGGTCATGTCCAGCTCAGAAAACGCCTCTTTGAGACTGTCGGACTGAAGGATCACTTTGTTGGTGACGTCAGTGCTGCAGAAGTCGAAGTCCAGCGGCTCGTCGGGTTCCTGAGTGTTGATCTTGCACACTGTGACCACGCCCCCTTCCTCCAGGAACAAGGTCAGCGGAAAGCCGTAGCCGCTGTAGCACATCCGCAGAGCGGTGCAGACGCCTGAGGGGACAGACAGAGTGTAAACACACACACACTCACAATCACTTACTCAAACACTCAGACACAATGGTTGCCATGGCGGCGATTGAGTTGGCAGCTAGTTACAGCAGCTCCTGTCCTCTTTGGTTCTATTTAATTCTTTCTTTTAAAGCCTTTTGTCCAGTATACAATATTGTTGTGCAACTTGTGCATAGTTTTTGGCAGTTTTGCTCAGTGCATTCGCTGCTTATTAGCCCATGTTTGGATGTGTGCTGTTATTTATGTACCTGTATATTTATTGAAGTGTGTTCATATGTATTCTCCCTAACCCTTTCCCGGCAGTGCAGTGGAACTAATACTGGTATTTTCATTTGATTCAACACAATCACTCACACACACACACACTCACACACGCACACACACCACACACACACACACACACACAACACACACACACACACACACACACACACACACACACACACACACACACACACACACACACACACACACACACACAAACCAAACCTGGGGTTGTGCTGGTGCCAAAGATGGTGAGACAGTCCAGCAGAACAGTTAAGTTGACCTGAAACCCGACTGTGTCTTCTTTGATGACGTATTCTTGAAAAATATCAGCCTGATGACACAGAGAGAGAGAGAGGGAGAAAGATAGAGAGAAAGAGAGGGGGGGGGCAGAGATAATTCACTTTTTGCACAGAATAGTATTAGACTGTCTGTCTTTATGTAGTCTTACGCCATTCCATCCTACACAATATACATCCATACATTTCTCCAATAATAAAAAATAATAACGCATCGTGTACACACACACACACACACCTGTATCTAAACCAATCTGTCCACCCTTTTTTTTATCAACAACTCTGTCAATTGTCTCTCACGACATCTATCAGTTTCCCTTGGTCTCCATCCATCCATCATTTATATCGGAGTCCGCGTCCCTCCATCTGGCGCCACTGACCTGGATGAAAGCGTTCGCCTGGAGACACTTGGAATCTTCCACCGTGACTTTCAGTCCGTTCTCGGTGGCGTTGAACAGGGCATGTTCTTTAAAGGAAATGGCCTTCAGGATGTTCGACAGGTTCCTGGCGTTATCCAGACTGGCCACCAGAACGTACTGCTCGTCGTCCGCCTGGGACTGAGTGGACAGAGGCATGATTCTGCCACAGAGCTCCGCAAAAATGCGCTTATTTACGTAGCACTGCGCACCAAACAAGTGTCCACATAATACACAAAACTCAATATACGAACTGTTTATCCTTTGACGTCGTATATGTCTACTACTAGTCTGACTCCGATTGTAAACATTTCGCGCCCTTAAAAATTCACCGTTTTATTGTTGTACTTAGTCACAGATTCTCATTTGGACACCTAGTGGCTTGGAGCAGAACTGCAGCTCGAGCTTCAGTGAGGACGAGCCCAAATGTTTAAAACGAGGCGATTATACATCGATACAAAGTAAATACTGTACTGTAAAATATAAAAAATACAGTAACGGCTTCTATTTTTTTTCAACAATAACAACAACATACTAAACGTTTTTTTCCGCTACATATTTGTGACACTCGTCATTGAGACACACAGTGGCGTGGAGCAGAACGTTAAGACGAGTCTAAATGTCAGAAAGGAAAGTTAAACTACAGTACTGTATTTCAAACAAACAAAATAGCATATTATTAAATGAACAAACTGTTAAAATAGTAATCTAGTTTATGTAATAAGTAACAGAGAAAAATATATTGTCACCAGTGGTAATGTTTTAATTACATATACAAGTAAATGTACTTAACGAATAGAAGCTTTATTGTAAAACCATGATTTTATTTTATAATTTTTGTAACAGTTCGTTTTGAATTTTTAGATGAGCATGGAAAACAAATGAAATGTTTTATTTAGCATCTACCTCTGTCATCTGTCCACTTACAAGTGCTCATGTAATTACTGTAAAGCACTGTGATTTTAACAAGCTGTTTGGTTTTTTTTACCCGCAGCCATTGTCTATTTGGAAAACATAAGATGAATTCACACATAAATGAAATATACTTTTACTTAAGGTCTTTGAATGTGCGCAGAGCTGGTCCGACGTGGAGGAAACACACATAAAGAACTGAACATTACTGTAAATGTCAACGGAACAAAAATCAATCAATGATTCAGATTCCACATTCATCCACAACCTGTGGTCCCTCACAATTAAAGAAGAATTTAAAACTGCAGTCTTAAAGTCATAATTCCACACACAAAAAAAAAAAATTTGCTTCAAGAAGATTAATCACTTACAGTAACATGCCGGTACTGTACAGATGAAAAGAAAACTTAATTACATGGTTATCTCAATATAAACAGTATAAATAACATTTTGTAAATAAATAGAATTTCTAGTAGAGGAATAGTTAGTTCACTAGATAGTGAATGACTGATTCACAACAGTGAACGAAGAGAATCAAATACGCAGCATCGTTTCCCCGTCTGCTGGACCACAGAATGCAGAAGCTCGGGATTCAAACGTCCAGCTTCATTTCTGCAGTGTGAATTGGTCTATGAATTCATTCTGCTCTGCTTCCACCTTCTGAAGAGACTCGTACTCCACACGATACCTAACACACACACACAAACACACGAGGTATGCTGCTCACTAAACTTTTGTCATAAATTTTTAATGAACTTTTACCTTTCCAGCTGCATCTTCTTCTCAGCGATCAGAGCCTGAAGCTGCTGCTGCTGCGCCTCACGCTGCTTCTCCACCGACTTCAGCAGGTTCCTGGCGCCAATGGCCTGCGACACAAGCCACAAGATGATGCCAAACGTGCTGCCGGAGACCTGAGACACACGCGTACCTTCATCTTCTCACTCTCCGCTTCCTTCGCCAGCTCGTCCACCAACTCGATCAGTCCACCCACGATCTTCTGGAACTGGCCGATCTCTGCGTCCAGGCACACGCGATGACCATGAGGAAAGTGTCGCACGTGGAAGTTTCTCTCAAAGGAAACTCACTGTCTACAAAGTCGTGGCATTCCTCCTGGAGCTCAGAGCTTCTCTGGCTGACATCAGGCTCCAGCACTCGCAGCTTGTTCAGCTCGTCGAAATGAAGGCCAGCTTCAGACAGAGGGTCTTTCGCCATTGCCAGCGGACCCCGAGCTCGTATGAAAGGATCTGTGTCAACAGAGCAAAACATATATTATCTGCTAAAGCTTTTATCTATTATTGTCATTTTTATTATTTAAAAATAACATTTTTGCGAGAAGACCCTCACACTACTTCAAGATAATAGTGCACATTGATATCCACACACACACACACACACACACACACACACACACACACACACACACACACCTTATTTGTAGTCTTGTAGACTTGTTTGTAGTACATGTGTAGCCGTTTTCACTAATAAATTACATATTCTTAATTTTACTAAATTCTGTGGCGTAAAATGTCTATAAAGAAGAAAACATGATAATGTACAGTTTGTCGTACAGTAACACAAAAAACTACTGCTAACTTGCTAGGGTTCCGCTAAAGCTGAGCTAGTTGGCTGTTTAAAACAGACATGCGTGCAACTACTGTCGTCGATCTATTCCACAAATTTAAAGACACGATGAAGAAATGAAAATAATCACCCGGGTGCTTTGTTTACAAGCTGTGAAGAAAAGAACTAACTGGCCACAAACTCGGAAGTAGCTTTGTAAACACGTCACCGAATCAATAAAACGCGCTGCTTAACTGTATTCATAAATAACAGACCGCGCAATTTAAATCAAGTTTATATAAATGCATAAGCGGAAGACACAAACCTGCCAAATATTGGATTTGATCATGTGGCGCGCCGCTCGCCTGAAGAAGCTAAACGTTTCTTCGGATTATCCCATTGCTTGGTTGAGGGGAGTGAGAGAACGATTTAAAAACATGTGTCTGCAAAGTAGATGCTTTCAGTTTGTCGGCGACACAAAAGATCACAAAAATAAACTTTTAAAAATGTACAATGCATACAGTGTTAATTGTAGTTAAATTCATTTATCTCCCTTTGCTTTCCATCATTTGGACTCGTCCTTACGTTGGCTTTCGCTACAGTTCAGCTCCACGCCAATAGATGTCTCAATGACAATTCTGAATGACAAAACAAGTGAATGGCTTTTGTTTTTTTGTAGTAGTATTTTAAACTTATGTACAAATTATAAATGATTTGTTTTCAAAATACGATTAACTTTAAAATACATTAACAAACTAGATTAACACTCGGGCTCGTTATTACGCGGGATCACGCTGCAGTTACGATCCACGTCACTAGGTGTCTCAAAGAGGAAAAAGTGTCAGCCAAACAAACAGAATAAGGACAGTGGAGGGCCAGGACAGCAGTTGCCTGGCAACCAATATTTTGATGCGCAGTTTTTCAAGCCGAAGAAATCAATATCTGGTTGGTTTTCCACCTATTTTTAGAAAGTTAATTTTAGAACAATTCATAGAACACGCGTTCTTGTTACCACATACGCACGAGCGCGTGTCTCTCTCTTTAGTGTTTCTTTAGCTGTTTGCCTCCGCTCGTATTGTTTGTGCGCGCGTATACACAGTTTTACGTTAATTGTAAGATAACGGGGGAATTTGAAAGAGATTGAAATCAAACGGTTTCAAAGACATCAAAGCACTTTGGATTATTAGTAAAGAGTCTCTTCTCTGCATACACACAGTTTTATACAATTCCGATGTGTATTTTTCAGTTACTGTAAAGTCAACTGTATATTGCGCAGTAGTCACTATCCTGCAAATTTTGTTGGTTTTCTAAATCGTTTGGTGGCAGACTACACTACAGGATAACAGTGGACGTTTTTTGTTTTGTCGTATTATGAATACGTTTCACAATGATCTGATTTTTTTGTTACTGTACCACAAGCTACATGATATTATTGTCTCCCTTTTAGGCCACCATTTTTTCCTAAATTAACTATGCAAAATAAGTGTAAATGGAAAAATGTAGTTTGTCTACAGAATACTGTGGAACTGTCTGTGTAGAGACATACATTTCTACTGTCTAAACTCAAGCAGCCCACAGATGTTCACCTTCAGTAATCAGGATGTAGTTAAAGTTCTCAGAATGACCCTGGAGAACATCTCACCTGATGGGTTCCAGTGGTCCCTGGACAGTGGCACGGTCCCCCAGCTGTGGAACCTCTCCACAGTTATCTCCATCCCCACTGCTGTTCGCTTGAGGAGATTTAAAGAACTTCAACCTGGACACTGAAAACAAACACTAAGAACAACCTGATGCCTCAGTCGTACTACTATTTGCTGACTTCTCAGCCTTTAACATCCTACAGCTCCACACGCTTTGGCCATGAAGACCGGCTCATCTAGTGGTGCTTGACTAACAGGACACACAAAGTTATGGACTAAGGCCAAAAAAGGGTCAAAGGTGAAAGGTCAGGCACCCTGTTCAGCCTCCAGGTCATCTCAACTGGTTCTCCTCAGGGTTGTGTACTCTCACCACTCCTCTTCCACATCTACAGCTTTTGTGTCGTACTGTCCACTGTGATAAAAGTATGTGACTGTGTGAAAATTCAAATAAAGAATTTACGTTGCACTCAGTGTTGTATAAATAAAGCATTAATAATCACCTGAGCAAAATTAATAAGCCAGTTCACACTGCACAATCATGTCTGCTTTGAGGTGTGTGACCTATTGACCGGGATCACTCACGGTCCAGTAGACTGGAGATGACGCTGTGCCGCAGTTATCTCACTTTGGGCGATAAGTTTATTCATACTATGACTGAATCGAGTAAATTATTATATTAGTGTTACAAGTCAAATCAGGTTTTATTTATATTTAAGCACAGGCTTAACAAAACGTAGTTGATCCAAAGTGCATGCAAGAGTAAAATAACAAAGATAAAAGAAATAATTATAAAAGCATTTAGGGAATACATTCATAAAACAATTCAACACCAACATAAAACGTATGCACAGCATCAAACCGAAGCTAAGGAATAAAAATACGTTTTTAAACTATTTTTAAAACCATGAAATGATGTGGAGGCTCTGATGTAGAGCGGTAAACTGTTCCAGAGCTTTGGGGCAGCTACTGAGAAAGTGCGATCACCCTTTGTTTTGCAACAAGAGCGGGGGACAGATAAGAGTAACTGCTCATTTGACCTCAGTGACCTACCATGCTGTGTGTAGGGTTTTATGAGATTGCAAATGTAATCCTGAGGCAGAGTTATGTAGAGCCTTTAATGTAAAAAGGAGGATCTTAAAATCAACACATAGTTTTGAAGATCCAGGGCAGTGAAGCGAGGACGGGTGATATGATCCCTGGTGCAGCATTTTGGACTAACTGTAAACCAGCGAGTGCAGATTGAGGTAGACACATTTACAGTTAGTTGCAGTAATCCAGTCGGCAAGAGAGTAATGTATGAATTATGATTTAGTGTTTAACATGTCAGCATTAGCGACTGATTTGAGATTTAAAAAAGCTACTCTTTACAATGGTATTTATGTGCTTTTAAATACCATTGTAAAGAGATGTAGATCAAAGAGGACCCCAATATTTTTTGCGTGATTGTGTACATTATGTCCTAGAGAACCCAATTGTGTTTTTATGGAATTATTGGTAGCAGGGCCCAGTAAGAGTTTCAAAAGTTGGAAGTTTCAAGTTTATTTATACTGTATAGTGCTGTTCTTAGCTTGAGGCCAACACAAAGTTGCTATGCGAATTAGGTAAAAAAAAAGCCCAATATTTCCAGAGAAGGTTCTCCCTGTTAAGTATTAAGTAAACCACTCTAGAGCTAAACCCCAACCACAGTTGAGTTGATTTAGAAGAATATTATGGTCAACTGTATCAAAAGCAGCACTCAAGTCCAAACGGATAAAGATAACAGATGATCCAGTATCAGTGGACAGCAGAATGTCATTTGTGACTCTAAATCCAGATTGAACCGAATATAGGTTATTGTGTAAGTCCAGATATGAAGCAAACTGTGAGTAAAACTTTTTCCAAAACCGTTGATACGAGAGTTTGGAAATAGGACGGTAATTCCGAGAAGTACTAGACTTTAACATGTACAGTATAATATGATGCAAGTGTATGGTGGAGAGTATCTGTAATATTAATGTACATGCAGTTGAGAGTAATTGTGCTAAAAGAGCAAATGTTTTTTTTTTCCTTGAATTCAACGTTATTCATGAGGAACTACAGGTTATTGACCGAATCATTGACATTTGTTCCACAGACATTCATGTTTAGTTCTTCATGCGTGTCCTCCATGTCTGACCAGCTCTGCGCACGTTCAAAGGCGCACATTCTTAAATAAAAAAGATTTCATTTACGTGCGTGTGAATGTCTTTTACACACCAAACTGACGCATACTTTGGAAAAAAAACAATCAGAAATAATCACATTTATTTAAATATGGTAATTAACATTAAAATGAGCTGCATATTTTTGATCACATTTAACAAATCCCAAACAGTTTGCTTAAACATGGCCGTAATTGCATCCGTTATCGTAGTTTCTTAGACTTTGGGGAAGGTTTCCCGGCGCGAGTGGTCAGATTGTAGGCCGGGCTGGTCAGCATGGTGAGTAGAAGCAGGACGGGGATGATGAGATAAGGCACATAAACGGACGCAAGCGTAAGGCGGTCCCGCAGGGTCTGGGGTCCTGGGTGGATCCACGCGGAAAAGTCGTGGAAAAGAATGTGGCTTAAAATGGGGATTAGTGTCGTGGACACATGGACTGAGTAAATGATCGCTGGGGTTCTGATCCACTTGCAACCACCTGTGGGGTTCAAACATACAGAAATAAAGTTGGAACTATATTCCGGACGACTAATGGGAGGGGCTACTGCACGGTGACATTGTTGGCAGTGACGTCACTCAATGCTAACTACATTTGGCCCGCACCACTGTCTGACGGACGGCCGGGTGTTAACTTAATCCGTTCCAAGTAGCAAAACATAAAGATAACTATTTTGTCACCAACTTGTAGGGAAACCTCCATAATTGTATACATTAACCCCATTGCAGCGCTCCTTGTCGTGACGTCACGGCAGTCGGTTTACACACGTAGAGTAAACAACATCTTAAACGCAATTACGAAAACACTACGCAAACTCGAATTTTGTCCGGAAGTTCTGTGACAATTTAGTAGTTAAAATGTATGGACGCACTTGCACAGTTCCGAACTCTAGATGTCGCTGCAGCACAGGACAATTTCTCTCGAGGGACAACATCAATTTTACAACGACAAAAAAAACCCACCTTTTAGAAACGCGTAAGCAGCAACGGGGAAAAACGGCAGCTGCAGGAGCGCTTCACAAAACACAAACGATTTAAACCACACCGGCGGATCCATTATCATGGAATCCTTGAAGTCGGCAGCGTACCATTGCAACAAGTTCCTCAGCTGCAAAGCAAATAACCGTCACTTTTAGCGCAAATTCTACAGCTCGTCAGGTAAAAACAAACGATGTAAAGCCGGACTCACCTCACTTGGAAACACATTTGCCGGTAGTAAAGCTTGAAGATCGATCAATAGAGTTATCGGAACGTGCGTGGCAAAGTAAATAAAAAATATAATTTCTAAGATGCGGAGCAGCATTTTTTTTTATGTCGCCTTATTCAGGTTCTCTGTGTATTGACATTCGTCACAGACTCGTTCAAACTTCAAATCTCGTTTTCCAGTCTGCAGTGACAGCGAAAGTAGGACGCTACTTCTCGATCGTTCATTGGTCCGTCAAAACGATTGTTCCAAATAACTATTCTCCCATTGGCCCAAAAAGATGTCTGCTTCCAGAAGGGGGCGGGTTACACTCTGCCAATTGGCTGATCACCATGGCGTGTCATTCTTAAACTTTACCCGAACACCGCCGTAGCAACACAAAATTAGACGAATAAACTGAATTCGAAGTGCGTACTTATATAGGAATGTCTGTATGTATAGGAATAATTACGTAGGTGAAACAATGACGATTACATTTTTTTTACAACACAAAATGTAATTAAAAATGGTAAATATGGTCTGCTTATGAACGAAAAAGAAATACCCCGAAGATCAACAAACTATGAAGATTTATTTCAACAGCAATTACAATACAATACAATACATTACACGGCCTGTAAATTGAAAAGTCTTCATTCATCTAATTCATCTTCTGACGTGATATTCCTTCGGTTGTCAACGTCCACATAATCCTGCAATATACATGAATCACTCATTTATCTGTAGAACAGAGGCAGAGTTTCCAAAGCGGATAAAGGCAAAAGACAACTCACGCAATCTCCCTCAACGATATTTTCCAGGATCTTCACTATGTCGGTAAATGACGGCCTTGATGCGTAAGGGTCCAACCAGCAGTCTTGCATGATCTGTTTTCTAGAGAGAAACAGAGAACGAACGATTGATTCACAGGAACGAACACAAAGACCAACTGGCGCGTGTGACTTTACTGACATTTCTTTCCGGCACGTGGCAGGGACCGGGTTCTGGTAACCAGAACAGATGTTATACACGACTTGCTCAGATGTGTTCAGAGTTGAATAGGGAAGCATGCCTAGAAAATAAAGGTTTTTATTTGAACTTGAGTTTCAGTGAGAAATCAACAAGAGCAATTTTTGTTTTCACCAAACGTCTGCATTTCCCACAGCACGATGCCAAAAGACCAGACGTCTCCCTTGAAGCTGTAGTAGTTGTTTCGGAAGTACTCAGGTGGGTACCAGCGCAAGGGAACGCGATCCTGAAGTGTCACACACACACACACACACACACACACACACACACACACAAAAGTCCAACGGCATTTTTAAGTTCAAAAACAGTGTTTTTGCCTTATTTTTTTGTTCACACATGCCATTTAGCAGAGTGACATGTTATTCCACATCCTGACACAAGATGGCACTGATGGTTTTTTTCCCGGCCACTGTCGCATGAGTGCTTGCTCACTGGTCATTGTCTCAGCTATTGTCAAGACCAATAAATAAATAATAATGCAACAATCTTCATTTTTATATTTTCACACGTGCTTTGAGAAAGTTGAAAGTGTGAAAAGAGGCACTGAATAGCTCCGTGCCCATTATCAGTCAGTCAGTGTAATCCACAAAGCCAAACAAAAAACTAGACCAATGTACGTGTCACAAACTTCCATCCACCTTGTGTCAGGGGGTGGAATTGCATGTCTTCGTTCACTTTGTTCTTGGTGTGATCAGTCTTGAAGGAATAATATATTTTTTATTTTCACAAAAATGCAACCTATTTTGCATCACGTGGAACATATTCATTATTACATCATAATGGGCAGCGTTATTTTCTATGGACTTTTTGCATTTAGGTGTGATTTTTATAAGGACCGTTAATTTGACCATATACTTGTTGTTTCTCCGAGGGGGCAGTGGTGTGAGGAGACGTACCCTGTACTGCTTCTTCCTGGTGCTGCGTCTGCTCCTCATGCGGGTCAAGTCTCTGGCCAGGCTGAACTCTGTGACCTTCACCTCCCATGGAAAACGACTCACCAGAATGTTTCTCAAGGCCAGGTCGCAGTGCACGATCTGGACACGCACACAACAGACTCGTTCTTTCCACTCTCAATCGGAAAGTGCGTCATGGTGTTTACGCAGCAAACAGGCTTGTGAGAAACAAGCTGGAAAAGTGACAGAAGAGCTTTGTAATGTTTACGTTGATACCATTTTGGAGCGCAAGTGCTCCAGGGCCATGGCGATGTGGTAGGACGCGATGGAGAAGTGGCTTTGCAGTTTGGGGTCGGCGCTCAGCTGCTCTTTTTCTTTTTGGACAAAGTGGCGCAGGGTCCCGTAGCTCATGTACTCCAGAATCAGCATGTAGGGCTCTGAGAGAACAGCTCCCATTACTCAAAGTGTTGTGTACAGCCCATTTACTCAAGTACTTGAGTAAATACACTTCGTTACTTGAGTTTTTTTTGCCTGCTTTGTACTTGTACTGACTATCAAAAACACAAGCAACTTCTACTTTCTGATTTACTACATTTTGATTAATTGTACTCTTTACTCCACTAAGTTAGAATTGACACCAACAGTTACCCGTTACATTGTGTGCGTGACAAGTCGGCATCTTTTTGTTTACTACAATTACTTTCTTGGGCGGATGAGGTGATATCGCCATCTAGGTACTGGATGCTATTTATGAACTAAATCAAGTTAATGTGAATTAGCAGTTGCACTCTTTGACTTTTTGTTGTTTTTTAAATTAATTTTGTTCTGTCATTTTGAAACATTGAGGTGTTCAATTTCATTTCTATATTAGTAAATGAAACCTAATAAATAGGCTCAAAAACACCAAGAAATGTGGAAAAACAAGAAACTAACTTCAGTATGTTTAAAACGGTTAAAAGCTCTTTGAAAAAGGTTTTTGTTCAAGGTCTTGTAACTTGTAATGGAGAAATTTTTACTGTTATGTATACAGTATGTACGATTTTCAAGTACTCTTTACAGCAAGTTAGATACGCAATTAAGCTCAAGTCCAAGATAATTCATGTAGCGCTTTTCTCAGTCCCAAACCAACTCAGCTGCTGTGTGAAATCAACTTAAGAGGGAGGCTACTATACTTGCGTAAAGTGTTAGGCTACTATTGTTACAGTGTATCTGATGCTTGTAACATGTACAATGTAACTTCCTGAAAAGAGTTTTACATGTGGAGTAAAAAGCCTTGAAGAATGGTTCAGATTTTTTCAGTGCTAAAATCTTCATTGTTCTGTTTGATGCTGATTGGTGTTAAATTTGTTACATTTTAGTTTCATTTTAGAAAAAGTCACATGTGAACTTTTTTCAAATCAAAGACTACAAGTACAACTACAATTTGTATTGAACTAATAAGTGACCTACAATTTGTATGGACAACAAAATCACCACTTTCCATACCATTCTATAATGCTGCAGTAGAAACAGGTCAAAAAGTGCAAGAAAAGAGAAAAAAAGTTTCTCCTCACCCTCCGTGACATTCCAGTCCAGTAGCTGTACCACGTTCTTATGATGCGCTAGTTTCCGCATTATCGCCACCTCATTTTCCATCTGCTTCGGTGTGGTACCTGTATTTGACATGAGATTGAAAACTAATGATGAGTCCACAAGAACGAGCATCTCAATGAACACTTTCTCAAGGACAAACATAGATCCACACGTGGGCCATCATACCTTCCTTTCCTATTTTGCAAGTGACCTTGGTGTGACCTCTACATGTGCCCTTGGCAAGTTTGGCTTTGTAGAAGACGCCTTCTCTCCCTGCCTTGATCAGCTGGATCAGAATCAGGTCTGGTTTGGAAATCAGTGAAACCTAGAGGATAAACTCTTTTCGGTTTTGTACTCAAAGTAACAGCGTTTAACAGTCCATTATGGATGATTTAATGTTTCTGTTTCTCTACAGATTAAAGGCATCTTTGCGGAAGTGTTTCGCATTCAACTACAGCAGGATATTCAGTCTCACATATTCAGTGTGACGCTCGAAAGTTTCAGTGCGACAGAGGTGAAAAACACATCTAACGAGACTGTAAAAGCTCCAAATTCTCGACAAAGAATACACAAAGCACACAAGACACAAAACACACAAGCACCAAAAACATCACGCCGGAATGCTTAGCATAGTACCATAAAATACAATTTAAAAGTGAATCACCGATTCAAGAGCAATTACACTTACACACAGCTAATAATGATGCAGTATCATAGTCTCTCTACAGTGACGATTGGAAAAAAAAACTTTATATAATTTTATTTTATAAAAATAAAACAGTCAGAGCTGATAATTAGATTATAATTCCTTGCAAATATGCGAATAAGACAGTACACTTTTTGGCCAAAGTTGCGCAGGGTCCCGTAGCTCATGTACACCAGAATCAGCATGTAGGGCTCTGAGAGAACAGCTCCCATTACTCACAGTGTAGGTCCCATTACTCAGTGTTGTGTACCGCCTATTTACTCAAGTACTTGAGTGTTTTTTTTGTTGAGTGTAGCTCCTATGTACTTGTGCTGAGTAACAAAAGCACAAGCAACTTTTACTTTCTACTTTACTACTTAAATGCATTGAATCATTTAGATTAAATTCAATTTAAATTTTTTTCCCCGTCACCAGAGGTAATTCAAACTTGACTTTTAAAGCAGCGAGGCGTATTAGAGGAACGGCAGACCTGTCTCAAAGACTTCCAGGGTAACCTGCAGCTGGGATTGGTCACTGGTGTGGGGGAAGGATTGCGTTCGGATTGTTCCGGAGGCTGAGAAAGGTTCAAGACACTGGGAGACTGAGGAAGAGGACCTTGAAGAGGAAGAAGAGCGTTTCTCTGCCTCAGCTCCCGTACCACATTCACCAACGCCCGATACCTGAGGAGGCACAACGGGAATAAACACATCCTAAAAGCTAAGAGACGGAACGCTCCGTTAACAACAGACCGTGTATTTTATTGAAACATACTTTTTTAGAATAAAGCATCCAATAAAAACCATGGCCGCGACGGTCCCCGCATATACGCACAACAGAATGATGTGAGTGAGGTCAAAGCTGAAAGCTGTGAACAACATCAAAGTTCAACCCAACGACAATAAAAACGACAATAGCCGAAAAAAAAAAAACAATAGACAACACATGCGGCCTAAGATGAGCCGCGGGAACACTCACCTGCTGGGTTTCCCATGGTGAGGAGAAAATCCTCATCACGAGAGAAGAGAGACTAGTCAAGGTCTGTAGTCTAAACGTCAGGTCCTGCGGTTAGAAGCAGAAGCGTTCTAAAAGTAGCTCAGCGTGCAGAACACTTCCTGTAGAACCAACTAGCCACTGAGCACAGAAGACATGACACCTCCAGGTGCGGCCCACTGCTCCTCTTTTATCTCATCGATTAAAAAATAAATAAATAAAAAAAGGTCTGAAGGAAGAACATCTAGTTGAAAAAAGTGAGTGGAAATGGCCTAGTAGTTGGATGAGAAACGGAGTAACGGGTCTGGTGGTTACGGGAAGCAAGGCGCAGTGGACCGAACAGAGCACGGCGTGTGGTTTCCTGTCAGAAACCTCTTAGCGTTGCCCACGCTCACAAGAGAGAGTCAGTCTAGTCTCTTTTGATTTAATTCTGTTTTGGTGAATAATCGTTACAGATCGACAGGTCCACTCGATATACAACTACATTTGTACAGTATTCAAATACAACGCTCCAGCGGCTTATTTACAACACACGTATGTACATCCGTCAGTGCAACACTTTACAAAATAAAGGTCCTTAAATTAATACATCTCTAGCAGTTTGTGAGAATTAACTTAACAGAACGATGACGAACAGACAAAGACAGACATCAGTAGTCGAGATCAATCCGGCGGCGAATCCCACGCTCCGGATTCAGTTTGCGTCGTCGCAATTTCTGGCATCGTAATCGGCAGTAATCGTTTCACAATTACAATCGGAAACGGCGCAATGTCTAGCAAAACTCCTTTACAGTCAGGTGGATGATGTACGCTCGCAGGATGTGTTGGCTTCGGGAACTCAGCAGCAGAATGGCGTGAGCATCGTGAGAGGAGCTAGCGCAGGTGAACGGAGATACACAACCATTCTAACGTTTCACGCAGTTTTTCACAGTGGCAATTAAGATTGGCTTGAGAGAAAGAGAGGATATGCTACGATAACCTGGGAAAACATTCAGCAGTTCAGTGAGAATTGGGAAATATCGACGTTCGCTGCAGAACTTTGGCTTGCATGCGAAAACACCGCTCGTGTTCTGGCGGCCATTTTAGCGTCTTTGCGTGAACAAGCTTCTCTCGAGGACAGAATTACATCAGCAATTGAACAAAATCGCAAAGGCTGCCCTGAATTTGAGAAGACGCTTGGCCAACGCATTTAGGCAAAGTGAACTACTGCATTTAAAAATCATAACGATAAAAAACTATATATGTGTGTGTGTATGTATAAAAAAAAATCAAAACAGACAAACTTATAGATCTTCTAAAGAAGACCCCAGCCTAAAAAAAGAAACCGGCGTTAAACAAAAACTGCATGAAATCTGGAACTATTTAAAAAAATATGTAGGATTTGGCAGTGGCTGAGATGTGGTTTAAATGGCTCATAAAAATGAACTACGAAGAGCGTTTCTGCCGAGCAGGAAATAAACCTGATTGAAACCGCCATAATACTGACACGTCTTAACAACGGCAGGCTGAAGGACTGCCAACACACGGTGAGGTAGTGTATGGAAACGAAAAACGCCAGGGCTTTACAAATGACGCGGCACACAAGCGTCAACGGGATTTTACGTGACGTTTAACGTTGGATCGGATGGGAAATGGCATCTGGTTCTGACCTCCAGTCCAGAACTGAACTACGCGTGAGCTTGGCAACAATCACATGAGCGCTACAGCTAGTCAGCTAGTCAGTTAGCCCTCGTGTCAGGTACCGCTATTCTCAAAGCAGTTGGCCACTGAAGTGATATTGTGGGCTCTGGTCACTGCAGCACGCAGTACTTTTTGTAGTCCGATTCAAAGTCCTCGTCCATGCTAGTAGTGTCCGCCATCTTCTTGCCTTCCGTTCTCGGCAAAAAGCGCGAGTAGTCCACCCCTTCCTGTTCGTAGAAGAGGATGTACGCCGAATCGGTGTCGATCTCGCCCGAGTGGACCTCCTGAAGGAAGGAAACTGGTTGTTATTACAATCGAAGAATTTCCAGAAGCCTCGGAGGCGGCAAGTTTTTCCGCACAACGTTTACCTTGCAGCTGCTGTCGTTGTAGCAATACCATTTATCGTTGGGGTTTTTGGCGTACGTCACATAGTGGCCACCGCCCATGATTCCCGAATGGCACTGAAAGAAAACCAACCGTGTACGTTAGAATTGCACATTTTGTGGCGTCAACTTTGCCATCGTTTTGTAGGTAGAATTTTACGTACTGTTATGACATGACACCAATTATTTCTCATGACTTTTTAGAGAAACAATATTTATGCCAATATGTTTTTTTTCACATTTTAGAAGCTCAGAAACTGATGCGCTTAATTCAATAATGCATGTAAATATAAGAAACCCATTTCCAGTCAGGAGATAAGCAGCGGTGCGCTTCAACATTGTGTCCTCTTTTTATCTTTAAACAAAGATTTTGGAGGCAAACACGCAAATATGCTTTTATTGTCTGAATAACCGAAATCAAAAAAGCAAGGAGGTGTTCTTATGTTCACCTATTATTGGAATTTTTATCTTGTGTCTGAAAAATTTGGGGGGTGCTTATATGCGCATAAATACTGTAAATTGAATTAGAGTGTTCCAAAATGTGTATAAAGTTCACAACAAGTTTAAGAATGTGGAATTTTAAGAGCGTCAAACTTCTTTTCAAGATTCAGATTCAGCTTCCAGACAAATACTCAGAATCACGCTGACTATGGGTTTTTTTTCTCGCTTGCAATCTTAACATTTTTGTTCACATTCTCACCAGTGGCCACACCCAAATTTTCAAAAAATAAACAAAATTTTAAAAACAAACAAAAACGTTTAAAATTTTCGATACCAATTCGATTACATCGATTACATTTTATATTGTCAAAATTATTTTCAAAATAGAAATAGCAGTATTTTAATTAGATAATTACAGAATTTCAAGTCATGTGTCAAGTACGTGAAGGGATTTTACATAATGTATAACTCTCTACCACTAAGACTCATCACTGCATGTTCGCTATCATTTAGAAATGTCCAATAAGTCACACAATATATAAAAGAGAGCTGTTGAGCCTGGTGGTCAGAAGTTGATCTTGTGACCAATAAGTTGCAGGTTTTACTTTTAATAAAAAAAAAACCCTCATCATTAGTCCCAGGCTTTACTAACCGAGCTAAAGGCTTCTCACACACCTAAACAGATACTGATACTAAGGGCGGAAAAAAACAAACCAAGGATCTTGATGAGACCAGAACTCACTGAGATTGCATATAAACTGTAGTGGGGATCCAGGCAGACGCCGTTTCTTTGGTGAGGCGTGTCCAGCTCTATGCTGACCTCCGAGTGTCCGTTACTCTGACCATTGTCCTGAACCAATCCATTCACCATGATGGCGTCACAGTCGTTGCTGGAGGCATCTAGTGTCCAGGAGTTTTGAGAGCTGGCATCACAAGGAACCTGGTTTTGGCCCTGATCTGGTTCCGTCTCAGTCTCTTTGCCACCGTTGCTGCTGTCGAGGTTTTCTTTGCTGTTGGACAGCCGATGTTTACTGCCCAGTTGGGGCAGCCGCAGACGGCCCTGCTTCCGTCCGGTGCTTCTCGGGCTGCTGCTGGGACTGCCGTTTCTGCTCAGGGGGCTGCCAACCCTCCGTATGGAGCACGGGGTCCCTGAAACCACAAGGTGTTAGCCAGAGACCTGCAGGTCATGTGAGAGACAAACAGACCTCGGTCAGACGGAGGACTGGTCACGGAGGTGGTGGAGAGGGAGGAATCTGTCCGGTCCAAGCTGTGGATCTCCTCGACCAGGCACTCGCTGGGGCTCTGAAGGCTTTGATCCAGCTCTCGGGGAGCCAGGAAAGCACTGGGGTCGAAGCTCTCGCGGGGAAACTTCACAATCTTCTGAGACTTGATCCAACGCCCGTTGACGAACTGGAACCGTTTTAAATGAACGATCTGAAACACAGGAAGAACACTTTCTAAGGAGTTCATGGTGCAGTTTGAAACATTGTTTTTCAGTGCATTTGTAAAGCGCTTTTCACAGTTACAACTGTTTCAAAGCCGCTGTGTGAAAATGTAAAAATAGAATAACACTACAAAATCATTGCGATGGTTGTTCTCAGCCATTGTGATAGAAAAGAGAGAGAGAGGAGGAAGACGCCATAGTCATTTCAATACAGAATTCTGTCCATGCTCCCAATATCAATAAATTTAATTTCAATTTTTTTTAACTGTTTCCCATCATCACACTGTATCCATCTCATATCTCCCCAGTCCAGACAATCAATCCATCCATTCATCTGTCCATGTGTCTGTCTATCTATACGTCCATCCATCATTACATCTCATTTTATCTTCATCTCATCTATCTTCCCATTTCCATTTTTCTGAACGGATTTGTCCAAGTTCTTATCCAAAATGTAGTAAATATAGCTAAAATATCAAACATTCTATCTATCCCATGTTCTCTACAAAAATTCAATTTCTCTACGTACATTCAATCATGTTTACGTCATCATCCCTTCCATCTATTTATCATCAATACGTCCAAATTGTCATCTGGTTTTCTGTTCATTCTACCTATCCATTATTACGCTCATTTTGTCACTCCTGCAGTTAGAAACAAAAACACCTTTTAGGACAACACGACTAGGCTGGCTGTTCTAGGCGTCTTTTCTCTCGGCTGAAAAGCGTGAGTGTTTCTAACCAGTACGGGGGGCAGCCTCCACAGGTCCAGCTTTTTGGTGGCCAGGCGGTGGGCTTTACACTTGGAGCAGTAGTACAGCTCATCTTCTCCGAGCTCTTCTTCACTGGTGAAGGCCTTCAGACAGCTGTCCAGACTGATGGGCTCTGCCTGGGCGCGGCGACTCTGCTCCACACTTGGATGTTCTTCCACTATCTGCTCAACAAACGCATGAGGTCAGGATCTGGCAGACGTCGTCATTGGTCAACAACAATCTTTAGCTTCAGATTTTGTATAATTTTAAAATATATACACTTAAAAAAAATATTGACAGATTATTGAAATGTGTTGTTTAAATAGTAAGGCAAACCATATCAAATATTGACGAGTAAATTAAAAAAAAAAATCGACAGAACAGCTGTTAAATTTGGAATATTAAATAATATAAAATCCGTTTTAGAGTCTGTTATTTTTTTTAACTAAATGATCGAGATGTATTTACTGTTCTTTTGCATATGATTGTGTCTTTGTAGCTGTCACTTTTTCATAAAACGCTGCAAGCAACTTGTTCTAGTTTTCCACATCTGTTTTGTAATTGGCACTTAACGTAGTTTTTGTTTTTTTGTGGAAAAAAAACTATATCTGTGTGTGTAATGAAGAAGAAATACATAGATTTTGAAAGTAAATTTACTTTTTTAAAACAGCCATTTTTTACTTTACAGTCATTCTTGCAGACACTTTCATCCAAAGCACCATAGAAAATGAACAATTTAAAGTGAAAGGCGCTTTATAAACTAAATAGAATTGATTCAAGTAATAAAAGTTTGGTTTGAAAAATCCAGATTTTAATAAAAAAAATCCACAGACCTTCCATAATTCAAAGCATTGTAAGTTGTTCCATTTGGCTAATTTTAAAACAACAACAATAGATTTGATAGTAGCTCATAATTCAATAAAACAACAAGAAAAATCCACGTTTGTGCAATCACTAGTTTTGTTCTAGCCAGGACACCGACCCGTTCTTGAGACGTCTGGTAGCGGAGATGCAGGGCCGTGGGGTCCCAGTCCACAGCAATGTAGGCGTTTCCCAAAGATGCCCGCTCTTCACTGCACTCCACCGTACAGCCTCTGCAGAACCTGGCGAGGGCACGGACATGTTGCTCAGAGGGGGCGTGTCACTGTGAGGGGGCGTGAGGGGAGGTGCTTACCTGTACCAGGGGCACCAGGCACAGGAAATGGCGTCCTTCTGAACCACTCGCAGAGTGAACGGATACTGGTATCCCATACTGTCGTCACTGCAGAAGAGAACAACCGTTTCTTCACAAGCCAAATCCAAAATAAAGAAAGGTTTTTCTCCAGAGTCACCCTGACAACCCTTGACAGGCTTGGCAAGATGTCAAAATAAAAGTCTTGTGTGAAACAGGTGTGAAATGTTAACTCTGTGTTACAGATTCGACAGCCTCACAAAAATGTAATTAAAAGGGAATTTTTTTTTTCGTTTTATGTGGATGTGGATCCAAAAAAACAACAACAAAAAAAACATTCAATTTGTTTCTTGTAATCAGAACTTACTGTCATATTAGATCATTAAACTTATTATTGATCTTTATATGTGACATTTCATAAATATGAGTGATTAATAAAATATAAAAATAAAATCCCTCGTTTGCAAAACTAAACTGTGTGTTAGCTAATATTGAAAATTATGACACTAAATTGACACAATCGAGTGATAAAAAGTAAAATCTTAAATGTACAAAACACATCGGTCTGCATTACTGTACCAATATAAACAATCAAGTCAGGGGACAAAGAGGACACATGTTTATAAAACCTACTAAAACGTAACATTGGAACATAAATATAAAAACAAGTATAAAAAATACATTATTCCAGAATAAATTAACTTGTCCTCCATTTAAATGTATTCTGTCAAAATTATAAGTTAGAAATATGTACATGAATAAACAAATGTTTTTCAGTCATTGTTACAAAATATACAATTATAATTCTGGAATCTGTTGTGTCTCATCAGCACTTCATATAACCAGGCCATTAGTACCAATAATAACAGCTCCAAATGAAAGAAACTTGTGGGCCAAGGATGGCCGTATGTGGCCCGAGGGCCTTGAGTTTGACACAAATGGCCTAAACCATGGGACCACTGACCAGTCTTGAGCATGGTTGCTGGCTTCCTGTGGGGGCAGAGGGCTGGCAAGCCGGGACACTTGGATCCAGACAGCGTCATAAAGGTCCTTCTTACTGGTGTGCACCGTGCAGGGCACTATGAGTGGCATCCCGAAAAGGCTGGGCCTGTTCTTCTGAGATGACAGGAAGTACAGCTCGGACCGCATCTAACGAGCAGAACATGTGTTCAGAAGACTTGAGGGCATCACCTATAATCTAAAAGTGAACCTCACCATCTTTCTGTGCATGGCAATGATGTAGCCCGTGAAAGGGCTGTCCTGCACAGGAACCACGTGACCGTTGGGGATGCCATTGGTGAGGGGCTTTTCAGAAGCACACGGAACAAATGTGCTGGGCATGCCATTGGGAATCAGACCAGACGGTCCAAGGTGATTGGTTCCTGAAGTTCCATTGGCCAAAGGAACAGATTCTGTGAAGACATTACGCATGAAGGCCCAGGCTCATCTTTTGGGCCAGGAGGCTTTTACCTGTCTGCACTGGGGAGGTGACTGAGGTTGGCGATCCGGGAACAGGCACCTCGAACGCACAGAGGAAGCCATTCACAGAATGCCGCACTTTCTGGTTGTCCTGAGGAAAGTTCTACAACAGGAAGAAGCCTGTTTAGGCTAAACATCACATGACGCTACTGAAAAGAGCTGGTTGGAGTTGACCTGACCTTGGTGTTGGAAGCGTGGACCTCCGCCAACAGAATCTGCTCTGGCTTCAGGCTACAGAGCTCGCTTAGCTGTTTCTTCAGGCCCATGTACTTCTCATCCATGTTGAGACGGAGTCCGTACCGTACCGGGGTAGAGCCGTCAAGTTTGATGACTGGGAATCAGATTAGCGAGGTTTAATGGCCGGCGTTGGACTAAGCAGATGTTTCGCTCGACTTTACCTGTGATTTCTAAGTGCATGGAGCTGTCCATAGGAAGAGGCAGCGACAGGAAGTTGAAGGGGTCAAAGCGAGCGCTGATATGTCCACAAGTCTTGCACTTCACCTGGGATCTGAGCTGACCATGGAAAAGGTCCACCACTATAGATCGATTTCTTCGTAAATGGTTTTCCCAGGCCTGTGAAAAGAAGTCCACAGACATCAGGTTATTTGTCAGGCTATACAGTGCACCAAAAAAAGTTCCCCGTAGCTCACGCTGCATCAGTTTGCATTTTCGTGGAGACTGTAGTGACCACCCACCTCAGTGGCCACCTCATGATCCGGCCGTCCATCACTGTCCTTCAACTCCACATAGGGCTTCTCGTGAACCCGATTTAAGTCTTCGTGAAGCCCGTCCAGTAGGAAAGCAAGGAGCTCTTGGGAATCTTGCTGTTGAAAGCCATTGAATCTGGGTGCATACTTTGCTATCGTCCACTACAACACACAAAAGCACATTATTCTTGACCCGCTACATTCCATTGTCATCATTTTGTCAGCTAACCCTGAGTTTCAGTGGCGCAACGCTCTTCTGCGTTCCACTCCAGAGTTCCTGCACCAAATCACCGTAGCATTTGGCCATGTGCCCACGCATTCCGATCGGGTTGATTCTGTCACAGTGAGAAGAATCTTAGTGGTGGAAGCGACTCTCCAGGAGTGTTCGGGAAGCATGAGGCCGTACCTGTTGAGCTCATAGAGATGTCGTCCTGAGATGAAGTAGTCGGTGAGAGGCTTGGTGTTGCTGACACACTGGATGCTGGAGTTCATGAAGCATGTGTTCCCCAGGTTACTCAAACCCGTGGCTCCTTTCTCCGTGGGGACTGCAAAAGAAACCACACTTAGCCATGACGTTTCTGAAGGTCAAAGGACGTCCGCTGAAGTGATGCTGAAGATCCTTCCACACAACTAGCGAGCTTGAACGCGACCTTTACCTTTGTGCCTGTCGATCTTGCTGCTGTTCGCAATGAAAGACATTTCTTCGGGCCAGCTCATGTCTTTGTTTCGAACTACGGGAGGAGAAAAAAAACACCTTAGCAGAATGTCTTTATTCTGTGGAGGATAAAACATCATCTCCACACTGAGATTTGGAGTTAAAATAGCTCAAACTCACCCTCAATGACTAAGTGCTGCTCGTCTTGGATTTTCAGGCTTTCTAGCGTGTGATCTTCATCATCCAGAAGAGTGAGGTAATTCTAAAAGACATGTTTTGAACGTTACATGCAAGACTTCAATTTCAGATGGTTGGTTTAAGACCATCACATCAGCACATGCAAACATAAAATGCTAGTTTTCATTTAGCAAAATAGATAACAAAAAATAAAATATATGTTCAGACCGGATTTTGCGTGATTAACTTGTGGCTTCTTTATTCTATCGTCTCTCATATTCTTTGGTCTTATTAAGTATAGCTTTAGTCCCAATGATGAAACAATATTAGGCTTGTGTTATAGCAATTGTTTCTGATTTTTTAAGATTTGGTCCGAATAAGTGACTGGGGTCCAATTAACCAGTATATCTGATATAGGAAATCCATGTTATAGCCAAATGTTCTCAGAAATGCTATTCCAATGGGATTTGTGGCTTTAAAGGAACAGCCAACTGCCTGTCATGTGAATTTCCTGGCGCTTTGAACTACCAGTGTCACTGTGGCGAGGCTTTTAACTGGTACCGGCTCATAATGAGGCCCAACTCGGATCCAAATGACTTTGATCATAATGCGTTTGACCTTTTTATCTAGCATCAGTAAAAGAAAAAAGTTCCCAACCTCGCTGTTGTACAGCCAGAGGCGCATGTCCTCCTCTTTGATACGCAGCCTCTGGGACAAGTACTCGTGGATGTCTTTAATGGTGCCCGACCTGCTGAAGCAGCCGGTGTATGCCAGTACGCGCTTCAGAGGAGCATTAGGGGAGGGAACGTTTCCTGCGTTACAAAAAGCCATCTTGAGAATTCTCTTTGCCACTAAAATACAGCATTAACAGATTCAGGCCACAAAATAGCAGTTTTTTTTTTAAATCATTTGAGCCTCACACACACACACACACACACACACACACACACACACACACACACACAATCCCAATAACTGATTGGCAGAGGATTAGTTGTAAGCAAGCAGCAAGAAAGGGGCAACGCTTATTTCAAAAGGCACATTCATAAATGTAATACTCTGGAACCTCTGAAGAAAAATCAGGTCAAAATCAGTCAATCAATCAAAAGCGACGTGATTTAAAAATCAAATCATTTAGGTTATGTTTTTTTGAATGTTATGATTGAAAAGTGAAAAAGAAAGCAAGACGGCGAGGGAACACCTTGACCCAAACAGTCTTTTAGATTTAAGAACAAATGTGAAATAAAAAGGAATGATTTTTCTTATTGTGATGAATTAATCATAATCAAGAGACACAGTTAGAAATGTAGTTATATATTTTAGTCACATTTTATAAATATCCCATTTAAGACATGTACACGTATAAATGCATTTACTGTATATCAATGAATGTTTGTTATCAGTGTGCTTGAGTGCGTTACTGTTTGTGTGTGTGTAAATGAAAAAGTGTGTATTAAATGAGTCTGTGTGTGTGTTGTGTGTGAGAGAGTACGTATGTGATTTTAGTGTGTATGCACAAGAGTGTCTGTGTAGTGTGTGTGTGTGTGTGTGTGTGTAGTGTGTTTTGCATATGGCAATTGCAAGTGTCCTTGGGCGAGACACTGACCCACACATGCCTGGACACCACGGCCCTCTCGAGTCCTGGTGTCCTCATGAGCTGCTAAAACCGTTCGACCATGTTATTGTGGTCTTACATCTAGTGATCTCCGGTCAAATCGGATTTTGAAATTGTATCGAAAATGGCAACTAAAACAAAGAAAAATGGTGGATGCACTGCGCGACACAAATCGTTAAAATGTAAGCATTAAACGTAATATATATTTTTTCAATATTAGCACGCTATTTATGTATGATTAGTAACCGTGTTAGAACACAATACGTCAATGCAAATAAGTTAACATGTAGATTGATCGCGCCACGATCATTAGCTGTCCTTGCTAGGTCACAAAGCGACTTAATTTAAGAGTTCGATACTGAAAAACTAAAACGCAAAAAATTCGAGTTGTTTTATTGATTACATTTCTTTAGTTTACATTATTTGGACTGATCTCACAGTAAAAAAACTGCATTATACACATATACAACATGTTTAAAAAATTATCTATTTTCAGATGTTTTCCTGTTGAAAACATGGGAAAAAAACTGTTAAAAATCAGCTAAAATTGTACATACCTCAACATTTTGTCCAGTTATGGGTCTGATCGGCTTTGAAACTGTGAAATGTGAACTCTTGAGTAGGTTTGTGCCCACCTGCCAACTGAGGGAGGGGCGTTGCTATGACAACGAATGTTTGTTTAGGTTTTTGTTGTACACATGTTGTAGCCTTGCAATGTTCAATGTTTGTTGCTTATTTGCAATCTATTTTACCAAAGTCAGGTCTGGATCAGTTCTGGGCAATGGCTTTATTTTTGGACCAGTTCGGACAATTTTCAGAACCCGAATCAATCAACAGAACCCAAATCCAAATAGTTGTTAAACACAGTGAACTGGTTTCTCTTGACACAGTCACAATACTTTTTTTTTTATTCACTGCTTTTCTAATATTTTAAAATTCTGCAACGGTGCGTCGACGTCTAACTTGTTTTAATCTTTCAAACATGGCGGCACCGGGAAACAAGCAGAAAAAGATGATGGCAAAAAAACATGATTAGCGTAGTCAAAGGAACGGTTGATCAAATATATCGGGCTGATATTCTTCACGTTTTATTGTATTTGCGTCTGCCGAAACTCGTTTAGTAGCAAAGATTAAAAGTCGGGCACATCCGTGGGCAGCACCGTGTTATTTTTGTGGTGGAATGTGCCACTGCAGCATGTGAAGGACCCAAAAACTCTACATCAGTCCTCATGCCAGATAAAGATAAGGCTTATCATTCTGTATAAACTATATATTAGTAACTTACTCTACATTAGTGAACTATAAAGTGTTACTTCACTTAAAAAGCAGAAGACTCTTGGAAAGACACTCGGGCTAATCTGTTAACAAGCAAGCTTCTGAAAGTTTTAGAATACAGTCCTTATTTACATGATTTACCGTATTTTTAACAGCAGTTTAAGAACAATTGTATGCCAAACATGTAACATGAACAGTCAGTAAAGTCAGTAAACAGTGAAAGTAGGGGTGGGCGGTATACTGGTATTAAGATGTGCCACGACATGGATTTTGCAATACCGAGGATACCGTGATAATTCATGAATTAGATTTTTATACAAGTATATAAACACCTTTATACAGTATTACACATTAGTTTTGTTACAAGTTGTAACTTACAACTACCAATGACGGCACGGACATTGCTAATCGAACACAGTTAGTACTTTACGCGCATACGCCTGCCGCTCCGTTTTCTGCGCTGTGCCTTTAAGAGAGCGGCTGTTTTAGTTTTTAAGACGTGTGCGAGAAAATCTGCTTGTTTTATTTTGATCAAAGTCTGTTTTTGTTTGGAAATCATGGTTTCATTGTTTCACAAGATTCTGCGCGAGAAAGAAAGCGAGACAACGTATGGAATACCGCAGTATTGTATTCTATACGAACATGAATACAAAATGTGACTAAAATATAGCTGAATGTACAGTGTCGGCTTGTGAAAGAAGAAACCTCTCTTGCTGCAGGCTTCCGTTACCTCTGGCTATATGAGGAGGACACATTCGCAGAGTGGTCATACCCATATTAACCCAGATGTTGGACTGAGGCGTGCGGGAGGCCGGCTGCTGTCGGAGGAACAGAAGATGGCGAGGGAAGAGCTCTAACTCGGGCCGACTGGTGAGCGTGGAGGTGACCACCTGTAGGAGAACAAGAGCATTCAGACACTGTTAAAAACAATTACACTAAAAAATTAAAAACAGAATACACTGAATAAACACAGTACAAATACACAGAATAAAAAAACTGAATAAACCATGTTTGCGTAAGCAAAAACCCTCATAATGCTTTACAATAAAAACACTTTTGACAGATTGAGCTACAAGAACAGGAAAAAAAAAAAACAGGAAAAGAAAACTGAATGAATCTTTGAAGGCAGAAAACGTACCAGGCGGGGCAGGCTGAGGTTGGCTCCGTACCAGTGGTAAAGTGCTCTCCACACAGGCTCGGGCACCGTCTCAAAGTCCCGTCCTGCCACCGGCTGCTGGGATTTCTTCAGACGGCCTCCCTCCATCGTCAGCGTGGTCGCCTGAAAACCAGAACCGTAATCTCATAACATTATTATTCCTCCACATTAAATTTCAGACGAAGAAGCGATCATACTGCCTGTTTGTCAAATAATCCTTGCTAACCTTCCTAAACAGATGTCTTTGTTTTATCTTCCGGAATAGAATTCAGAACAACATCTCAACATTTTTTCACAGATTATTTTTCATTGATTTTAAATCGGGAGCGGTGTCAGCTTTCATCGTAGAAATGTCATTCTGCTTCTTAAATATCTTTTCAACTGTGATACTTAATTTTCAACTTTTTTTTCAATGTTTATTTTTCACATTGACTTTGACTGATATTAATTGTTCAGCTTTTGTCGCCCATCCTCATGTCAGCGGCTTCTTGTCAAAATTAAAACATTTTGAACAAAAGTTTTAGACAATCAATAAAACCTTTGCACATCCAGGGCTCAGACACAGTTTCTAAACAGCTTCAAATACCTGGGTGTTCACCTAAACTGTAGACTGAACTGGACAGATAACACAGATGACTTGTACAAGGAGGGCCAAAGTTGCCTCCACCTACTGAGGAGACTGAGGTCCTTTGGAGTGTGCAGGCCCATGCTAAGGACCTTTTATGACTCTGTGGTGTCCTCTGTCATTCACTACGCTGTCGTCTGCTGGGTACCAGGCAGCACAGACCGGGACAGGAAAAGACTTAACAAGCTGGTGAAGAAGGCCAGCTCGGTCCTGGGCTGTCCACTGGACCATGTGGAGGAGGTGGGTGAGAGAGAGAATGTTGGCCAAGATTCCCTCTCACCCAGTGCACCACACGGTGGGAGATCTGAGCAGCTCCTTCAGTGGCAGACTGATCCATCCACAGTGTAGGACGGAGCGCTACCGCAGGTCCTTCATCTCCGCTGCTGTCAGACTGTACAATGCGGAGATCTGACAGGTTCAACCTGCACTGCTGTTTGGTCACTTTACTTACTTTTGAAATGTAAATATATTTTTCTTTCTTTATTTCTGTACACTATGTGTTCACTGTTTCCCTTTATTTTGTCATTGTTACTAGTGGCTGTTCCGGCATTGAATTTCTCCACTGTGGGATCAATAAAGTTCATTCATTCTATGACTCTGTGGTGGCATCAGCAATCCTGTACGGTGTGGTCTGCTGGAGCAGCAGCATCTCAGGCAAAGACAGGAAGAGACTGGACAGGATCATCAAAAAGTCCAGCTCTGTCCTGGGCTGCACTCTGGACACAGTGCAGGAGGTGGGTGAGAGAAGAGTCCTGGATAAACTATCATCCATCCTGGACCTGGACTCTCACCCACTGGTGGACTCACTGTCTGCTCTGGAGAGCAGCTTCAGTGGCAGACTGATTCACCCCCGCTGTGTGAAGGAGAGATATCGCAGATCTTTCCTACCTGCTGCGATTAGACTCTACAATTTGAACTTAAATTTAAACTGGTGACTGGAACTATGCTTATGACGGGCAGGTTCATTTATGGTCTGTGTTTGTTTGTTTGTCTATTATGATGTGTGCAGTGCGTTATGGTGATGTTTGTTTATTTATTTGCTTGGATTTGTTTTTGCTGTTGTGACGTGAAATTTCCCCGCTGTGGGACTAATAAAGGATTTTTCAATTCAATTCAATTTCAATTCAATTCAATTCAATTCATTCATTCATTCACTCAAAACCACATATAAACCCTGGCTTCTGATGAGTTGGACACACCTTCACAGGCTCGGTGGTCACCAAAGGCTGGTTGTCTATGGCGCCGGGCTTTTGTACAGATGTGCTGCTGGGTAAGTGACCGTTGGCGGTGGAAAAACACTGGTTGTTGTCAGAAATGTTATGCTGTCGTGAGAAGCAGACGTCTGGAACGGAGGAACCAACATGCGGCGTCAGACCTAAAAAAAAACCAAGAAGTTCAACGAGCCCTAATGAACCCTTTTGGAGAAGCGTGTTTCTTAACGTGTTGAGTGTGTGAGAGAGAATGTGTTTTGAGTATGCACGTGAGTGTTTGGGTTTACATTTTTTTTGTGTGCGAGTTAGTGTGAGTGTGAGTCAGACAAAGAGTGTCTGAGGACCAGGTGAGTTTTGAGTGTGCTTGAGTGTAAAAAGCTTTAGAGCCGTGGTTAGGCTAAACAATCTTGCAAGTTTATTGTGAGTTTAATGTGTGTCGCCACTTTTGTGTACGGAACAGTGTTTTTGCTCGTAAAGAAACACAATTGCAATCCAGAATAATTCATAAAGAAATTTAACTGTTATCAGGAAACTTCTCAAAGCAATCCATTTGTCACACTACATGATTTAGATCAGTGATGTCCAACCTGTGGCCCGGGGGCCATATCTGTCTTATGAAGGGGCCACACTTTTCTTTCTGTATTCGCAAACTCATTTAATGCTTTTGATACAACATTTGGCCAATTAGGTAAATTTGTAAAGGGAGGTACTACTGTATTTATAAATAAACATTTTAATAATTTTTTTCTGTATCGCCGAGCCCTACTTCAAACCATAACTCCTGTAGTACTCACTGTTGCCGATGCTTTCTGAAGCTTCGGATGAGCTGGAGATATTATCTGGGAATTTTTCATCTGGAGAACTCGGGGAACGGATCACTGTTCCGATTCGGTTCATGATCAGCTCCACCGGAGACACAGACTCTGGACTTTTCATCCCGCTGTTCTGGACTGAAGGCTGCTCCATGATAATCAATTTATTATCCTGCTTGACAAAAGACAAATAGTCATAAACAACAGTAATGTGGAGAAAAATTCTTTATTCCATAAAAAAAAGACTGTTTTCATTGAAGGGGTCATACAGCCTCTCTCATCTCTTGCACGTCATCTATTATCTGTATCTAAGCACAGCATTGACGTGCAGTCAGGGCCTTCAAAGTCTTTACTGAAGGCCTAAAGTATCTGAATCACAAACGGATGCTAATTAGATATTTTCCGTTAATACTTGTTGAATAGTTCCTATTTAATTTCGAATATTAATTTTCAAATGAGCGAGTAGTAGTATTATCATAATAAAGCATTTAACCAGTCACATTTCAGCCACCTTTTGTTACCAAGCAGGTTACCTTATAATAAGACCCGCCCCTGCCGTCAGATAACAATTTGCAGGTTCTTTCTCTTTAGAACACATAGCAGGATACAATTTTATTAGTTTCCATAGTAAGAAAATAAGCTTTGGAGCTGTTAGATTCATAATATACATCTTTGTGATGGTGCAGAAATGCACAGATAATCTGTGTGACAGTAGTGGAACTGTTTTTGAGGAGCTAAAGTTGTTAAAACACTTTTGTGGGTTGTTACAGTTTGGTGTACAGTTATTTCGGCAGTGCTACAGTAGTGTAGCATGTAGATAAAGGCTATAATGGCTACAGGAGGTTCGGTCTGTGAGACAGTGCCTCTGTATACTGTATTTCTACATTTGAAGATGTTTTTTATAATCATAAATAATTTTTTGAGAAGTGGGCTGATAGCTGAGACAAAGCAGTTCAGAGTATAGGAATATTGTGCACTTACATATCTGACATAATCCTTCCACTGCTCCCACCACTGCATGGAGATCAGGAACCAGTTCTGGCCCAGCTGAAGTCCGTGCCTGCTCTCCCTCTCCAGCCAGCCCCTGTGCGAACAGCCAGAAAAAGAGAAGACTGTTTAACCCATGGATAGAAAAATGCCATCCTCATACATCAAACCAACCATCCATCCATATACACATACATATATCACCAATAGCATCCATACAGCCATCCATCCATACGTCTGTCATCAATCTAGCATCCATACATTCATCTATCCATTCATCCATACATCTATCCATCCACCCATACATACATACATACATCTATCACCAATATAGCATCCCTCAATCCATACATACATACATCTATTATCAATCTAGCGACCCTCCATCTCTACATACATACATACATCCACCGGTTGCCAATCCAGTATCTATCCATCCATACATCTGTACATACATACATTCACACTTCCATCTGTCACCAATCTAGTATCCTTCCACCCAAACACATATCATCCATCAACCTGTCCATTGCCTTCAATTTTCTTTTCATCCAACCGATTATCGTCCTTCTCTAATATTCCGGCAACTGAATCTACTTAATGTTTATCCACCTACACTCTGTCCATTCATTCATCCATCCACCCATCCACCCATTCTTTCATTCATCCTAACTTGAGATATCTACTTTGAATCACCAAAAAAGTATTGGTTTAAAAGATGTAGTGCTGAACAGTATGTGTGAGGACAGTAAATACCGTAAATAAGTGGGGAGAATGAAGAAATCAAGGCATCTCACGCTCACCTAATGATCTGGCCTTCCTCTTCAGAGGTCGCTGGACGCAGGCCCAGAACAATATGACATACCTAACAAAGAACCGATTAAACAAGCCGATTAGTTTTAGACAAATACAAACATGTGCTAAAGGATCACTGTTCCCGCACGTCTCGAGAAACGCTCATGTGAAGCGAGTTTGAACGTGTTGACAGATTGTAAATTATATTCTTACCTGAAAAAGTAAATTGAGGAACTCATTGGCGAGAGCACTCTTCACACTCCAGATCTGATAGTCCTCCAGAGTCAAGTGCCCTTGCTGTGCCAAAGTAAAACGCTTATATTAGTCACTAATAACTTTCAAACAGCTTTTACAATGGATTTAGCTTTACTATCGATTTACTAGCTTAAGTATAGTTACTTTATTCATTTTCTTTTTATTACATATGAGCACGTTTATCCATTATTGGATAAGCATTATGAAATATGTGGCACATTTATCTTGACAGCTGCAAATGATTAACAGTGTTGACAAAGTAAAATAGCTGCAAGCACTGATTGCGGAGTTCAAATGTTCAATAATGGTAGAATGCTGGCATCAAATGTATATTGAACACAATTAAAGGACAAGATAATACAATGTTACAAATCCTAAAAACCTTGGAAGTTAAGGAAAAACCTAAGATTTTAACAGTTTTTATACCTTTATAAGTTTTAAAGAGTGCCCAGCAGTTCCCTTTACGCCCCACAGGACACAATGTCCGGAACCATCTTCAATTTCAAGTTCATATAGGTACAAGTACAACTCTTTATTAGTTCCAGACCAACGCAAAGATGCTATGAGGAATTAGGGGGAAAAAAAAAACTTCAATGATGACTGTAATGTTAGCATGAGACTGGCACCAGAGAGTTGGGTTCTGCCATAGCTATGCCTTTGCACGTCTTTAAAGAAGAAAAATGTCCATTGTTCATCTGTGCTCAAAAGTAAGAAAAAATAGTCAGTTAAAAAAGAAAAATGTCTATTGTTCATTGGTGTTTAGACTATGGGCTATGACCAGAAGAGTAAGCTAGATCACGACAGTGGCTAGGAAAAACCTCTCTGACGGGGTGATAAACCCTTATGGAGGACCAAAACCGCCAAAATCAAATATAAATGACAAAGGAAATAAATGTACTTTTGTATTAATAAATGCGGAAATTCATTAGTAAAAATAAATGTATAAATACATATATTTATGTTAGTACAACAAATGAGAAATAAATGTAACCCTTTATCTTTTCCTTCTCTCAAGCCGTTTTTCTTTTTCTTTTTCGATGAGGGTCGGCCTTTTTCTTTTTCTTTTTCGATGAGTGTTGCCTTTTTCTTTTTCTTTTCCAAAACGTGTAGTCAAATGAGGGGGCGTGTTTTTGCTGTTCAGTCAAAAGCAATCGAATCGAATCACGATGAAGATGAACTGACTCCCAGTTTTGCGACCAAACAAACCTGCGGTGTCGGTAATTGACCAAAAGCTTGGCTTGCACATTGCCTTTATAACAGCAAAAAGAATAATATTTTTATATTTTTTCTTATTTATCTACGTGTGTGTGTGTGTGTGTGTGTGTAAGTGTGTTTGTGTTTCGAACCAGTTTCGACCGAGGAATGAAGCGCGAGACTCATTGCGCTACAAGCGTTAATTCTCCGCGTCTAGCGGGCGCAGCGGTGCCGTGATACTGACGTTACAGACATTAATGTGTGTTTGTGTTTGCTGTCATTCTCGTGCGGCTTTTGTTTATGGCGGTTTCACACTTCTCGAGTTCGTGTGATTCCAGTTTTGGTTTCTCAACCTATCGTGTCTTGTCCGTCGGCGGCGTTTTTTTAAACAACGTTAAACCCTTTTAATAAAAAAATGCCATGTTTCTGGGCTCACGTTTTAAAACTGTTTAAAACACTAACGTCGTTCAATAAATGTTATAGCAAAAACAACTGCTCGTGCCTAATATTATAAAATGTAAAAAAGTGATGTGAGTGAGAAATGAAATGCATATGAAGTAAGAATCATATTCCAACTACTGTACATCTTTACATTCGAAACATTTGTGTTAAAACTAGCAATTAGAGTGAATCAGAAACTGCAGTGGATACAGCGGAAACACCCACGGGGTCGCCGGGAATCGAGCCCCAAGTCCCGGCCGCAGCCCCACGGCCCGCATATTAAAGTTAATATCTCCGCGGCCGCGCGAACAAAACATTTGTGACGCGGCTCGTTGCAATCGTGGCGAAAAGGCGATGCAAATCGAGGGGTTTTCTCAGAAACACCCACGGGGTCGCAGGGAATCGACCGAATTCCTGCCGCGGAGTCCGCGCTTATTAATACTAATCTCTGCGCGAGCTACAAATTTGTGATGCGGAGATATTAATTTCCGGATATTCCAAGATAAATACCAGATATTTAATCCAGTAAACGGGAGGGAAATACACACAGCAATGTACAAACATGAGATTCATCAACACCGGATTCAGTTTAATATCCACATGCGCAGTTAAAGCTGTGACGACATGGCTTTCAAGTAAGTGACGGCGATGATGCCTGGGAGGCTGTGCGGACCTGAATTATCCCGAACAACCCGCGGAAACGTCAATACGCGCGCGGATCAACACCCTTGGGGTTGAAAAGTGTGGGCACACATTGGAACAAAGCTTCTTGGCTAATGCTTGTTTCACGTCTATGATTCTATGAAGCGTTGCATTATTAAACAGCCGCTAGACAAGACAAATCGAACAGGGAACTCTTCACAAATTAGCCAATGACTGTGCAGTGACGCAATAAGGAGACGCCCCCTCATTTGACTACAAGTTTTGGAAAAGAAAAAGAAAAAGGCAACACTCATCGAAAAAGAAAAAGAAAAAGGCTGACCCTCATCGAAAAAGAAAAAGAAAAACGGCTTGAGAGAAGGAAAAGATAAAGGGTTACATTTATTTCTCATTTGTTGTACTAACATAAATATATGTATTTATACATTTATTTTTACTAATGCATTTCCGCATTTATTAATACAAAAGTACATTTATTTCCTTTGTCATTTATATTTGATTTTGGCGGTTTTGGTCCTCCATACATAGCAGCTTTGTGTTGGTCTGGGACTAAGAAAAGTGCTATAAAAATAAACTTCAACTTGAACTCTCGCCATTGCTCTCGCTTTGTCTTACTCTCGCTATCTCTCTCTCTCACTCTATTTCTCTCCAAATCTCTCTCTCTCATGTGAAACGTTGCTGATATTAGCAAGTTTTTACTTTGGTTGTAATAAGTAATGCTGGTTATTACTTTGGTGGTGTCGTGCATTTTCAGAATGTCCTCTACAATGTCCGTGACGCTGGAGTTAAACTCCTGTAACACAAAGAAACATAAATCATGTAGGACGAAAGACACACGTCATGAAATCTTTAAATAGCAAGTGTGTTCATATGTCATGACAGAAGTGTGTTCGATCCAAGAAACACACTGACAGCTCAGGCTACACTGATCAATAACCAGAAAGATGGATCCGGCAGGAAGTACGCAAGCACCTTCATCGCTGAATCTGGATCACATTTGTCAGAGGTTTTAACTAAAAGTGTAAGCTTAGAGCAGACCCAAGTTGGCTTGATTAAATAAATCAGCGGCTCTTACGGAGAGTGTGTCTGTACGATTATCCCTCCACACGCCCAGTAGAGCCTCCACCATGTCGTGGATCTCCTCCTTGGACAGAACTCCATCCCGATCCACATCGAACACCTTAAAGCAAACTAAAATACAAGAAATACTTCATCTATTCCATTCTATCATGTTGTGATTCTATTCTGGCTTTAGAAAATGACGGATTAAAAACACTAGGTGGTTAGGTGATTTCTCTACACAGTGGACATTAGTTTTTCAAAGTTTAGTTTAGTTTACGACTTAGCTTAGGACATCAGTTACAATGATAAATATGTGCTGCATCACATAAACAAACAAGTTGTGTAAAATATGGACTCCATACCTGAACTACAAGGAACCTCACCTTTGTTTTATCTTACAGCATGGATTATTATGAAAGTACAACTTATTGGACAGTTTCTGAACAAATTATTGTCATAATATCTTAAAAAAAAAAAAAAAA
>CM051502.1:22243069-22266554 GCA_028031935.1 Paedocypris micromegethes
TTTTTTTTATATTAAATTGGTAGAAAACATATCATACTATTAATTGGTAAAAATAAAACATGTACTGTATATAGAAATGTAGAATTTACACTACCATTCAAAAGTTTGGGGTCACTAGGACAATTTATGTTTTCCATAAAAAGTCACACTTTACCACTTCACCGTGAGTGTTAAAAGAATCGAAAATATTGTCAAGACATTGACAAGGTTAGAAATAATGATTTGCACTTGAAATAACTTTTTCCTTCAAACTTTTCTTTCATCAAAGAATCCTCCTTTCGCAGAAATTACAGCATTGCAGACCTTTGGCATTCTAGCTGTTAATTTGTTGAGGTAATCTGGAGTAATTTCACCCCACGCTTCTAGAAGCACCTCCCCCAAGCTCTTCTGTGCGATCCAACCGCCTCAAACTTTGATTCGTTCATAACACTTTTTTCCAATCTTCCTCTGTCCAATGTCGGTGTTCTTTTGCTCATATTAATCTTTTTTCTTTTATTGGCCAGTCTCAGTTATGTTTTTTCCCTATGCCACTCTGTCCTGAAGACCAGCATCCTGGAGTAGCTTCTTCACTGTAGATGTTGACACTGGCGTTTTGGGAGTACTGTTTAATGAAGCTGCCAGTTGAGGATCTGTGAGGTGTCTATTTATCAAACTAGAGACTCTGATGTACTTATTTTCTTGCGTAGTTGTGTAGCTGCATCTCCCACTTCTCTTTCTACTCTGGTTAGAGACTGTTTGTTATGTTCTCTAAAGGGAGTAGTACACACCATTGTAGGAATTCTTCAATTTCTCGCATGGAATAGCCTTCACTTCTAAGAACAAGGATAAACTGTCAAGTTTCACCTGAAAGTTCTCCATTTCTGGCCATTTTGATTGACCCCACAAATGTGATGCTCCAGATTCTCAACCTGCTCAAAAGGAAGGTCAGATTTATAGCTTCTTTAACCAGCTAAACAGTTTTCAGCAGTGCTAACATGACCAAACAAGGGTTTACAATCATCCATTATGCTTCTGACACAATTAGCAAACAAATTGTACCATTAAAACACTGCAGTAACAGTTGCTGGGAATAGGCCTCTAAACACTTATGTAGACATTGCACCAAAAACCAGACATTTACAGCTACAATAGTGATTTACCACATTAGCAATGTATAGAGTGTATTTCTGATTAGTTTCAAGTCATTTTCAATCATTGACAAAACGAATGATTTTCTTTCATAAACAAGGACCCCAAACTTTTGAACGGTAGTGTATTAAAAAACTGTATATATTTAGGAATACGTATATAATTAATATGGTTTCCTACTGTTCTAAGCTACGAAAATATCAAAGCAAATCAAAGTTTCTAACTACAAAAATTGCAAGTAATAATTGTGACTAACAGATAAACGTTTAAAAAAAAAATTAAAAGCATTGAAACTACGGTATTTTCACAAAATACAGAAAAAACGTATTTTTTTCATATATAAAAAAAAATTCAATGTTTGGTGCCAAATTTAAAGCCGGGCAGCCAAGCATACAGATTGCCTATAATAAAAGCAACAGAACGGCGATGAAACGTATGATTACACAACTAATAGGAGAAGACATGACTCAGCCAGAGAAAATGAAAGATGGGCCTATATTTAGCGGTAGCCTAAGAGGACCCAGGTTGACTAGCATTTCTTTGGCGTAATCTCTAGATTAAGCTAATTGGATTGGCTGTGCCCAGTCCACACTGCCCGTTACACACATGGCAAGTGTCAAAACACAAGAAAGCACATTTGATCTTTTGTTTTGTCCATGAATGTTCATTTAGAACTGGACTGTCATTTCCAAACACAGTACGTTTTCAAATTTTGTACAGTGGGGAAAGACGCTAAGCCGTACAGAAGACCGTCGTGAGGGTTCCTCGGGCGAGGAACAAGAAGGCATTTTAATGAGGAGGCTGTGAATTGTCCTGAAACTCCCCTGTTATCTCCAACTCCAGCAGCACGGTTAAAGCCTCTCTGACGGACGACTGGGAGTCTGATCGCCCTCGCTCAATAGTCATTATTCCTACAGAGCCGGTTAATTGTCTGAGGAATAAAGCCTAAAAGTCTGGGAATGCAGAGAAGGGTCTATAAGGGTCCGGCAGAGCTGATGATCAATGATTCATTGTCGTTTCATAGATGGTGGCGTGTGTAAAGTTCTCTTGGCACAAAGGAAAAACGACAAAAAGAATTTGGAATTACAGCCTACAACTTAATGACCACAAACATGTCAGAGTGGACTCCTGTGCGATTTATTGTCCACGGTGCATTGATGGTGACCGCCAATCTATAAAACCTATTATGTGATACAGCAAAGAGCCGTGATTCATGCCGCGGCGGATATTAACACGAGGTGTGGTGCTCGCTAGCGCTGGTGTGCGCGTTATCCTCTTAGAAGGCAAAGTGTTGTGTCAGACAGACACTCAAAATCCAATTCACTTGTTACTTCAGCAACATTTCCAAGTTTTTGTCCTTGTGCTACACATTTGTAATAAAGCAAGTTTGTAACATTATTTTATTACCTTGCTTTTGAAGTTCTATTACTATATTTTAGAACAATTTTTTGTAATTTAAGTGCACCTTATAGTCCAAAAAATAAGGCAATTTGGTTTCATTTATTTTGTAAAATGTGAAAATAGATTTCAATATCCTTGTTGTTTACTTTACAATAGAATTTCAGGCCCACAGAAGATAAACTCTGATTATAGTGAGAATTATAGAATCATGTTTCAAAAATTATCTATAAATACACAGTTACTATATACACACACAATTACAACTTTTGGAATTATTTAAAAAACAATAATATTTAAATAGTCTTGTCAACCTTATTAATGACCAATAATAATCCATGAAATAAATGTAGCTTTAATGCTGCCTTAAATAAAAAAGCTCAAAACATTTGAAAAATTTCCTTTAAAAAATTATAGTTAATTTCATGTCACATTATTATTGTAACTTATTCCTGATTCTCTCAATCTATTATAATTTGATGTGTGTCCTGTATTTACATCATCTTATTTGTTTCGTTATATTGTCTTTTCCATGTTGTTGTTGTTTTTTACTTTTCATTTTCTGTAAAGCTGTTGGTTTCAAAACAACTCCCGACTGTTTTATGAAAGTTCCTCTTATCTGATGTTAAACTAGAAGACTTGCGTGGGAAATTAGTCAATTTGTTCTATTGATCTGTAAGAAAACGGCCTCTACTACTTACCTAAAGGAGCGACTCTATCAGAATGGCAACAGAAGAACCATTTCATATTCCACTGGACATTACAAGACTCTGACGACGAGATACCACAGCATTCCCCATAGCGAAGTCCATGCGGTCAACCACTATGTTGGTAAAAGGTAACAACTCCTCTCCATTTGCGTTCCACAGTCTATTCTGTCTCGGATTAAGAGACAGGTTCTTCTTCACGACAGGGTTCCGGTGTTCTCACCACATTCCAGAGTGAAACCAGAAGCACGCACATGGACCCCGCAGATCATGACTGCTTCACACTGACAGCAGACACACGGCCCTCTCACTGAGCTAATCTGGAGGATAATCTGGAGCGGACTGCAGATTACCGTGGGCTGCACAGGTACCGTCTGTGATTGGCCAGAGAAGGAGACCCCGGTCAAGCTTTTGTTTGCAAAGCCTTCTTTGATTGGAAAAGGAAACTTATTCCAAATCCAAAGACTGTCATGGTTTACTACGGGTTCGAGCAAATCATACAGATTATTATTGTCATTGTAATGGGCCAGAAGTGAGTTTTCAGGGAATTTGTTTTTCATTTTTGTAACTCACTAAACTTGTCCAGTCTAGTTCTATATATCCAGCGAAACGTCTCGAACCCCATAATTGCTGCTTGCAACTGTGTTTTATTCTGTGTGTTGAGCATCGGATTAACTGGGGCCGAACAAAAGCCATTTGCGGTTGAGGCATTACATCTTTGACTGAGGATTGATCTTGGTCATAGTAACAGACAGAAAAGCTCCACAAATTGATTTTCCCGTAATGGATATGTACAGTCAAGTGAATTATGAGTTGCCAGATTTAAAATCATGACAAAGCTGGAAGATTTATGTCATTTATGACAGTGCTGAACAGTTGTACTGAACACAACTTGTGTAACTAAATTGAATGTCACAATATTCACTATTTAATACTTTTTTACACTGTTTAAATAAAATCAGTCACACTTTGTTTAAACTAGACTACATGTTTCATTCAGTACTATTTCGTAACTTAAAATACTGCACGAGTATTATATTTAAAATGTTGCATAGCAAACATAAATACAGAGGTACCCCAATTTACAATTTTAATCTGGGCCATTTCTTTCTGAAAAAAATGTAGTTATCTGAGCTGCGTTTTACATTTAATCCATTTTATCTGTGGAAGCAAGATCTCTGAAACGATGTTTTGGTTGTTTTTTTGTGTATTTAAAGTGAAGTGAGTGAAATTGTCAATAATGCCCTAGTGACCATATCGAAATTGTGCTCTTCTAACTTACACACGTCTGGCCTCTCTCCTCAATGCATGCTAGTGGTAAAAAAAAAAAGCTCCTTTCGTATAGTGAATATATATCGGAACTCGGGACGACAATTTTACGTCAACTCGGAATTTTCGTTTTCTAGAACATTCGTAAGTCGGGGTACCACTGTAAATTGTACAGCACAAACTATATATAATAATAATAATAATAATAATAATAATAATAATAATTGAACCTTTATTAGTCCCTCAGTGGGGAAATTTTATCTCTGCATTTAACCCATAACAAAAGCAACTTAATAGGCAAACACGCTAAAAGTCCATTTAATACTTGCACTTTAGCTTTTAAAATATGCTTTCAGAGAAGACAATTTATTTCTATTAAAAAAAAAAGTAAAATAAAAAAAATAGCTTTAACAAGTCTTAATGCAATTATTTATTATAGGATACGTATATAAACAAGTAATTAGAACTATTACTTAATACTTAATTACGTAATAAAATATGTACTCCGGAAAAATATTAATATAGTTTAAAGTCTGGATACTCGAACAAAAAAAAAACGATACATGCAAACAAACAAACGATAACAAAACATCCCATAACTTCGCTCAAACCAATTGATTCTTATAATAGGACGTGCATCCAGAGCAGGACACATTACTATTGCATGATAGCAAAAATGCTGAGCGTCTCCGGAACCTTGGGCGTCTGAATAAATCATGGTCTCCAGGCTGAGACGTGCCGCCTGGCTCTCTGAAAGCGCTCTGGCAGTAATGGCCTGGTGGCCGTGACAGCTGCGTGTGTGTGTTCAGCGAGTGGGAAGTGTTGCCTGTCACTTGCCATTATCTCACAAACGCCTTGCTCTCGCTGTGTCTGGCAGAGAGAAGTCACAGAACAAGATGTGCAGTAAGGGCAGCCGACCACCAAACAGATGTTTAAACTGACAAAAACCGATCATTCTGGAAAATTACAGCTCGGAGAGTGTTGAGGTGTGTTTAGACCCAAACAAAAATCCAATTTCTCACAGAAATCACAGCTTGGATTCAAACTCAGATATACAACTTGGCCGTCCGTGCACATTTATAACAATGGTTATTTAAAAACTTTGAATCGGAATGATTAGGGTGATGATGTTTGTTCTTATGATGAATTTATGACCATTGACCAAATGCGTACTGCTCCATGTTAGAAAATATATTAAATAACAACCTGTTCGATCACTGTAAAATAGCTCCACTCAAAAAAAAAAAAAAAAAGCCAAGTCAAAACTCCATCGATCTTTTCAGACACTTCATCCGGGAGCAGGAGCCAGTCAAAGCATCTCTGGCAGAAAGCGGAATATAAAGAGTCAACCAATCACGTGACAGCACACGCTTCACACAGACTCACTCACTCACACCTCTACCACTGTATAGACAATTGGATTAAACTCACAATTAAACTAAAGATTGTGTGATTCAAATCAGAGATTAAGAGATTATTTTTTTAGATGATGTTATCGGTTTAGATTTCCATTTTTCACTTTTGTTTTAAGGTAATACACAGACATAAAAAAGAAATGGATGCACAAAAAAAAACTTGGTACGTAAAATAAGTCAAAAACTTTTGTCAGGAAAAAAATATGCATTAGAAAATAAAATATGCTATAGTAAATAAAAGACAATTTAAAAATGCATAATCAAGTGTGTTTTAAACTTAACTGAATCATCATTCCAGTTTTTAAACAAAAATAGTGTTTTAAAATAATATTAGTTAAAAAAAAGAATTTATACATTTCATGAACAACTGTAAATAATTTATCCAACTAAACTCAATTTAAAAAGGTTTAAATTTAAAAACTAAACATATAATTGGATTCCAATAATCAATTTTAAAATTTCACAACAATCAAGCAAATGAAATCTGCAAATAATGACACACGTTGAGCTCACAACTATGATAGTGTATAATATTAACATAATATAATATTAATATAACTACAACAGTAATAATTGTGCAGCACCATTCAACACAGATAGCGTAAAGTGCACAGGTTGAATATAATATAAAACCTGTGCCACGTGAATCTGAACTTTGAGAGTCGAGATAACAGATGGAGAACATGTCGTTGGAGAAGAAAGTGGGAATGTTTACAAAACATGCTAAACTTACAGTGTGTGACACCGGCCAGGGTTTGGTAGAACGTGGGCGTGTCACTGTCGTCGGTCAAGGTGACACAGACTCCGCCCGACAGCAGCCAGCGCGAGAAGGTGAACGCCTCCTTGTTCTGCAGGAGCCAGCTCTTGAACTTCTCATAATTCACCTTCTCTCCCTAAACAGACAGACACAAGCAGGTGAAAACACTAAAACCAAACAGTAAAAAAAAAAAAACGGTTATGCTGTTGTTTCAACTTGTAATGTTTTTGTTTCGATTGTTAATTATTTTTAATTTATTATAATACTGTTGAGAAAAATTGCATTATTGTGCAGTTATGATATTCATTATTAAAATATTAATCTATTGTACAGCACAAATAAACTTTAAATTTGCATTCAATTTAAATCAATTTCAATAAAAAAGTTAATTCTTTTTACCCAATTGGCTTAAAGTATTCAGTTGTTTATTATAAACCATTATGATAAATAATAAACAATTGCTGTTATCATGTTATTAAACAATAGATTATTATGTAAATGTATTACATAACAAAAGTTAATAATTTAACCTCAATCTGGTTTAGTGATCTCTAGTTTGTTTACATGCTATTAGAAGGAAGTGCAATGTGATAAAAATAAAAATTCAACAATTCTCTAAATATAGTACATCACTAAAATCCAATTATTGTGGCCAATTATTGTTCAGTAACACAAAAAACTAAAAAACTCAAAACAAAACATACAATAAAAACTATTATAATAAAGTTTCAAAAACTCCCTGAAACAGACTAATTCCTACAACAGGATGTCAAGTGACTGAGATCCATCTTTCATTCAGACATTAAGGCTTGACAAGAATGTCCTTAACAGTTACTGAGCAGAAAAAGTCTTTCTCACATTGACTTTATAGACAGTGAAATGTAGACACAATTAAGAAACAGACCACCCATTAAAGTTCAGAGCTAACATGCATTTACAGAAAAAAGCGTTTTGCTCTGACCAAAGGGCAGTCAGACGTATTGTACGTATTTTCCAATACAAATTAGTCTTTATAATGTCTTTTCAGAGTCAGCTGAAAGAAATAGGAAACAATAAATATTTTTAATCAAGATTCGTTTTTTTAATACACATTTTCATTTAGATTATTTGAAGAAAAAAAAAGTGTGTGGGGCTATAACGCGAGGACAAATGGTCAATTGGATTAAGAACCATTGGATCCACGAAAGTAAGACAGATCAGAACTATCAGTAGTGAACTACGGTAATGTATGTCAACGCTGTATTAAAAGGCCACAATGGCTGCAACTTTTGCACTGTCAACCTTTTAAGCTAATTATAAAGTTGAGGAAGCTCTTAGAAGTAAACAGGTTTAAATCGGGCCGTTTAAACGGTTCAAAATATCCGATATTTTTAGAAAGAATAATAAATAGTTTAGTAGGCCATTGTCGGGCAAATGCCAAACTGGGATGAACAGGTTAGTGTGTTGTACATACTGCAATTCAGACATTTGAGTTCAAAATAAAGTGATACGGTACTTCCTGGTCATCACAGTATTTCTATAAACTGCTGTCTTTACAGTAAAGACGTTCACAGCACCTCGGTGAAGCACTTCCTCAGAGCAGACGGGACTTCTCCGTCCACAGAGCGCAGCATGTTCTCCACATCTTCCCGGACCACGTATGCCCCCGAGTCACTGGCGAACAAGCTGAAAATGTCTGTAGAGGAAGAACAAATCACGCTACATATACTGTACGACAGATTATAAACATGCGTAAACATTCCTGGTGGCTTGTCCTACATGGCTACACTGATGGCCCAAAAAAGACTTTTATTTCTAAAACAGTAATACAACAACTAACTACAGAACAGTCAACTGTAATGCAACTGCAAGCAAAAAGAATATAAATAGTAAACAAGCAGTAAACTGTAACTATAAAGCACACTGTGAACAGTAAACAACCTGATCTGTAACGACATGCTATAGAACTGTAAACTCAAATCAAGCTGTAAAATATAATCGTCAACTAGAAAACTGTAAAATTACATGAACAGAATTCTACACATAGAACACAACTGTAAACTGTTGGAGAAATTTAAACTCCGGCCACTTAATATAACTGTAAACAACCTGCAAACTGTAACTGTAAACTACAAAACAGTAAACACATTGTAAACTGTATAGTACAGAATTGTATACTGTAAACAAACTGTAAACTGTATGATAAAAAAAAGTGTAAACTGTACCTGTATATTACAGAAATGTAAAACGTAAACAAACTGTAAACTCTACCTGTATATTACAAAACTGTAAACAGTAAACAAACCGTATATATAGTAACTGTAAATTGATCTTGATCTGTAAACAATATCAAACTGTAAACTGCTGAAGTGTAAACTGCATCTAAGTTTAAATCAAACTTTAAACAAAGAGACTAGACTCAATCGCAAAATCTTTTCTTCTTTTCTATTTATTCTCTCTATAATGCGATTTTGTGTTGTGCTCACCCATGAACTTCTGCTGCCATTGTACAATGACAAAGTTCTATTCTGATATATATTATGTTCTGCCTGTGCCGTTGTAGAATTACAAATCAAACCTACATTTAGCTTTCTCCTCATCGCGTCCTCGGGTTAATAACACCAGGCCGACGATCAGGTAGTTGAAGTGCAGGCCTTTTGAGTTGCCGCCAAACGAGGAGTAGATCACCTAGAAGACACACACACAAGGTCATCAAGCATGTTCACCATGACCTCACGAGCTCGGCATCACCTCACAAACTGTGCGTCTAAGGCAAATGACAGTTCCGACACAAGTGACCCTAGAACTCGAATATAAATGACATCAATTACCAATACATGGCATCAAGATTAAATATAAGGCCACAGGCTTGTATATTAGTGTGTACAGACGTAGGATAAGAACGCAATGGCGAGCTATGTTTGGAACAGGCCCGCAGGCAACTCATGTGGTCCTTGGTAGCTCAGATATTTAACACACAGACACACACACACACACACACACACACACACACACACACACACACACACACACACACACACACACACTCTTTGCTATGGCCAAAAGAGCTTGGGAGATTCTTAATGCAAATCACCAAAATTTTAAAAAGACGTTCGAATAAAGGTGGCCTAATGCTCAAGACCTGCACCCAAAAGGTCACAGGCTCGAATCCCGGAACTGACAAGACAACGAACTAAATCGCGTGTGTATAATATAGTATGTAATTTGTACATAAAAGCATCAGACTTTTCCTTTTTACCAAGTGTTTATTATTGCTATGCACCGAAAAAACCCTCATTAATATGTATAAACTTTAGTTTTAACTGAAGTTACACAACAAAGAGGACACGCGCTCACATCCGTGCAGTTTATCGCCGAATCCGCTGCGTTATCTCTGACCTTTGATTTGCACCGAGTAGTGCAAAAGCAGACACGTAACGATAAAGCTCGCCAGATACACATCTCCACATGAATCAGCTGACAGCGTTTAGTGTTTTACTGAAGAAAAAGCACTGCGCATTCCTTCCCTGCGTGCACACACACACACAAATGCAGAAATCTCAGAACACTCGGGAAGAGGTTTGGTTTTATACTGATTAACAGGCTTATTCCATTAAGCCATATTTCACTTTTATCCCTGGCATAATCATGTCTTGGCAATAAAACCGCAGAAACAGAGCATTTCCCTCTCTCGGATGCCAGCAGCATGCGGAACGTTCCGGAGAATAAAAAGAATTACAGCTCAAACAGTCATGTTCAAACAATGCGTCGTGGAAAAAGTTATGTTGAAAGTACAGTATTTACGGGTTGTTTTTTTTTTAATAACGTTTCTGGTTCAATTACGTTAATATATTCTTAAAAATATTTTTTTTTCTTTATTTAACAAACCTAACTTGTGACTCGAATCATTTTGATATCGTTTTACTTAAAAAATAGAAAACCAAAAGTCGGTTATAGTGGACTTCATTTCCCAAGATCTTTTGCTCTCCAGTCAGACTCTGCACATGCGCAGATCAATTGTTTCAAGCTCTCCATTTATCCGACGCCGTGTGAAGAAGAAGAAAGATTATGACCTGTGCAGCAACCGAGCGTTTTGATTGTGTCTGTTCCTTGGATTTTTCACTCATTGCCCATGTTCTTCATTTTCCACTGTTTCGACTCTTTCTGCGATGACACATTGGACTCGTTTGAGGACGGTTGCGCTAAGCTAAGCTACCCGGTCGTGGTTAGTCTCCGTTTGCTGTAATATATATATTATTGTACTGTATTTAGTTTAACCTTATGTAAAATTTTGTGTAAACGTGGGAACCATAAAAGATTATTTGTGTGATGGCAGACCAAAAGAACTATGATGTATAATTTTTATCATTAATATTTTTTATCATATATAAAAAGAATGTATTTAAAATGCATTCATTATCAAGCATGTAAATTCTGAAAATGTCGGAATAATCAAAGAATAAAAAAGATGAATAAATATGAGTCGAATCACCATTTCACTCAATCCTATATTTCATCCCATTACAGTATTTAATCAGGAAATACAGACAATTTCCTATCTGGAATGTTCTGGACGATTCACTTTCAGAAGTCTTCTTTCAGGGATGACTACTATATTTTCCTTTATCAATTGGGCTATTTTTTCTTTATTATTGAACCCCTCTGTCGTTTCAGAGGAAAGGATCTTAAACGGCATGGGGGCCCAAAATTCAAAGCACACCATATGCCGTGGTCCGAAGAGAATAAACATTTATAAAACACACTAGAAGTAAATATGGAAAAAAATGTTGCAAATGATACATTCATAATTGCTTATATGTAATGAAATGCAATGTAATGCAATTTATACATTTATAATCTAACCAAGGCAAGGCAGGTGAAGCATTCTGGGATCTGTAGTTTGTGTGTCATCAGCATCATTGGACCATTAATACTAGTAATAACAGCTTCACATTAAAGGATCTAGTGGGCTGGTTGTGGAACAACATGGCTTTGTTTTCAAAATACTTTTGGTACAACGTCAAACACGTAAATGTAAATATATGTAGGTCTGGTTACAAACACAAGTCAGTCTTCGGTTCCACATGAGTTCCTCGGGTGAAGATGGAGGGCAGAGGAGATGTCTGCGCACGGATGAGCTGTCGGATTTTCACCGGAATGCAGATTTTATCTTCACACAAACCAAATTTCTGGGATAAGGGGCTTGCGAGACTTTCTGAAGCTTTATCTGATGTCTTTATAGATGACAGATGTTGGCGAGTCTGCACCTACTCATACAGCAGAAACGACCGTTTTACACGCTTAAGACGGCGTCTCTGTGGAAATAACTGTGTCGTATATAAAACCCCTTTCACTTTAGGGCTTCGTGGTCCAGCGCATGGCAAAGTGCGATAGCAGCGTGTGCCAATAAAGTAATTAATTTAATCCTATAAAGCAATTTCACGTGCGCAGAATGTCACAACAACCGTATGAAATAAACTGAATGATGAGTTTAATGACACTTATTGCTAGCAGTGGAAAGGCTGCAATGACTAGGAAAACAAAACTGTTTCCACTACATACAGTTTCCTTTTCAATAAATGTAAAAACAAATTCATTTAATTTAAGTGTGCTAACATTTTATTTTCTTTAGCTTTATTGAATTCTTTGTGCAATTACAGTAATTAATTACTTTTAAACAGTGCTCTCAAAAGTAGTCACTTTTGTTACTTCATTAGAAGTAGAAATGCTAGAGTCAAAAAGTACTTCTGTGAAAGTAAAAGTAAAATGTCCAATATTCTACTAAAGTAAAAGTAGCGTTACTGATACTTGTTGCATTCTTGGACTACAGTTCCCATGATCCTGTGTTTCTGTCTGGTGTTTCATCTTCATCTGTTATCAGTTTCACCTGTTCATCATCTGTCTTGTTATTTAAGTCTTCACCCGTGCCTTCGTCCATCGTCAGTCATTAACGTTGCACTTCGTCTGTACTGCTGTCGTCTGTGAGTTTATCGTCCTGTTTCGTCATTAAATGTCCGTTTCTTGTCACCACAATCCCTGGCTCTTCGTCTCATCACCCTCATCCGTCCCGGATCGTAACAATACTAATGAAACAACTTTTAAGTATAAAAGTAAAAAGTAATGCGAGGACAAAAAATAGCATTATAGAACTATATTGTTCTATTAAATTGTTGTAATTACATTGAAAAGTAATGCATTCTGGTGAAACAAATAAAACTAATGCATTAATGAATTACAAAGCTTCTGTGCAATCTGCGTGGCCTCAAGACACTCAATCACACAGGAGGTTGATAAATCTGTAAAAACTTGTATTTATTTTCAAATAAGTATGTTATGAAAAAATTACCTAAATATATACTCTTATGTTCGAAAATTTAGCTTCAACATTACATTATCTCCTTTATATCTAGTACATGATAAATAATATCTCTCAAAGTCTCACAATAATACTAACTGAAATGTTTATCAGTGTACACGTGAGCTTTTGTGCGCTTTTTAAACTGTGAAAAGCGCCTTACAAATGCTCAGAACTTGAACTTGAGCTTTACACACGGTCACTGCGCCTCACACTTGTCCCGACTGGGACGATATGTTGAACATTCGTTTTCCGTTTTATCGAATCCATAAAGCCGCCTCTCCTCTCCGTCATTCTTTTGCTGACAAAGCGCGATGCGCAGGTGGGACGGACCTTACGCAAACCAATAGGGTGTCGGGATGATGCGTGTTTATAGGTCTCATCCAACCACAATCATTTACCGGCGTGATTTGTCCGGATGTTTTTTTTTATATCGATTCAACACGGGAAAAAAAAAACTAACCGGTAACGCGGCTGGTTTTGAAGAAGTAACGAATAGAAAGTACTGATATTTGCTTTAAAAAATAAGAAGAAGTAGAAAGTAAGCGGAAAAATACTCTAGAAAAGTAAAAGTAAGCCAAATTTCTATTTTCGTTAGGTAACAAAGTAGTATTACTTCGTTACTTGACACCTCTGCTATTAAATAATTTTGAACAATGGTAAAGTATTATCAAACTTTAAAATCTAGTAATGGTGTTATAATTATTTCATTCAAAATAAATGAAAATCATTGCAAAATGCCATTTAATTTAGCCAGTGTGAGTACGTCCACACAACCCAGCGATTTTGAAAATGACAATACACACAGCGAGCAAAAAAGGCAGCCGACTTGTCATTGCCGCCCTTTGATGCTACACAAACACAGAGTGAGTAAGTGAAGGTGGGGACGGAAACCTCCAGCATTCCAGCGAATCACACGTGCTGAACAAAGTGGGCGGAGCTCTGCACTGCTGCAGGGGATTGATTGGCGGCTGGGGGAAAGAGCTGGAATGAGTGGCTGGAGGCAGGGTATTCCTCCTGTGACACTGTGTGTGTGTGTGTGTGTGTGTGTGTGTGTGTGTGTGTGTCTGATTAAATGCTTCCACAATATGCAGAGTGGAATCATTAAGCATATTAAACTGAAATGCTTGGTTAATCAGAAGTGCTCCAGAAACTAAAAGTCTGATTAAATCGCTTCAGAACAAAAGATAAAGCAGTACAAAGCGCTTCACAAAAAAATGGGTAAAATGGAAATTATAAAAAAATATTTAAACAGAATAGAGAGCACTTGTGTAATAATATTATAAAATAATACATCTGTAAAACGAACCAGTCCATTATATCCAGAGCAGTTACCGATTTATTTTTCTTTTTGAAAGATGAAGATGGACACCAGATAAGATCTAGCGGTGATTGTTTGCTTTAAGATGAATTACACTGTCAAACGATTTACCTGTACAGTATGTATGTACGGTGCAGTAAAACTTTAAGGACATAACCAACATTCCAATACAAGCGAGTTCATTATAACAGAATAATGCCGAGTCTAACATAATACTACTGAATGTAGTATTGCTATCAAATGCTTTTTTTTTTTTTTTTGCAATTTTGCACAGTAAAGGTCTTGCAAAAGTAAAAAAAATTGTGTTATAAGAGTCCATTATAACAATACTACCAATTAAACTACAATCAACGGAAACTGGAGACCCAGAGAAAACACAATGAGAACCAGCCTCAAACTCAAACCTCGAGTCTTAAATGCCCCTCATTGCTGCGAGACGACAGCGCTATCCACTACGCCATCGTGCCGCCCCATCTGTAGTTAAAACCCCATTAAAAATAAACATAATTATTAAAAATAGTAAAACATTCATCACTAGCCAGATAATATGGGGAATGAGATCAAAACAAATGCGACACATCCAGTCTTCTGTTTCCAGCATCGATCTGTGTGGATCTTTATTGGCTGACAGACGTGATTGATATTTCAGAATAATGGCAGATGAAAGATTCATGATGTGCAGCTAAAGCTGGTCAGGAGCATTACAGGTAATTGACAGCGAAATGTCAGGATGGCGCCTCCTCGTGACGCTCTATCAGCGATCAGATTCGTGTGGTGTCACCTGTCCAGAAGCCTCGATGAAACAGACAACGGTAACGTTACAAGCCATGACGGGCTTGTAAACACAGGTATGCAAAGCGTACTCTATGCTAGGAGTGTAAAGATGTGAAAAACGCAGAAATCCACGTGTACTGTCGTGGTTTGAAGAAGTTCTAATTGTCATAGGTTGTGAGCACACAACTATAAAATATCTTGAAAAATATTTAAACTCATTATAATGGACTGTCTTGTTATATTGGACGCTCTTATAACGAACCACGGAATGTAACGTCTGAAGTTGTCCGGGTGCCATTATAAACATGGAGAAACGCATTTTAACTAATCAAACCATAAATATCCATTTATAACAGACTCTTATTGAGCTGCGTTGACATTACATCTTAATCCAGCATTTATACGATTCTGCCAAACTCTCTGATGAGGAGTTATGTTATAATTTTATGATTGATTTCTTTACGTTTATGATAACATTACGTTTACTTTACATTACATTACATTATTCATTATAACATATTACTAAATATAGTTTAATACATAAATATTAAAAAATATTAAATAATTTAAATACAAATATTCAAAGTTTTCTGCATGCCATCATCAACAGAGAAAAACATTTGAACAATTTAACCAGTAATATCCTGTAGTAATGAAGATAAACATGCAGAAAAAAGCATTTGAATTATTCTAACCAGTAACATTCTAGAATTAACTTACAAGAGAATTAATCCAAGTCAATAGAAAGCACATTTCCTTTGTGTTCTACTTTTCCCCTTTATGTTCTACTTATGTTCTACGGTACATCCAATCAAAGCACTAGACATAAACTGCAAAGAAAACCCACAAAAACCTGCAGTGACCCACCAGACCGTCATTTAAACTGAAAACGTTTACGTGAAACTAGAACACAGAATGGATAATTTGCGAAACTGCTCACCTCCGCGACCTTTGGTGGCACTCCGTCGCCCAGAACTTCCTTGAAGAAGCATTGCTGGGTCATATAGGCGGACAGACCGCTGGTCCTCTTAAAGGCATCTCGCAGACGTTTGAGTTCCACATCCGTGACTGGAAGCAAGAGAGAAAAAAGTCAGACTTTCACAAATTTATTGTATAAAAAACACAAAGCTAAAAGTCATCCAAAGGTCACAAAGCGGATAAATATCAACACACAAGACCTAAGGTGGCCATTAGGTTCACCTGTTCACCTGCTCGTTAACGCAACTTTCTAATCAGCCAATCACAACTCACTGCATTGAGGCATGTGGGCGTGGTCCAGACAATCTACTGCAGTTCAAGCCGAGTGACTTTCAGTGACTTTGCCGATATACTGGGATTTTCACGAGTCTACCTGAGCACTGCTGCTGCTGACCGTCCATGTCGTCACGATGACCACGCACCATGTCACTAAATTCAAATCATCTTAGACTGGAAGAACCAGAATAATCTTGATCAAGACTTTGTTTATCTCAATCCAGTTAACATTTGCGATGCTTCGTGTCAAACTGAATCTCTGAAAAAAACTGAATCAAAAAATCTCTGTGGAATGTTTCCAGATATTGGATATTGGAATATTTTTTTACATTTTAATTTCATTGATTTATATACTTCATATTTAATTATTTCCCCACGTTTGTTTTTCTCTTTCTCCTTATCTTATATTTCACTCTTTTACATTCTTTCTCACAGCAACGTTACCTAAAGTGGAAGAAAATTCCACTTTATTAAACTCAACTAACACACTTTATACTATATATCTCATTCTACCACACAAACAAAACAACACACACATATCTTCCAGTGATCCAGTAAGATCTTCACAATGGACAATGGACTCTTTTTCCCTAATTTTTGAACACTGATAAATAATGGAAAGACTTTTTCGCATAGTGACTTTGCGTTGGTCTCGGACTAAGAAAAGTGCTATATAAATAAACTTGAACTTTCAGTCTCAGAGTAACCGAAATTGAGATATGTGTGGGGGGGGGGGGGTATGGCAAGCCAAAATAACATTTAAACCTCCACAGCAACATTTTCTAGTCTCTTTCTGTGTGTTTGAGACATGTCAGTAACAAACACACTAACAGACTATTTCACACTGTGAAATGATGACTAATTACTGAATAATTGTGACTAATGACTAGCCATAACTCATTTACATTAGTCGCGAGGTTTAAACATCAAAGTGGCTTGCCATAGCTCACTCTTCTTCTCTGTGTTAAGAATTACACCTCAAGTCGCCATTGTACTCTGACAACGATTTTGCGGATTATAAATCCACACGTTCGATTTCTGAAAAAACGAGGGAATTTAAGTGGACCTTATAGTCTGAAGACTACGGTATCTGCAGATCGTCCATGTTCAGTCATGCTGGCTGTGTTTTTATCTCCCTCATCCTTTTAAAAACATCAGCGCCTCTGCAGCTTGTATTTAACCCCGACACATCTGAGGCCATCGCTGCCTCAAAGACCTGCTCATAAACAACAGCGTGTAGAACGCCCATAGAAAGGTCAAGGCCAAAAGCCTCTCGCACAGAGTCCGGACGGTTCTTCACTTCTGAAGTGGACTTCAACGTCAAGATAGACGTTGTTGAGTCGGACTTCATTTTTTGTTTGATTTTTTACGCCATCTTAGCATCAACAACTATAATAATGGCAACATGGTTCTATTGGGTTTATAATAGTACACATTTAAATATGACAAAAATGAAAATAATGAGCAGAACTTTCGCATAAACTGAACTCAAAACTCATGTGACTCACAGTAAAGATTTACAGTAATGGCTGGTGACAAAACAGCAGTTTCCGTTATGGTTTTGAAGAAGTGCTGGTGATTAAAAATGGACCAAATAAACACAATTATAAAACATATATAATCAATACAACAGAAACACATTTAAAAAAGAATTAAGATAATGAGAAAGCGAAAGAGGAAAAAAAAATAAGATTATGAGAAAAATGATCAGATTATATGAAAAATGTATTTCAGGCTCAAAGTCATTATCAACATCTCTACAATCACAAAGCTTCAACATTATCTTCTACACACAAACTGCCAGGAAGAAATTGACATTTTGCACAGTGAAGATATGAGACCAGGAAACGCAGTGTGGATATTTCTGGAAATAACGTAGTACTTGCAATAGGGAGTGTCTGAAAAAACAGTTCAGAGAGCAAAGACTCGGAATAAAAAGTCCTTAATTCTGGATTTACTCTGAATAAATGACATAGAAAATGTACGATCAGTACGGTAGCGATCTCCACGTGGAACCAAAAAGCCTTACGGTCTTTTGGCTTTATAGTTTTAATGGCACTGGGGTATGATTAGATTGGCTAATACTTGTATGATTAAAGTCATTATAGTTTCTCAATGGAAGGCCTAATAACAGCAGGACATTAAAAGGTATTATAATAGTCTTTAACAACTAAAATATCCCATTATAATAAATCATCCATGATTGGCCAAGCGAGTTGAGAAACATGGTCTGCTATCATACAAATGCTTGTGAAGTGTGAGTCTGAAAGAATTACAAAATTCGATTGCAAAAAAATTGCAATTGCTGAGGTAAATAGAACGACGAAATATCAACCACCGGTGGCCATCCAATCACAGAGCAGGACCACCTCCTGACAATTTTCCAGACTCCCATCCTCCTGCATGTTTCTGGACTGTGCACGCCAACACAAGAAAAAAATTATAAATATAATGAATTGACCTTGAAGATACAAACAGTCGACAGAAATACCAAAACTTGGTCGTAAACTTGAGTCTTGAACAGGTCAGTCTTGCTAAAAAGCATACCTAAATAAACCGGAAAATAATAACCTTGAATGCATTTAAACTAATAACGCTTTGTTATGTAAACAGGGAATTAAATTTCGACTGCTGACTTTTTCCAGGCTGTAGAGGCAAGTACGAAGCTACACGGAGTGTTTATGCTGCTCACATGTTAGAATACACTGGAATGTACAGTATATCTTAACTAACATGATAAGACACTGCAGATAAGGAGGTCAAATTGCAATGCAATGGAAAGACAGAGCAGGCTAAATTAAGCTAAACTAAACTGAAATGATGGCCGCAGTATTTCCAAAATCCGTAAAGTGCAGTTATGTCTGCGAGTTAGATGTCCCAGGGAAAAACGGGTCTCTGTGTGCGACTACCTGGCAACGTGACCTAGTTTAAGTTCAGTAAGCGGCTGAAATGTAGGTCTGTAGGACCTTTATGTCTAACAGGAAGTGTGTAGGGAATAGGGATGACCGGAGCACAAATGAGACGACCAAGCCTTGCTGGTTATCAGGATACAGTCATGTGAATTCTCAGAGGCGAGGCTGAATTATCCAAGATGGATCTGAAAGTCTGGAACCTCGGCAGACCTTCCATCAGTCGGGCGGTCGGTGGAATTGCGTCGCTTGCTTGGAATCTGGGAGAATTGGCAAAGCCTTCGGAATGACAGGCTGACACATTGGAAACTCCGTCTCAACAGTATTAAAGGTTGAATCTAGGAAGAGTCATCGGGAGAATCCACATTCCACAGCAGGACGGCGTGAAGAAAAGCAATGCGTCAAATAAGCGGAGAACTCCCAAAACTCAGGTCGACTAGACAAGAAACATTCCGGACATGCAATTAAAATTAGATTCAATCCATATTCCCGTTTTAGAAACGGTCGAAATTCGACTGCAAATACTAGTTCAATGCGTGAGACCAATTCTAAACGTGGCAGAATTGCTGGATGGTACGTGAGCAGTGACATCACAGCGTAACTTCACCTCCGAATCAAACGCTTGCTCTCTCCACATCACCTCCTCAAAACAAAATTCCAACCCTTTGTTGAGTGCAAATTGCTTTGCTCAAACATTTGCTCGGCTGCATAGTACGAACATTCAACGTCTACGATCAGTAAGTCGCAGCTGAAGTATTTTCTTAGCTCCTCCTCTTTCCAAGCTCCGCCTCCACTGGCTTATACATCATCTTAAGTCATCTTTAATACGACTGCATTTTATTAAACCTTATCCTAGTTTCAATCTTTCAATTAAGTGTAGATACAAACTATGTATTCAGAAATGTTTTTATGTATATAATAATACTAAACGTACCTCTACGGCTAAAATTAAAATGCTTTGAAAATAAAAACATAACACTAAACATTTTTAATGGGGAAAAATTATAATATTTTTCAATGGGGAAAATGATTTCACACTCAGTGTCAGCGGACATTAACCAATAATATTTTGTACTATAAGGCGCATTTATTGTACTTCTTCACAAATAATAGTAATTCTATAGTCAAATTACTATACTTATACTATACTATAGTATAATATATATAGTATAGTATAGTATAGTATAGTATAGTATAGTATAGTATAGTATAGTATAGTAATTCTTCACAAATTATTGATAAGGCTACAACACCAAAAACAAAGATATTGATGTACTTTTTTTTTAACAACTAGTAACTGAAAAACTGTAAAAGTGCCGGAACATATAAATGTTCCTTCATGTCACAGTAAAAATTGGGTGAAAACCAAAATGGAGCCGGAGCACAAAACACAAAGCTGCTATCAACGCAAGCACAGTCAGAACAATTCGTCTAAATTTACTTCTACAAACGGAGGCCGGGAGCAGAAAACTTCCTCTGCGCACCAAAACACACACGTGACGTCCAGATACCGTACTCTCCACTTCAGCCGCCTTAAACACAACAAGTAACTTTAAAAAGCTTTGGTGGAAATGCACATTTCAGGCTCTGATTCTTGGAAAGAGCCACAGTGATGCAAATAGCACCTTTGCAAAACCACTGGATTCTGCTTATTCATCAAGGTGGAGGAGATAAACACTGCTGACGCGCTCGCTCTCGCTGGCAGGCCATCATCTGCTCTCGTGCACTGGAACCTTCCGGTACATTTCCCACTATACCAGCATCATGGCATCTAGAACTGGCATGAATCATGGCAATTATTTCCTCCAGACTGCTTCCCACCGGTTCATGTAAACAGCCAGAAAACATGAAACCAAACGTGATGTCATGGTGTGTGTCTGCGTGCAATTTTTAAAGGAAAAAAAAAACAACGCAACCCGCACGCGGATAAAACATTGCAGACTTGCCAACTCAAAAATAGAATGCAAGCTCGAACTTATCTAAAAAATGAAAAGTTTATAAACCTTTTACCAGAATTGCGGGTTAAAAAATTGAAATTCTGACTTCAAAACTCACAATTCTGTCTTCCAATAGAAAAGTCCAATAGAAAGTCTCTTAGAAACTGTTTTCTTTTTTTAATCTTTTTAGAGGCAGTAACGGGCTTCCATAAAAATGCACTCAAAGCGAATATTGAAAATTAGTGTACAAATACAAATTATTTTAAAGAAATTTTTCAACAATCAATGTGGAGTTCTTTCAGTCTCGTGGCTCCCTTAGCTAATGCGGAAAATGTCTAATGTTCTAGTTTAAAAAAAATAATAATCAACATTAATATCAAGATTACAGTGAGATTAATCTAGGTTCATTTCAAGATTACTGTGAGATTAAACTAGATTTATTTCAAGATTACAGTGAGATTAATCTAGATTGAAAAATGTATCTATGCCAAACCAATAATGATTTAAAAATATGATTTCAATTTTAGATTTCGATCATTGTGCACACTAATGAAACAAATGTGTCAGCCACCTTTGGCATTTAAAAATTTATTATTTTCTTATTTAATAGAAACATTCCAAGAAGTCAATCTTCGACACTCCATATTTGGTTTGAGCTGAATTCTGAAGTCAGACTGGGATTTTATCCTCCATTAGACGAACAAGTAGATCTTTTGCTGTGAATCAATTTCTTCTCATTTAAATCTCTCATTGTCTTACAACGCGGTTTCATATTTTCACGCTGACACAAAGCTAACGCACAGGCCTTCACGTTCCTTCCAGCTTCATTCCCCAAACGGTCTGAACAAACACAAGCCAATTATATTTTCATCTGTACTGCTTTAATGTACATTTTAACAGTGAACCAAATCACGTTTTCATACTAGAACATCTGGATTTCCAATTTAATTCCATTGTTTTTAAGTGTTCTTGGTATTATGAACTATTCTAGAACACAATTTAGAAACAGTTACTCATCAGACGTTTTACTTTTTTTGCATGGATACAATGTGGTATGTGTTTGTAATCAAACCTTTTTTTGTATCTTATTGCCAATGACAACGAAACATTTCTAATCCACTACACACACACACACACACACACACACACACACACACACACACACACACACACACACACACACACACACACACACACACACACACACACACCCTTTCGAACCTGCAACCATTTGGTCGCGAACCCAACTCCCTCTAGGCCACAGCTGCCGATTTTACTCACTACACGGACACAGAGGTGACCGTGAAAGTTTGTCAACCGTGTGAACAAGTGAATTCCACTGTCGGGCAAACTGTGGAAATGACTTGGGGAAATCAGAGGCGGTCCAGCGCGGGAGAGATGACAGGAGGGTGTCGGTAAATGTTGACAGATTAGCGCAATCTGTTTATCCGCGTGAAGGCTGTTGCACCAGCCCGATCACTTACACTTGCCGTGCGGGCACCGGCTGTGGTTCGGCGTGGACATCTTGCGACAGTGCGCGCGGTGTTCACGCGAGCAGACGCGTAAACCGACAGATTAGTGGATTTCGGGAAAACGCCATGACAACGACAACAACAACAACAACAACAACAACACAAAGACAAGTGCACACAGCCTCACCTTCGTCAACCAAGCCCGACATTACGATTCGCTGCCCACATGACACTGTCCTGTCAAACGACTGGTTTAGGTTGGCTAACTCGCGGCAAGAGTGAGCGGGATGGCTTAACTAGCTGGCTAACGATGCTAACACTAGCTTAGCGTTGCCGCGTAACTGCACGAGCGCTTTAATCGCTCAAAGCTCTTACCTCTTTTAACCGCCTCGTCATACGAAAGGAAGCCTATCCGTGACTCTTTGGCGCCCATGGTGCCTTCATTTCACACCAGTGTCAGCGTCGCCGGTAGCCTGTTGCTTTATTTTTGTTGTGCCTTGCTGATTTAATGTCTCTCTTCTTCCTATTAAGTCAAGCAGCGGAGTTTTGCGTTATCAACGAGTGACGCGTCTCGAGGCCGACGCCTCCGTACGTGACCACGTGACTTCGGACCAATCATTTGGCAGCCCGTTGACAATGTACTGTAGGTTTAGATAGCGACAGAATGTGTGCGTCTGTGTTTTATCATTAATAATATTACTAGACATACATTGCTATATGTGTGTCTGTATCTATCTATCTATCTATCTATCTATCTATCTATCTATCTATCTATCTATCTATCTATCTATCTATCTATCTATCTATCTA
>CM051502.1:22266567-22309479 GCA_028031935.1 Paedocypris micromegethes
ACACACACACACACACACACACACACACACACACTTTAGGCTTTATAGTTCAGCTTACTATAAGGAAATGATAAAAAAAAAGCAAAACGAATCATTATTTTAATTTAACTATTTAAATACATCTTGCGTTGTTCAAATTGTGGCGTAATGAACAATCATATCAAACATAAAAATATCACACGGTTTCGTTTAAGTTATTTGATCTATAAATGACAGGCGAGAAAAAAAAAACTGGTGATTAGCGCCCTCTGCTGGTCATTAATTTAAACGACGACAAAGACTTTTATAAAAGCCGGAAGAGAATATTATCGGCACCGCTTCGTTAGCGTCAGTGACGGGGAAGCAGTTTGATAATTTCTCGAGCGTTTAATATTTTATCGTTTCGAATGATGTTCTTAATGTGCTATTCCTTGTGACAACAACTATATATAGTATCTCAATATAACTAGGGAGTAATTTCAGAATGAAAAAACAGACCGTTAGAAATCATATACTATGAGGATTCAGATATCAGATACTATGAGAAATCATAGATACCACTTTTGTGTAGACACGTTTTGTGGGGTTAATTTCCAGAATATTTGCGATATCATATTTTCGATATCACATCCAGGGGTTAGATGCACTGTACGTGTATGACACAAATCACAAAAATTATGTTGATTTTAGAATTTTACAAATTATGAAACGTGTTAAAGTCTTTACCTTTACAACATAATATTTCCCACTGATAACTACAAAGGTATAACCAACATTTAGGATTTTAAACTCGCCTGTATTTAAGATGCAGATTTGGATTACTAAATATTTTTCATCTTTACATTTATAGACTGTGAGCTAGTTGTTCGAAGCCAAACTCGTCTGCGAGTTTAAAGTACAGTATAAAACTATTCGCGGAGTATATACATGCATTTTAAGATTCACACACGTGCTCGTATAGTGCGCAGTTGATGTGTGCATTACGGATTTAAACAATGGTGGGAACAACACCCCTTTTATTGATTTAGCATTATCTTGAGAAAAACTAGAGTTCTGTTTAGAGTTACAGAGTCATTAGGAGGGCAAAGAAAAAAGGTGCCGTGACCCGGATTCAAACCGGGGTTGCTGCGGCCACAACGCAGAGTACTAACCACTATACGATCACGGCCACTTCCTGACCTTCGTACTGGGATCGTGTCCATGGAAAACGCGTTCCATTTCTCTTTTCCTAAGTCTGAAAGAGAGAGAGAGTCCCTCTCTCCTTCCCTATGGCTATCTCTCTGTCTGCCTGTCTGTCTCTCACTCTCTCTCTCTCTCCTTTCATGTGGAAAAATTATGTGAAAGTTAAAAGATTTAAATGCCAATTGTTAATTTTTTTGTTAGGTTAGGTAAAAATGGCAATTTATGTAACAAGAAAGAGAAAAATTGAAGATAATGCAGACAGCAGTTTAGTGTCGGTGTTTGTAAATTCGATGAAGTCTAGAATCTTGATAGATTTTTGCTATTTTAAAGCCACTGGGAATCTCTTCATTTGAAATGATTTGGTGCTATGACAGTGTAATGTGTGAAGTGTACGAGGACAGTTTGGTCTTTGCCCCTGTTCTGGGTTATTGTGCTTGATTGAAAAAAAAAAATATTAATAATAATGTGAAAAATCGGTTGAGGTAAAAAAAAAACTATTGATATTGATTAAAGTATTGATAAAAAAAAATCTATCTCTCTCTCTCCCTTCTTCCCTTTCTCTTTTCCTAAGTCTGAGAGAGTCCCGCTCTCTTTCCCCATGGCTATCTCTCTGTCTGCCTCTCACTCACTCTCTCCTTTCATTTCTTTTCCTATGTCTCTCTTCCTTTTGTCTCCCTCTCTATTTCTTATGTCTCTACTCCATCGGTCTATCCATCTTTCGGCTGTCTAGCTGGTGTGTGTGTGTGTGCGCGCGCGTGCTCCTGTATTTAGCACAAAATTGGGCCCAGAATGGTAGTTTTTAGCACAAAGTGGGGCCCTGTTGTGTATTTGTGTGGTCTTTGACTAGGGCCCCAGACCTTTGAAGATCGTTTTGAGGGTCAAAATGTAATTTTAAGAAAGAGGTTATAACTGTGTTTTTGTTAAGGTTAGAGTAAAGAGGGAGGAGAGGAGGAATAGTTCATGTCACATTAAAAGGAGTGAGAACTTATTGTTTTGCAAGCCACTGGTGGGTCACCACTATTATATAAATGCAACTGTGTGTGTGGTAACACTGATAAAGAGAGTAATCTTGTAAAGACATCTTAAGCAAAGTACGTTTTTATTCCTAGTTCGTTCATCCAAAAGTGATTGGAGCAAAACCCTCGTCCCGTTCCGAGGTCGGGGTCTTCCACACTGCAGGTGAAGGCAAAAAATAAGAGTAGAGCATTTCAATCAGAAAGCTGGTTCTCTTGGACCAGACAACGTGCGTTTACTGTTTGTGTCACAGATGGTGGTGGATACAAGGTTTAATGTGAATGGGGGGCTACAGACATACAGCACAGACTCCGGACCGCCCAAGGCCAGAGTCAGACGCCCACCGTGGCACTTCAGCGAAAGCATCCATGTCCAAACAAAAATACACAATTGCTTCTTTCTCAAGTGCAGCAGCTTAAAAAAACAGGGTTTAAAACGCAAACTTGTATGTCACATCAAGATTAGCTGATGACCAGAGACCCCGAACACCAGTCATCGTCCACTCTGCCGGAGAAAGACGGTTCAGTGTTGTTCACCAAGGCCACTGGATCAGATCTAGTCTCAATCTCAGCGTTCTGTGTAAAATGATCTTAATGATTCAAATCTTGCCTGATCAGGATTTCACATATTCTGGGTCTTTTTTTCCCCAGAGCTAGATTGGACGATAATTGCTGTATCTGCATGTACACAATCACATAAACATGCAAGTAAAATGGTGATTGGACCAAGAAGCACCTTGTATTTGTATGGTGTGGCCAGGTTCTGATCCAGAAACCCTCTGGATCTGCTCCACACCTTCATCCCCTCCACAGAACAAGCCCTTGAATCACATTCAACAGAAAGCACGGCCACTAAACGCACATCCACGGTCACGACAAACCAGAGTCCGATTGCTGCACGCAGTGAAGGAAAAAGCATGTCCATGGTTGTCCAGATCACAGTTTATTTGTAACTTCATTCCAACAATCCTTCCCCATTACTGGAAGCAAGGCAAATCCCCGTCTCCTCGTGAGTTACGGTTGTTTTTTTTTATACGGTAACTAACCGGACCGTTTTTTTCATTACAGTAAGTAACCGCAATTCCCAACTTCATTGTTTTTCCTCTGTGGCCTCTATTGTGTCGAAAACACGGATTTAAAAATGAAACTTCTGCACTAGAGTGAACAGACTTCCGTGGCCAAGGGTCTCCTGTGAGTTCTGGTTTATATTTATACGGGCAAACAGGATTTTAACATGGAAGTTTGAACCAATCAAGCTGTTGGAACATGGCAGTACATCCAACCAGCTGAGAGTCCGTTTAAGACTAAGGCTGGGACTCCCGCTCAAGGTGGGTTACTGCAACTCCTTGTTTTTTTTTTACATCACGGTAACTAACCGTAACAGCTTTTGCCCATTACACTAACCAACCGTATTTTTTTTTTTCCACATTACACCAGTCACACTCGAGTCTGCTGTGAGATCAATGCGTCCACGCCGATAAAAATTGCCCGTTTAGACAAGATAGACAAGTGAGCGGCAAACTTGCAGGTCATGATGAGTTTCTGGACGTGAATGATGGCAGTGAATGAACAGAGCGAGTCGGGCTGAAGCGGACTTGGGTAAATAAGGGTTGGCTTGCACAATCGCAGGCCGATTCGCACCCCTGGTTCTCCCACAATGACAGCTGCTGTGCTCAGCCCTTTTCCAGCCGTGTCCAGTCAGCTGGCTGCGGTCCAGGGGTGAGAATAGATGATGCAGGGGGGCTGGGATCTGAAAACAAAACGACCACCACCTAGGAAACCTGGTCCCGTAACAATTATCACGTCAGCTTATTGTATGTCCGTGCGAAACGCATGTCGCATTATAAGGCTCTGCATGCGTCCAGAACGTTATGGCAAAGCAGTGGTCGCTCTCGTCCAGCGTGGTGGGTTTTGGCTCATCCGTTTGCAAATATTACACTGTGAGTTGCTTATAATTTTTTGGCAGTTTAAAATAAGCTGTCTGTACTGGGGAGATATAAAAAAACAGCCAGAGGACAACTTAAATCAATGCGAGTGGTGCGAGAGGAAACCCGCTGGTCCGTGAATTTCACACGACGTGATTAAAAAAAAACATAAAAAAACGGTCCAGAATGTAACAATTGGTCTCACGGTGTAAAGAGCCCACGAGAAATCCTCAATGCAAGCCTTTGCATTTTATAACCATGATTAAAAGCGGCAATGCTCACAATTCTGAGTAGTTGTACTCTTCAGTAGACACATGGCCTTCAAACTTCACGGGAAGAAGCAGAGCAGAGCAATGTCTTCCCACGGTGTGAGCGATTCTCTCAAACGCAGCACAAACCTCAACACAATCCCAAAAAGCACAACAAAATGTTGATGAAAGGAAGAGTTCTGGAACTTCACGCTGAAATCTTACATGTGGTTGCTTGAGATGTCACGGTGGGCAAATATCCGATCGGAACGTGCTGAGCTCTTGCCTTCTTGACCACGAGAGGGTGAATGAGTGCGAATGGGTTTACAAAAATCCAGGTGGATGTTTTATTAGTGTATGTGCATATTAGTGTTTTCTGAATGAGCAGTCGGATTCCCAGAGCCTTTACCCCAAGCATGGGGGTCCGGACCTGTGGCTCTGGGATAAGAGGAAAGACTGGACCACCTGCTCGGTGGCCTGGGGGCTTGTGTTGACGTCCTCCAGGGCGTCCGCTACTGCAAACTGTCTGTCCCTTAAACGATTCCAGTTGGATAGAATATTGTGGTACTCAAAGACTTTCTCATAGTTTCCAACGGAGTTGTACAGTTTAATCAAGCCTCTGTAGTCATACTCCAGTCCACTGTAACCCTCGCCGAACAGCTTCTTTCCTGAGGACACAAAATACATGTAGAGTTGAACAATTGTCGTATTTACACGCGTATAAGTATTTTCCTTATGGTTTCGGGCTCAAAGTGAGGGTCTCAAGTTAAATGCGAGGTCTACCAACATAGTAAGTTAGTAAACTTTGTGATATTATCTGTGAAAAGTGCCATATAAACAAAGTGCTTTACAAGGTGCAAACACAGATAAAAAAAAACAATAAAAGACAATAAAATCAATAAGGAAAAATATAACAGCATAAAACCACAGCAAGAGGGTAAAAAAAACCATAAAAACAGGAAAATCTACCGTTATAATCAGGTCACAGAAGATGATATGATGCATAATTTAAGATGAAAGTCATTGAGTTTTCTAAAAGAAGTTCCGTCTGGAGTAACCAGAGAAACGGTTCTTCTTTGGCTAATGGTCTGGGTTTGGACAACGAGGAAGGAAAGTTCTAAGCCCAACGGCGTAAGTGTGTGTGCGTAGTTTGAAACAAGTCGAATTTCACACAACTGTCTTGCTGATCCAGACATTTCACACTTTGCTCTTTCAAAATTAATGAATGGCGTGGCATTTTTAAACATGCATGTATAATAAAGCATTAACTCTCACCAATGGCGATGGAGCGCAAGTATAGGCGCTCGGCATCATCGTACTGATTCATGTCGTAGTTGTAAAGGGAAGCCAAGTGTCCGACTGATAGAGCCACCTCGTAGTCCTCCTGCCCCAACAACTGCTCCTTGATCTGAATGGCCTTGATGTGCATCTCCTCTGCCTCCTGCAACACCGATCGCACCAACATCATTACCAAACATGCCACGCCCACATCTGAATGTGTTGACATTTTTACATTCAATACGTGACACCTTTAACAGGCAAATGTTAAATGATGAGGGTTTTATTTAAAGCTTTAACCCTGTGGTCGACAATATAAATGGCCTGGTGGCCCGAACGTGCATTTTTTAAAACCATCCGGGCCACCAGACTGGTCCAACCGCTGTCCTGGTGGGGCCAGTACAAAAAGTCTCGATTTAAAAAAAAATTCTCATTATTTACTTGTGGTTCTATTTTTGATTTCTGTTAAATCGTCTCGCTCGCTAACCAACACTAGCACCTTATGTGATCCCGAGTCCCGACAGACCCGCTAGAAGCAGCGGTTTATTTGTTCCGACGCGGTGTTCGCCACCCTCGCGGCCATAGCGTATACGCGCGTGACCTGCCCAGCAAAGTAACGTGCAAAAAGCAACGTCCTCGCGCCGCGTATAACGCTTGTTAAATCTGGGCATCAAAACCGTAAAGCAAGATTAAATAAAGCAGCGCGGGAGAAAAAAGACGGCAACTGCTTGTTTTACCGACAATCTCTTAAAAGGAAGGTTTATTAAATCACGACGCATTTATGTATAATGCTAACGCGACTTTCTTTACGCCTTTCACGACTGTGAAACAACGACACACTTTACTATTAAACCAAAGCATAATGGCCAAACTACTATCGTGAATATTACCCAAAGAACATATGTGATGCAAGATGCAGCCTAACACGCATCCTCATCACACAAAGTTCTTAGATCAGGGGTCGGGAACCTTTTTTGCTGAGAGAGCCATAAACACGGCATATTGGTAAAAATGAAATCCAAAAGAGCCATACCTGTTTAAAACTAAATACAAGTAAATCTATGCATATTTGTAAAACCAATATGAAATGCTGGACTTTCAACTGGTTTTGATAACGCTGTTATTATACGTATCACACTCGTGTGGCTCGTTTTCAACTTCTAACTCTGACAAAACAAACGGGCGGTCAAGACCAGAAACACAGTGCACATCGGTTGTTTCACTCTTTCAGGACACCCGGGTCAAATAAACTCAGACATATACAAATACATTTAACATCGGGAGGGCATCCATTTAAACTTGAATTTATTTTACAACTTTTATCTTATTTTACCCCATGCTAAGCGATTAACTCATCTCACACAAACACGCGGCTTGGAAAACTGCAAAAGAAATAAGTCTAGCGAACACACGCGACACACGCAAAACCCCGTGTACAGCAACACACAAGTACCACGCGCGCGACTGGAACGCAACGGTTCCCGCTATTTGGTAGCGAACTAATGAATATTAAAAGAGGGGCAGGGACGTTAACGTCCTGACGTCACGACAACGTTACGCATTATCCAATAGAAAACATGGTGTTGTCTGGAGGACAGCTGTGATTGGCTCTATGGCCGGCAACCAGGAAATTAATGAATCTAAATACCGGCGTCTAAATACGTAACGTTTTAAATGCTATTAACGTTATTATTTATTTTTAAAGATTTGTCTAAGAGCCATATGCAGTCACCAGAAGAGCCATATATGACTCGCGAGTCATAGGTTCCCGACCCCTGTCTTAAATGATTGAAGTTCTTTATTTGATGTAATTTTTCATGTTCTTAAACTCCAAGAATGTCTGGATACCTTTATCAGTTTAAATTAAATGTTTATTTAACATTTAAATTAAAAAATCTTTTTAGATTTCCATTTTTTGTTGTTGCATCAAATTTATTTCAAAACGTGTTTATTGCAATTTTGTAAGCTCAATGGTTTTTGGCGTTTGATCACTGTGGTAGGAGTTGCTGCTCTTTGCTCATTATATTTGTAACATATTACATCATTGGCACTTGGATGGTAAATGTTCTTTTATTATTACTATGCTTGTTACAGACTGATTAATTCTGAACAAAGCAAACCAGACAATGCATGGAACTATGACTAAGCTGCCAAAACCACTTAAATAGTGCTAGCTTCTCAAGATTAGGCTGAATAGTTTTCCATCTGGTGATGGAAACACCAGATTATTGGTTTGATTCTCTGGAAAAACTGTACATTTCTTACTAATCTTGACGAATTTTAAATGACATCTAATTTGCTTTAGAGAGAAGCATCTAATTAACAGTATACAATTAAAAAAAATTGTTAAATTTTTTAAAATGTAACCAAATACTACTCTCACACTCTATAAACTGTTGTAGAGGAGCGAATGGCAAACGTGTGCAGCTGAGAGATTAGAGTCAAAAATTAAGCAGCTTGCATAAATTGGCAAATAACCCAAACTAATTCATTACATAATGGAAAAATAAAGAATTAAAATGTAAAAAAAAACTGATTAAAAAGTCAACACAAATAATGAAAATATAAAATTGTATTATAAAATAATAAAGTAAAACTTAAGTAAAGGACTGACGTTAACTACCGAGATTAGGTAACTTATCAAAACATATTATCGTGTGATTGGCCTTGAGTAAAAAAGTAAAGGTTGAATGAATACATTTCATTTTCTGTTGACACCTGGACACCAGGAGTATCATGTTTGAAGGTCCATTAAATGTTGCCAAAAAAGAAGATACATCAACCCCAATTAAGTTTTATGACCTTGCAGAAACAAGCGGAGTAAACTCAAAAACGTTTTTTGTGCTTAGCTAAAACTTTAAAAACAAAAGAAAGACCGGAACCTTAAATTTGCGCATGGACTGGTACAGACGGCCCAAGTTTCCGTAGTGTTTTGCAGTTTGGACGTTAAACTCTCCAAAGGCTTTTTTGGCCAACTGGAGGGAGGAGAGATGCAGATCATGGGCCTCTTGCAGAAGACGTTCCTCCGTTTCTTTGTTATGGCAATCAATGGCAATTTCCTCCAGGATCAAGGCTTTTGAGAAGAACATCATAATTACACATTTATAATATAAAAAAAAAGAAAAGGTAAAACAATGATGAGACGTCAAAACCAAAAAGGACAGCTTAATATCACTGATACAGAAAAGCTGCTGAAAGTGCTCTTCTCACCTTTCACCCTCTTGGACGAGGCCAACAACAGATGGTCTTCAGGGAGAATGTGAGTTATGATATCTATGGCACGTTCTGCGTGGAATCTGACAGCAAAATTCGAAGTATGAAATTGGTACATGTTATTCAATAAACATTTCCAAGTAAAAAAAACAAACTGTGTTAAAGGTTGGGACAGTGACTGAGCATCTGTTCCATGAACTTCTTAATACTTGGAGGAAAATTGAATTGGCTTTTAGGATAATACGAAACCAACCAAAAAACAAAAACCAAATAAAAACAATTGTATCAATGTGGCGTCCTCGGAAAACTCGATTCGTGGTATCAGGCAGAAAATCATCCACTTTACAAAAAGTTAAGTTTTTAAAAAGTAAAAAAAACACAAACAAATAAAGTAAAATAATAATTTCTAATAAATGTAATTACTACAATAAAACAATTCCCTTAGCCAATATTAACATATTTACTAAAAACATTTTTAAATACTGTATGTTCACGTTCCAGGAATACTTTTGCCAAAAATGTGTTTGAAATTAATAACGGGAACATGTAAAGTGATTATCAACGAGGTAACAATTAATCTTCATGAATTTTTTTTTTGATTGATTCAAAATTTCTAGGCGAACTAGTAGAAAGTGGCAGTAAAAAAACAAAAGCACAGAACAAGAAATAGGTTGACGTTTAAGAAAAATGTGTTCTGCAGTTCGATTTGTCTTTCTAATCCAGTCAATTGATGTTAAACGCACCAAAGCCCTTACAGAAGTATTATGCAATGACCTGGGCATTTCACACATGACTAAAAGTGCCAGACCTTCTATACAAGGCCTGCATTACCCACGGAATATTATATATACAAAATACCAACAATGATGGAGCGCACGTGTTGAAATTTCTTTTATATTTGAGATTCAAAAGGACTTTTGTTAGAGTGGATTTGAAATCAACAATATATTATAGGCATGTGATTCGTTCCAATATAGACAGAAGCACTCACAGTGCGTTGTCGAATTTCCCAGAGCTGTACTGATGGACATAGGAGGAGTACGCCAGGTCCTCATGCGCTGTGGCAACATGGATGTTTTTCCCACCAAACACCGATTGCCGAATATCCAATGCAGTCTGGAAAAATCCAGAACAAGCCATCAGTGATGGGGACAATGCATTACTCTTACTTGCAAGCGCACTGCAAACCATTCTCGCCATACCTGGTAAATGGCCACTGACTGGCAGATATTATCCACATTTAAGAGATAAAATCCATAATCCAATAATGTATCAGAGTATTTCGGATGCTTGTGTCCAAAATGTTCCCTGAAAAACAAACAGGTGCGAATGTCATAATCGTAAAACATCCATCTTCATTGATGTCGCCCGTCTTACCGTGCCAAAAACACTGCATGTTTTATCAACTGTTCTGCTTTCCTAAACTCTCGCTTCACCACACACGCCTGCAGGGATGATTTTAGAATTAATTACTTACAGTCACGTTTAAAAGAGCATGGAGGATTTGTAGAATAGATTTATACTGGAACTCACTTTAGAAGCTTGCCTCAAAACATCAACCACCACTTTCACAGGCAAGCCCACCGTGATCTCCTTCATAGCTTCTATACACCACCGGTAAGCCTGAAGCGAAAGAAAAACATGTTTGATGGAACACACACTTTTCGGTCGCATGGAGTTGCAGATCAAGAGAGGGAGATTTACACGACAAAACTATGGCAAGCCAAATTAGCATTTAAACTGCTGTGGCGGTTAAAGTATTTCACATTGTAAATGACAAACAGAAACACACTTGGAATAGTGTCTTATCACTTGGGCTTGATGTAGCTCACTTTTCAGGGACTGGATTATAAGGTTCAGAGATTTATTTACATAAAAAAGGACAACATAAAAGATTTTTATATTATCCTTTTCTGAAAATATGGTAATTAAAAATGGTTTTCATGGTCACAAACTATCTTTAACAGTCTCACCCACAAGACAACTAAAACCAAAATGAATATTACTTTTGTCACCCAAGTGAGCAAGCTACAAACGACAATGGCTAAGAAAAAAAACATTTCTGAAAACCCTTGTGATAACTTGCCTCATCGTAGTGACTTTTGGCAAAAAGCAAGGCGCACAGCTCTCCATACAGGGCGGCCTTATTCGCCTGATGGCCATGTTTGGCTAGTTTGTCCATGTAAGACTGGGCCAGTTTGAAGGTCTCTTCCCCAAGATGGTATTTGCAGTTGCCGTTACGTACATGAAGCAACCTGTTACACAACAGCTCTGGATTAAATCTGTTCTTCTGATAAGCGATGAATGCGTCTTACCTCACGCAGCATTCAACTGCTCGATACCAGTGAAGAACCTCATCGTGTAGAGTGCAAAGCTGGAGACAGGATAAAAAGACCTTCTCGGCCTCTCCATACCACCCTGCGTCTGACAAGAACCCACCTTGGATGGAAGAAAGAGATTATTCCATGAAAGCAAGATGAGCTTAAACGTTGGGATTCATCAGCTGACCTAGCACAAAGCCGAACTGAATGGCTTTCTCCTTCACATGCGCATCCGACTCTGCGATGTAAGAGCAGCGGCGGCTGAAAGAGTTGGCCAGAACTGATGCCACTTTCACACCATGGTCCATCAAAGCCTGGAAACAGTGATGCAGGAGGTGCCTGAGAAAAACAAAACAGTCGTTATAGTTTGATAAATAGATTGCTTTGGTCTTGACAGAACACACACAATTTTGGCGAAAAAGTTGGGATTCTGATAATTCAGTCAGGATTCAGAATTTGTCAAACCAAACCGAACTTTCTATTTATTTAAAATATCTTTCTCTCAAATAACCTTAATTGGTTCCTTTAATTCAATTATTAGAACATTAAGGTTGTAGGTTTGATGCCCTTGTTTGACTTTCATTCAATAAAGCAGCTTTGTAACGGTGTTGGTGTAGCAAGTGCTTTAAAACTCTACATTTAATAAGATAATGCAAAAAAAAAGTAATTGCCCTCAGATTTTCAGTAGCTCAATCATTAAAGCAGGTGTAAAAACACAGAGGTTGAGGGTTTGATTCCCGTTTAAAGTAAAAACAGGAATGTTTATATGCGTAATGTTCACAGATGCTCAGAGATGTTCGTTGATATGTCATAGATGAGGTGAGATTAGGGCTGCAACTAACGACTATTTTCTTATCGATTAATCTATCGATTATTTTTTCGATTAGTCGACTAATCTATCGGCTCATTTTTCGATTATTCTAACGATTATATTTTGCCCAAACGATTATTTGTCCATAAAAATTAAATAAACATGCTATTTAGTTTTTAATTAACACTTTTTAACTTTTTTTTTTTTTTTTTTTTTTAAACACAAAGGCCATATGAAACAAGGGGGCACAAACACACACCTAAACTGATTAAAGATAACCCCGCCCCCCTGTAAAGTGCATTTAAATTCAGCCAACAACAAAGTGACTTAACTGAAGCTTATCTTGTACAAAACCGCATAGTACGTTTCAATATTCCTTACAAACATTAAATTTAGGCCAAAATAAAGACATAAAAATTACACAAAATAAATAACGAGGCCGTATGAGTTCTTAACACAAGTGCAAAATGAATTCAGTGAGATTGACTCGACTGTAAATATTAAAGTGCAACATAAAATATCAATCCAAAATCAAGTTTTAAAATAATTTAACTAAACGCAGATCTTCTATATGATTATTTAATTAACATCAACAACTGAAATTAAAGCACAGTGCGTAAATTTCGTATTGACATGAAAAATTAGCAGTTCTCTTCTAATTAAAACAACTATTATTATTTATAACAAGATATGAATAGTGTATCCTGTGTATTTCCTGCATATGCAACGTATCAATGTAAACAACAGATTTGATGTAATGAAAATCGAACTCCGTTAAACACTGTTGGGAGGGAGAGCGAGAGAGAGAGAGACTGAGAGAGAGAGAGAGAGAGAGAGAGACAGAGCGCATGGAAGAGAGAGCGAGGGAGAGACAGCGAGAGCGACGCGCACACGCGCACACGACCAAATTTAACCTCGAGCGCGTCTTTCCCTAACTTTCACTAACTAAAACAGCAGCTCTTAAATGCACATTAAACAGACATCGGAGAGAAACATTAAACAGACACTTACAGTTGCGCTCGCGCCTCGCCGGTGTTCAGTTAGGCGCCGGTTACTACGCTTTCTGTGTTCGATTAGCAATGCCTTCGTGTCGTCATTTAAAGTTTATTTTGTTCTATGTCATCCTTCCTGAAGCCAAAATGTGTCCTAACGACAGAGACCTCGATCATCCATTTATGTTTCCCACACTTTTGACCACTTATTTGCCATCGTCTGCTCCGTTAGTTTCCCGCGCCGCCATGTTTGAAAAAAATGAAAGCAAAAAGCGACTACTCGACGCGCGATTTTTGCGTCGACGTATTTATGTAATCGATTACGTCGACGGCGTCGACTACTCGTTGCAGCTCTAGGTGAGATGATCATTCTGACCAACTAGTTGAAAAATACAGTGCCAGACTCTGAAATACACCTCTAATAGAACACCTCTAATAGATCACCATAATGGAAGTGTTGAAAAATAGAATGCTCTAGGCTTTACAATATATATTTATTACTTTTTTTATACGTACATTTTAGGGCTGCAGCTAACAATTATATCCTAATCGATTAATCTAACCTATTGACCAATTTTTCAATTATTCTAACGATTATTTTTTTGTTCATAAAAATGAAATAAACATGCTATTTGGATTTTAATTTTTTTTAAACACAATGGCAATATGAAACATACTGGCGTAAACACATACACCCAAAACTAATTAGAGATAACCCCGCCCCCTGTATCATGCATACAATTCAGCCAACAACAATGTGACGTAAAAACGTAAAAAAATCTTATCTTGTACATAACCACATAGTATGTCTGGTCTATGTCTCCAATCAGTGACAAATAAATTCCGTAAGACTGACTGTAATTATTAATGTACAAATTAAAATGTCCATTCTAAAAACAATTTAAATCACACACAATTGTAATGCAAAAAATAGGATGACTATATGATCAGAGGTTTGTTTGTTTTTTAATTTATTTACTTTTAAAATCAAGTTTAAAATAATTTAGGGAAACACACAGATCTTCTTAATGATTATTTATATCATTTAATGAACATCAACAACGGAAATAAAAGCACAGTGCCTAATTATTTTCTTAGAGAGAGAAAGAGAGAGAGAGACATACACACTGCGCGTGGCTCTTCTTTCTCTCCCACTTTCGCGTGGCAGCTCTGGTACATTTGTAAAAACTAAAGCAAAACGACCCAAAAAATATCTAAACTTGATATCACCAATATATTAGAATCAAGGAAAACATTATTTGAAAAACATGCAAATTATAGAAAATCATGAGGTGATAAAATTAATAATAAGCATGGTTTTGATTAAATATTTTCAAAACCATTGGCTATATTTGCACAGTTTTTTATCACTTCATGTTAATTCTTACATGCAAACCGGATTAATGTGCTAAAAGTCTAAACTTCACATTGTGACTGAATCACTGACCCACCACACACACTTGCATACAAGTTATGATATAAACACATCCCTCGCATGCGGTTTTGAGATGCTCCAGACACAGTTGACAAATACCTTTTGTCAGAAGCCCTGAGGACTTTAGCGAAGACCTCCAGCTCACAGAACTCTCCTCCCAGCTGGCAGAGCCGGCCTTGCTGGTAAAGCTGAAAGATACAGAGAAATGGGAGAGTGATGACCTCCGCAGCGCGTCTGACACGAACAACACCAGCGAGGCTTTCCCGTGGGGACGCTGGGACTCGAAAACCGGGAAAAGTAGCTCTGATGAGAACAGACTGCACGACCGGGAAAAGTTTAAGCAAGAACAAGTGTCACCCTTGCTTAACCTTTATCTTATCGAAGAAAACATCTGGGTTCTGATGCCAAATATTAAACATGTGATAACATTGGTGTGTTCTACAAAACAAACGCTGAATAAATGTGTTATTATATGACAAAAAAGTATTTATATATATATATATATACACACAGTTTTTATACAATGTTTACAATGAGTTCATTTATAGTATTCATATATATTTAATTAAATATAGGAGTTTAACATTATTTAAATATAAGGGTTTAAGATATTGTATATACAGTATATTATATTTTATCTTTTTTTTTATTATTTTGAAATGCTTTTTTATTTACGGATAAAAGGTAAATCAAAGTTATTCTTAAATGACCAGCACAGGCGTTTCAACTGGTTTTACAAGTCGTCTGCTATGGATGGTCTTTGCTCAATCACAGTTCGAGTATGTTGGTGCAGAAAAGTCTTTGTTACAGGCAAATTAAAAACCATTCATCATCACTTAATTTCTAGTGATGTGGTAAAAACACTTAAACAATGGGATGAATGAGGATGAAAAGTCTTAAAAAGTCACGCGTGTACAAACAAAGGAACATTTGGTGTTGTTTTTGAGCCGTTTCACCTTCAACAGATGTAAAACAGTCAGTTGATGAATCTACAGACAGTCATAGCAAAAGCGTGATGATGCGCTGTTAGGATTTATATTCAACAGAACAATAGTCTCCAACATAGAATAGGAAAACAGATTAAATTCAATAAATACAATTTAAATAAATATAAGAAAACTGTCTTTTATATTATGACATTAATATTGAGGGTTATTAACGTTTAATACTTGAACAGATTAAATTTTAAGTTTTTAAATAATCGTTTTGATGCTTTCTCTCATTCTGTGAGTACTTTTGGATTTTCGGGGACCGATCAATTCAATGGGATTGATCACGATCAATTGTACTGGTTCTTCTGGCTGCTTTATATGCATAACACAACACATTAAATGACGTTGAATTAATCGACTGCAGTGGGTTAAATCAAATTAAGAGAGTCATTACGTCAGTTCTGAAACTTGCACTAAAACAAGTGAATAGCACCAAACTATTTTACGCGTTTACGAGCTCGTTCAACGAATAGAATAATGATTCAAACCACAACGTTAGGAGCAGCGATCTATCGTATTGAGGTGAATTTGCTCCGATCCAGATGTTTATTATTTCAGTCAGATCTGGTCAGTCAGACAACGAGAACATCCTGTTCTGTCAGCGCCAGCACGTGCTCCCGTTAAAAAGACACAGCACTAAAGAGTGATAACAGCCGGACAAAACATAAACTACATTCGTCTTTTCCGCCCACAATGTGTGTAAACTGGCGCTCGGCGGGTTCGGCGCTCGTTAGCCGCGCTGCTAGTGACGAGTGTCGGCGGCGTTCGGCGTCCGTCCTGTATCAGACTCGGAGCCGGTTCCTCTCACCTTGTAGTAAACGTCAAACTGGATGTTTTCGGGCAGACCACGAATGTCCCGACGCGAGCGGCCGTAGTTGTCGACCACGGCGGAGATCGCGGTGTTGTAGAGGGTCTCGGGGATCCATTCCAGCTCCACCGCGGCCATATTGTTTGCTTTCACTAAATCCAACCACAGCCCCACACTTCCACTCCTACTGTCACCTCCTGCGCTACCTGGACGAGGTACAACGCGTTTCTCTGTTGCTCCTCATGCACCCAGCGACAACACACGCTTTCTGGGACCGAAACACGCTGATTTATTAGCGAACACAAGGCTAACGCTGCGCTCCATGTTTAGAGCTCATCCCCGATCCAGATGCCCCGCCCCTTCTATGACACTAAAAGCAATGACGTAGGGCAGGAGCTTCGCTCGTTCCCTGCAAAATGCAAATGCGCTTTGTGTGTGTGCGTGTGCGTGCGTGCGTGCGTGCGTGCGTGCGTGTGTGCGTGTGTGCGTGTGTGTGAGACTGACTCTTTGATTGGTAAGCCACAAGTTCAGGATGTTTTCCCCTGTCAGGGATTGGCTACAGCTCCCCGTGACCCCGAAACGAAAAGCGTTTCATGAACAGATAAATGATTTTTGTGCAGAGATTTTGGTTCATGTTTTGCTGGTTTGTTGGCGAGTCTCCCTTTCTACAACTTCAATCTGCACTGTTGAATAGAGATGGTGACTGTGTCAGCCATTTGTGAAAAAGGGGGTCTGGACAAGTTCAAGATGAACCCAAGATGAATTTCATGACACATGGACATAGTCTTTAGAAGATATATACAGTAGATAGTAATAAAGAGATGGACATGGTCAGCTGTGGTGCTTAAATGATGCTCAATTACTATAGGATGAAAAACTACGTCACACTCACAACATTACACTACCATCACTGGAACGTTTAAGACAATGCAGGGAGGATTTATGCTTTAACTTCAGGTCATTGACATTATCATCTGGATGCTCAGGCACAAACTGTAACTTCACCAGAAAAGCTTTTTCCGACCGCCTATCCTTCATTTTGGTAAGCCTGTGTGAATCAGAGTCGCTCTGTCTTCTGTTCTAAATGACAGGGGAGATATCCAGTGTGGTCTTCTGCTGCCGTAGTCCATCTATTGGATTGTTACCTTTTGTGTTCAGAAATGGTATTTGACAGACAGAATGGTAGTTGGAATTCTATCATCTCTAACTAGTCCAATCAAGACAGCAAGTCAAACTTCTAGATATATGATATATAATCCCATTTTGAAACATATATAATCTCATTTGGGTTCCTACAGATTGGTTGGTTTCATATGCATTATGTGAATCTCCCGCTCCACCACATCCACTGCTCTACTTTATTGAGATCTTGCTGACAGTGGAGGCCATTTGAATAAAGAGAATACATTTTCATGCTCAAGAAACCAGTCTGAAACCAGATCATTCACGCCTTATTGATATGGGCCGTTATCCTGCTGGAAGTAGCCATTAGAAGATGGTTCACTGTGGTCATGAAAGGACGGACATAGTCAGCAACAATACTCAGGCTGTGGCAAATGAAATGATGCTCAGTTGGGACAATGGACCAAAAAAGAAAAACACTATTACACCACTAGCCTGAACCTTGAATGGGTTTCTGCTTTCATGTTCAAATTTAAACTTAAATCACATGTAGGGAAATGCCATCTCCAAATTGTCCAGCATTGTACAACATGGGGGTTGGGGAAGGGATACCGTAAGAAGCAATGAAATACAATAAAAAAATATAAAACAAGAATAAAATAGAAATAAGAATAAAATACAAAAACTCGCTGGTGAGGTAAAGTAATGTGACCGTATTTTGATTAAGAAGAGAGTCAAACTTCTGTAATAATAAAAAAATAAATAAATCTGTAAAAACATAAAATCTGTAGCAAAATAACAGAATAGAAAAAAAAAAACTAACAAACAAATAAATAAATACATAATAAATAAATAAATTATATGAAATATTGTTATAAAGTGTTTATAAAGTTATAAAAACCCCAGCTTATGTAATATATTCATTAATAATAACTAAATAATATAAAATAAAAAATAATATCTATATATTAGTGAGCAATATTAGTGGGCAGTTATATGACATATAATTTAATAAAATAGAAAGTTTCAATTTATTAGTTGAGTTTCATTACATGGGCATTATGTTGTTTATTCATATATTTTAATATTAATATTATAGACTCTCTCTCTCTCCACTTTGCAAACTGCTTCGAAGCCCCACCTTCCTCACAGACATTTACAAAGACCAATTAAACTAACGATGACAGGTATTACCCAATTAAAAAATAGAAGTACGTCAGAGTAGTCCAGGACATGTACAAGTATGTACGAGTATGACAGTGGTGAGATGTGCTGTAGGAGTTCAGGGTGGAGGTGGGACTACACCAAGAATCAGCTTTGAGTTCCTTCTTGTTTGCTATGCTGATGGACAGGTTGAGAGATGAGGTCAGACAGAAATCTCCCTGGACAATGATGTTTTCAGATGACATTGTGATCTCCAGTGAGAGTAGAGAGCAGGTGGAGGAACAGCTAGAGGAGGCTTGCTCTGGAAAGATGAGGAATGAAAGTCATAGCAGTAAGACAGAATACATGTGTCTATCCAAGAAGGAGCAGGGTGGAGGAGTGAAGTTATAGGGGTTGGAGGTGAAGAAGGCGCAGGAGTTTGGGACCAACAGTGTGGAAAAGAGGTGAAGAGGCGAGTGCAGGCAGGGTGGAGCGGGTGGAGGAAAGTGTCAGGAGTGTTGTGTGACAGAAGTTTCAGCAAGACTCAAAGGAAAGGTGCACAAAAGGTGCTCTTCTCTATGGCTTAGAGACAGTAGCAGTGAGAAAGAGACAGGAGGCAGAGATGGAGGCAGCAGAGATGAAGATGTTGAGGTTCTTATAGAAGTGACAAAGTTGGACAGAATAAGGAACAAGCACATCAGAGGCACAGCTCACGTTACCTGTGGTAGCAACAAAGTCAGAGAGGCCAGACTGAGATGGTTTGGACAGATGAGGGATAGTGTATACATAGGTGGAAGGATGTTGGAGATGGAGCTGCAAGAAAAGAGGCCAAGAGGATGAGCAAGGAGGAGATAGATGGATGTACTAGCAGATGACATGAGGTTGGCTGGGGTCAGAGGGGATGATGCTCAGGATAGAATGAGGTGGAAAATGATGATTCGCTGTGGCGACCCCTGATAAGGGAAAAGCCGAAAGAGAAGTAGATTATTTGACGGTTTAAAGCAGGCATGTCCAAAGTCTAGCCTGAGGACAATTGCAGCCCCTCTTCACATTTTCACTGGCCCGCAGCCTGCCTAAAAACAATCCATAAAACTATCCAGCCAGCTAGCATGTGCAAATTTGTTGGTACATAATTGTTATTTTACATTCATCCATGGCATGTGTTTGAACGTTTCTGCCTGTTACATTTCTGAGATCGGCCAAGTTGCGAATGACAACCAGGAATTGAGTGTGGTCTGACTTTGTCTTTTTCCCTCTTTTTGTGCACAAGTATTGAACATTACTTTACTTTACAGTCATCTGGAAGACGCTTTTATCCAAAGCAACTTACAAAAAGAGGAGCAAGTGAAGCAATATGTCTAAAATAGGCTAAAAAAAGATACTGTCCACTGTCCACACCGTCAGTGAACATCAGACAAATTTTTTTTTTTTTTACATTATTGTAGCAGTGGTTATGTCACATGGTTTCGGATGCTCATGAGTCAATGTTTTATGAGTCCGGTAGAGTTCTGCTCAAACACAGAAAGCTGACTCTGTGTTTGGTGGCTATGGCTCTGTGACGCCTGCCAGAGGGGAGGAGTTTGAACAGTCTTCTTGCGGACAGTGTCTATGTGGGCAGACCACTTCAGGTCCTGTGAGATTGTAGACCTCAGGCACCTGAATGTGTCCATGGTAGACACTGTGTATTTGTGGACAGTGATGGGGTGGGAGGGCAGGCGGTTCTTCCTAATGTTATCTCCACTATTTTGAGCGTGTTGAGTGTCTTGAGCTGGTTCTGACTGCTCCACTTCCTGCCTGTATGCAGACTTATCACCATCTTAGTCCACTGACAGTCATGTCGTCTCATACTCCAGTAGCTTTAAACCAGGCTATCTTGGTGAAAAGTTTAAAAGTTATTGGCTTCATGAATCTCTTTGAATCTGACAATCAAATTCCGTTTCCATTTGAAAAAAAAAATGTAAATAGTTTTTAACAGTGTGTGACCAAGCACCAGTAACATTTGTGGAGATTAATAAAATGTCCGAATTAACCCTAACACAAGCACAACTTCACTTTATCACATTTGGCCACGACAGCAAAAAGTTTGGACACCCCTGGTTCAATGGCTTTTTGTTCCCTATTCTGCATTTACAGTTCGTCTCTTCGACGGACAGATGTCGCTGTTTCTTCGATTTCAACAATGAAAACACGAGGGCCAACCTACCGCCTTGTTTTATCAGTATTTTACAACAGTCGCCGCTTGCTCACGTTCGGCTGCGCCCATCTACAGCAAAGACAGAACACAAACAATAGCGGACCGAGCCAAAACCTGGAGCTCTCCCGGCGGCGAGTCCAAGAGTCTCTGGCGCGCGGATCTGCGCGGGTTCGAACTCGGTGAGCTAACGCGCCTTTTCAGCGGGGGAAATCTCATGTCAAGGATGTGCGCGTGGGATCCACAGCAGTTCGCGTCTGGATACGGAGGGGACGATCGGCCACTTACTAATGGCTAACCGACCTGCTAACTCCAGTCCCATGACGGTGCGGCGTTGCGCATTAATCTCCGCTGCAGTTAAACACGCACTGGCGCGGAGTTCCAGCTAATTTAAAGCCGCGGCGGCCGGTCCCGCTCCGCTTTTCCGCCGCAGATGATTGACGAGTCTTTAGCTGCTCCGGTTGACTTACCGGCCGAATGTGTATAATGGGTTTCTTGTGTCTTTTGTTTCCCCTCGCTTGGCTTTCCGCCGTTGATGAATCACAACAATAAGCGGGTGTGTGTGTGTTTGGGACGTATTTCGAGTTGTGTTGCGGCTGTGGAAGAGGACATTGACCCGCACTTTCTTCTGGCTCCACGGTCCGGAACCGCGAACGAATACGTTAACGGAATGTTTAACGATCTGTTTGCGTTCTTAGAAAACGTTTTGAAAATGTTTTTTTTTGTGAATTAACGGTTATCAATGGATGTAAATAGAATAGTGCATCTGTTAAAAAGACGCACGCACGCACACACACGCGCACGCACACGCACACGCACACGCACACGCACACGCACACGCACACACACACACACACACACACACGTTCGAAGAATTCATTTATACAGTCCAATCGGCACATTTTGACATGTAAATACGTACATTTCGACATTTGTGTGTATGTTTTGTTTATTGTCGTGAATTGGGGCGGGGCAAAGAATATGAATGTGAAGAATATGTATGTTGTGAAGTTAAGTTGAGAAAAAAAAACAAGCATTTATAAGGCATTTTTCAATCATTATTTTTCATTTTAACATGTTGTTTGGTGTCTGTCCTGACATACTTGTAGTCATCCATTTGCCATTTAGACCTTTAAACATGGGTTTTAAATAGTAAAGTTTTACTGTATAGTGGTTGCGTTTTTTTTTTTTTTTATTATTCAAAGTTAAAAGTCTCTTGACAGCTTGCCGTCACCCGTCAGCGGAAAACGGGATTAGCACATTTTTAGGATTTGAATTTCTTTTTAATAATCTACATTCTTGTTTAAACACGCGTGCCCCAAAGCATTTTAAAGTGGAAGGATCAGAGCTTCTGCTTTTTCCAAATTGATCATGAATAATTGAAATCGGAAAGAACCCTTTAATAATTGACCATAATTTTCTTGTACCAGATTGTGCCGCCTTTCACAAGAGTCTTTATTTATTGACGTATTTATTTTACAGTTGAAAGTCTGAGATGTGTAGGACACAAAAGTGAAGGTTTAATGGCGTGTGATTTCATTTTCATATTAAGTTTGCTTCAAACCTTTTATGGGGAAGAATTTCCTTCCTGTATTTTGGGGAAGAATTTTGGCCCCTAGTTAATGGGTCTTGTTTGGACGATGGAGTCTCCCGCTGCTGGGAAAATAGGAATGTTGGAAGACCGTAACTTTACTAGAAACTCCCTAATTCCTCCATTCTGTTTGTTTGGTCTAAATATAGTATCGTCATCGTAACATTTTTGTTACTTTGGTAAGAAATTAATTATTTGGTTCTTTTTTTAATTTAAATGTTTTTAAAGTCAACAATATAGTAAAATGTGTCGATTGTTTATGATTATTTCACTTAGTTGGATCCAGTTTTTTTTTTTTTTACAACGTTTACTCGTGTGTTATTTTTGGAAAAAGGAAAACTTTATTAAGTTTAGTATCCAAGATGAAATGATACCACAGGGGACCGGTGCATGTTTTTTTCTGTTAGATGTGAGATGGAAGTCAGAGGCATCATCAAAAGTAGAAAAATTATCACTAAACCAGTGTTTTCTCCTCACAGCGTCTTTTTTTGCAGCCTTTCTGTGCGTCTTTAGCAAGTTTCACTCATGTGTGTGAGGATTTCCTCAAAGAATTCAAATCCAAAAAACAGTTGAGTGATTTGGTGACCAAACATTTCCTGTAGGCGTTTGTGTGTGAGAAACCCGTATTTTTTCTGCCCTCTGTGCTGTATCTGTAATACATTTTTAAACATCCATAAAAATGCATTAATATGTGTCTTTTATCTCAACAGATAGCCATATACGCCCCATCCTGGATGAACTGAATCCGTTCTGTCCCTGTATGGAAAAATCCCTGGCTTGTGAAAACGCTGGGGCTCTTTTAGTGAAACTTTGTCGTCTTTTGGGGTCAGAATGTTTAACTTGATCAAAAAAGACAAGGAAAAGGATGGAGTTAGGAAGGAGAAGAAGGACAAGCGGGACCGGAGAGAAAGGATGTCCGCGGCCGAGCTCCGGAGCCTTGATGAGATGAGCATGAGGCGAGGCTTCTTCAACCTCAACCGGAGCTCCAAGCGCGAGTCCAAGAACAAGCTGGAGATCTCCAATCCCATCCCCATTAAAGTTGCCAGTAGCACCGAGCTGAACCTGACGGACATCGAGTCGGACGGCCTCAGTAACCGCAGCAGCGTGATTCTCGATGCGGACCAGCTCAGCGCAGCCAGTTCCAGCGACGACCTGAAGGGGGATTTTGCGCAAGACGGACATCGGACTTCGGTGAAGGAGCGAGCTGCTCGGTTCGGCTCCCTCGCCATGCAAAATTCCCAAATGGGTTCCCTCATGAAGCGCTTCTCCTTTTCCCAGAGGACCAAAGATGAGAGTCATTCTGAATGTTCCACTCCATCTGGCCAGAACTCTGCTGCGCCTTCACCCCTGGTGGAAGTGAAGGTCTTTGACACCCAACGGAAGCTCAGTCTCCAGCATCCACCACCTCTACCTCCTCCTCCAGTGAGGAAGGTGAAGATCCCTGAGATAGTGGAGAAGACATTTCTGGCTGACCTCCGTCTCCCCGCTGTGGTGCCTCCACAAACACCTCTAGTTCGGGAGCTGGTGCTTCAGAGACGCAACACGGGAGACTTCGGCTTCTCCCTGAGACGCACAACCATGTTGGATCGCGGCACGGATGGAACGGTCTATCGCCGGATGGTGCATTTTGCGGAACCGGGTGCTGGCACCAAGGATTTGGCCCTTGGATTGGTTCCCGGAGACCGTCTGGTGGAGATCAACGGGCGCAATGTGGAAAACAAGAGCAGGGATGAGATTGTGGAAATGATTCGGCAGTCAGGAGACACCGTGCGGCTGAAGGTTCAGCCCATCCTGGAGCTGAGCGAGTTGAGTCGATGCTGGCTGAGGAACACGGAAGGACTTCGGCGGGAAGCCTTTGACGTAAGTTCTTTGTTTGTTGTCAGAGTACGTCGTGTGAAGCGAGGCTTTTCCGGGATGTGTCTACAAAGCTTTTACAATGCTTACGGTTTATTTCTTTACATGTTTTTGCGTCTTTGTGTTGTGTCAGAATTTAGTAATCACCGCAAACTCATTTTGATGAGTTGGCCTACTGAATTCATCCAAAGCATCTTGTGTTGCTTTTTCTACACCTTGCAGGGATTCAAACTTATGACCTTTTGTGATACACACAGTTAAACGTGGTGGTTTGTCCCGTTGTGAGGTTTGGTTTTCTTCCCTGACAGAGCGAAACTATTGGTGCTTATCTGCAATGTCATGCACTGCTTCCTTGTTGGGTACCAGATAAGAATGGGAGTTTGGCCTGAATGTTTTATTTGTTGGGAGTCGTCTCAGGGCGTGTCTTTATTAGCGGACGTGTGTGTGTGTGGGTGCAGTTGGCTTGTTTACAGACGCTTCTGTATTGGAACGTGTGTAAGCTGAGTGCACCTGCTACGCTTCCTCTTACAGACCTGAGGGGAAAACTCTTCCAGTCAGTGAAATGTAGGAGTCAAAAGATTAAGGATTTTACTGATCGTGTGGGAATATCTGCAGCAAGCCAAAAAAATATTTTAACCACTTACTCTGACGCCGTTTCTTGTTGCTATAGATTTTTAAAATGCAGTTTTGACCAAACTACGTCCACTTTTCTTTCTAACAGTCACAAATCTTGCTTGAGTTGAAACGTTCTGTTTGTTTTGTTGAAGTGTGTCAAAAACATTTAGTTTCTCCTGCGATTTTACTGTTTGTGTTTAAACAGTTAGAAAACAATGTTAAAATAATTTTAAAATATAAATGTAAAATGCTAAATTAGCCAAAATTACATTACTATTATTATTATTATTATTATTATTATTATTATTATTATTATTATTATTATAAAGATTATTCTAAATAATTATTCACTAACCTATTTATCTTTATTTGTGCTGTTATCTTCCTGTTGGGTTTATTTTTAGCTAACAAATAAGAAATTAACAGGCCGTTTATTCTGGCCGGAAGGCAATGCTCTGGGGTTTTCTCGCTTTTCAGCTGAGATGCTGTAAACATCTGGTTTAGTTTAATTTGGTTTTGTGAAATCTCAATATTGTGTTTGTGTTGCAGTTTATGGCAATGATGTACTGTTAGCATAATAAAAAGGGACGTTTGCTGATGCCACTGTGATGTTTGGAACATAAAACTTAATTTTGTTGAGTTTCATTTGGGAAAAGTGATAAAAATGATGGAGAAGTTAACCTCATGGTTTCAAGGGTCACTGGATCTTAATAATATACGTTTATGAGGCATTTTTTTTCCTCTTAAAACTCGCATAACAGCCCCATAAACCTGTGTTTTTGTAAACCTTCCTCGTTTGCTGTTTGAACATACAACAGCTTTTCATTTTTCTCTGAATTGCATACATTTACTTTTTATAACCAGCGTGTTATTAAAACACCTTACTAAATCTATTGCTTTTCTTTTATATTTACGTTTAACAATCGGCGCATTGGCATTATGCTCATTAAATTTGCCAGATCAGTTGCCTTCAGAGATCAGTTGCCGTCAGTGGGATGGGCTATGAGACGCAGAATAGGGAATTGAACCAGCAGGAATGTCGCTCAAAGGCAAGGGAGGTCTGATGGACGTTTTTCGTTGTGCGCAACGCAACATCTTAAGAGAATTAACTGTCATTATTAAAAGTTCCTTCTCAATTTCACCGACTGCCTTCATAATTCTTCCTGATTTATGTCTCCTCTGAGTGACGTCACTGCTCATTTGTTCACAGCCGACACGCCCACTAATCAATAACACAATGTATTGAGTGTACCAGTTGAGTTTTTTTTTTCCGATGAAACTTGCAGTTTTAATTTTCACACTTTGTCATAAACTTAAAATGCAATAACACTTTCAAAGTTGTTCAATAATGTGATTACTCTTTTTGATAATAGTGCCTTTATTCAAAGGTTTTTGGCTTGATGTAATGACCTTTGGCCTCTCGTCCACACTTTATTCTTCTCTACACGTCAAACAGCAATGGCGTGTTTGTACAACACGTGACTCTGGATTCTGTTCGCTCTGTGTATTTCTTTCATTTGCTCTTCGCAGTTATTTGTTATCAGAGCGTCTGTGTTTCACCCAACGGACTGAGTTCAGGGAAGTGTAGATAATGCAGTGAGAGGAAAAAAAGTTTCTATTTGACTCCGTTCCAAATGAGAATTAGGGGATTTGTAAATCCAGACATGTGGTTGTATGAACTTTCTCAGGTTAGATTGATATAGCATAAAACTTATATCTTGCTAGTGGCCATATTTTTAGACTACTGTATGATGAATAAAGCTATTAATGTTTGTGATAGGGCTTTTTAATGGATTCTAGTGTCATGGTTTCAAACATCACGGAATGTGAAGCTGCTCGGAAGAAGCCTTGCTGTGTTTAACATACAGCCCGGCCTGTAGAGCTACAGACGGAACAATTGAGACCAACCATTCCATCATGTGCTTCTGCTAGAAATTGGTAATTGGCAAGAATTTTTATCTCATACCAGAACGGTTCTGTTGTACTAATTTGGGTTTTACCAACAAACACCGGGCTTGATGAATCCTGAGCCAGGCGTGTTTTTATTGCTTGGCTTTGGACACCGTGAGAGTTTCTCATCTCATGACTTTTTGCTGAGGCTTTTTATAGAGTTTTCAGTTTAGGACGCTTTTGTGACTTTTGACTTTGCTTCTTGCAATTACAAGGAACAGAGAAACAGAGAATAATTGTTTTGTAGAGGAACACACCATAATTGTACATACATGAACATCTCATTTGTGACAAAGGCACTCAGAGGAGTGAGCAGCCTTAAGCCGTGGCGCAAACAGATACTAACCAACAGATAATATAGAATCGCGATGTCAGATCGTAGCACTGTACAGTAACTTGTGGGATTGTCATTCACCGATCATGTCGTCTCTCACTCGTCTTTTGCAGCTCGACCAAAAAGATGAAAACCTATTTTTTTTTCTCTTTGCTTTAGTCCCACAGAACTTGATTTATATGTTTTTTTAAATACATGTTATGTAACATGTTTTTAAATTACATTTATTAACAATATTTTATCATTTATAAAACCATTTTGTCTGAATGTACGGATCTTCGGAGCGGATTAGGGCTTTTACATGCAAAGCACAGTCCACTTAATAAAATTTCAATTTAACGAAACTGCTGTTGGCACAAATTAATTTTGTTAAGAGAGGTAACACTGTATTTGCTTCGTTATATATTTGTTCTGTGAGAAGTAATATTTGTTCCGTGGGATACATAAAAAAAAAACTTTGTATCCCACATTAAGAAAGTTTTGGTTATTTTGGTATTATTTAGCATGTTACTAATACAGAATTAACATACGAGCCACACCGCTGTCATTTGACGACACTGAAGGTCGTCACGCGGTCACAGATTTAAGTCAAATAAATCCTCCTCTCAAATCAATCATCTCATCCATTTAGTACTCTCTGGATGTATGGAAATCCATTCTTATAGATTTGTCTATGGTGTATGTTATTGGATTTTTTCAATCTAATTCTGTTATCTGTGGTTAAGACGCTTTTGTTAATCTGTAAAAGGATCATTTTCTCTTTGTAATCTTGCAGTGAAAGTATTGAGGTGGTGGCCATATTGCAAATTGTTGTAAACTTGCTTTAGTAGGGCTGGAGAGCAGTCAGAGGTCCTGACAGGAAGTGTCTCGCACGTGTCTGTGTTTAGCCGAGGACTGGCTTTGATTTGCGGCCTGACGGAGCAGCATGAGCTGCTCTGAACTACATTGTCCCGGGAAACAAACGGCACTGGCTTCATCATCAATTCAACATAGGAACCGCCATAAAACCATCACAGTCCCAGTGGAAGTGAAGACTAACCAGACAAAGTTCATGGCCGCCTCATCCCACAGATGTGTGTGATTAAAACATCTCACCGATGTACATGTTGAGAAAAATTAGAAATGGAACTTCCGCACGTTCTAAACTAGTGGTACAGTGGTAGGGGACTTGGACTGGTGTCCAAAAGGATGCCGGTTCGAATCCCCCCTACGACTAGTTCTACAACTAAGTGTCCTTGGGCAAGACACTGAACCCCACATGCCCCCCGGCCGGCGCACCGTGTGGCTGCCCACTGCTCCGAGTTCGTGTCTGATCGGATGGGTTAAATGCAGAGAAAAAAATTTCCCCATGAGGGACTAATAAAGGTTCAATTATTATTATTAACTTCACTGTATGGTAAAATGCAGAGTACTTCGATACTTAAATTTTTGCTACTGTCCTTAGTGGTCGTACTCACTCACTCAAAAATGTACAAATTATCTATACAAGCAGATTTTAGTTAAAGGACTAAAATATGATATACGTTTAAGATACAAAAAGAAAAGATTCAATTTACTCAACTCAAAATATTGAGTCAACTTGAATGTTTCAAAACATAGAGGTCACTTTAAAAAATGTTTAAAAGTACAATGTATGAACTTTAAGGGAATTTGTTGGTCTTCAGCTAAAAGGAAGAGGGTTCTTTGTGTGGAGAATGCACGACGGATGTGGTGAACCTTCTCACACCATGGAGGAATGTCTTGAGGAGCTCAGGAATGGTCTGTTGTTCCTAGTGATCCTCTCCCCTCGGCAAAAACGCAGGAAGTCCTCTATTCTTCTAGGTCCTGGTCAGTGTGGTCAGGATGTCCTGAGATGGCCATGAGGAAGTCAGAATTCAGCCTGTGTTGAAACAAACAGGTAAACGTGACCTATTTTCAGCCCACAGTCTTCTCCCCATCTAGTCTAGACACTTTTCCCCACAATACACAATACACCTTTTTTTTCCCTAAAGCCATTTTCATTTCTCCGAGTCCGTATTGTTGTTGGCATATCAGTAAAAGAAACAACTTTTTTCAAGGTTAATTTTCAAGGTTGATTCAAAAGTTACAGTAATTTTACAAATGTAATTTCAGACAGATGAAGGTTGAGTTAAAATATATTCTGCCAGGTGTAGTTCTGCTGTGTTTCAACGTCAACCATTCCATATTCAATGAACATGAACAACAGAAACAAACATTTCCGTGTCGTGTTTTTCGCTCTGTTTGTCATATTTGTCAACTGAGACTACCATGGTTTTAATTTTTTGCCAATCCCAGTTGCAGTGTGGTGACTGTGATGTCATCCAGGGTTCATTACAAGCATCTGACCTCCAGCAAGGTCACGTGGGACGGTTAGACAGCTGTGCACCAGATGCCCTCATCTGATGCCCAGCTCCATCAAAGTCTCATGCTGTTTTACAAGCTACGTGTGAGCATGACTTCCACCGTGACTTTGCACTTACCAAACCTCTGAGGTCATCAAGCCTACGTATTGTCTTTAACATACCGGGTCTAGAACTCCTTTTTCGTTTGTGATGTGGCAAGAGGTTTAGCTCACAGTCACGTGGATGAATGTACAGTTCTGGTCAGTCTCTGATCAGTGCTGCTCGCTGACTTTGGTTTTGCGGCAGGATTGTCCTGCGACTGTCCCAGGACATGTTGTACTCCGCTTTACGAAAAGGGCGATATAAAGTGGGACAGCCGAATGTGAAACGGCTGGGATGAGAACCAGATCCTTCAAAGCTGAGGCTTCCACTAAAAAAGATGGTTGCATTCTTCTTCCTCTGAGAAGTTAAAGAATCTTGGGGTATTTTCGTGTGAGGGAGATATTGACCCCGTTGACCCCTCATGAGCTTTGGGAGATGATTGGAAGGTCATGTAGTGGAACAAGCCGCTCCGGTTTTCTCTCTGTTCTACAATAATGTGCTGCATTTTGTGCCATCCTGATGAATTTGTCTGAAAATTTGCAATTGTTAACACCATTATTCTAAAATCTATAATTTAATATAATTTTAATTATATTAAAATCTATTTATTATCTAATTCTATTATAGTATATATTATATAATTACCATTATATACATTTTTTTGGCAAAAATAAAAAAAACCCTGAAAATCAGGAGGGACTCACAAATACAAGGTTCTGGTTTAATTCATTTTTTAATGTCAAATTAAAAATCATGCGTGACCTTTGTTTCATTACAAATGTTATAGGCTTGATTTTTACTCGCTGTGCTGTATTTCTAAAAACCATTTTGGTTTTAAGGACCAACTTTAAAGGTCATTGCAAACTCAAAAGGGCATCTGAATGTTGGGTTTCTTATCGAATATGAAACTGTCTCTGCTGGCTGAACCAGAATCAGGAGGTTCAAGTCAAATCCAGGGTGATGTTTCTGTGAGTGTGAAAAAGAGAGAGAGAGGATGTTCTGGAGTGAAAGAGTATTGTGGATTGCTGCTGTTGTTGATTAGCCTGTGTGATCTGTGTGGAGGGTTTCTCTGGATGTTCGCAGTGTAGTTTCCACAATCTGCTGTGCTGGGAGTTTTCCTGCTAAATGGGCTTGTGTTGTAAAAGCACAGTTTGTTTCCGTGTAGCCCCCCCGCTCACCCCCTCCTCTTTCTCACTTTTTCTCTCTCTCACTCCCTCTTTCTCTCTCTCACCCCCTCCTGTCTCTCACTTTTTCTCTCTCTCATTCTCTCTTTTTCTCTCTTTTAAACTCTCTCTCTCACTCTCTCTCTCGCTTTGCTTTATATTTCACTTTTCTCTCTCTCTTTTGCTTAGTATCCCTCACTCTTTCTTTTTTTTACTCTATTTTGCCTGTTCCTTCTTTTTAACTCTCTATTTCAATGGCTTTTGCCTCTTTCCCCAACTCTTCAGTCGCTTTTTAGTCTAAACTTTCTTCCCCTACCTTGTCTTCCTTGCCTTTCTCTCTCTCTCTCTCTCTCTCTCTCTCTCTCTCTCTCTCTCTCTCTCTCTCTCTCACTCTCACAAACTTTCAGAAAAGCAGGTGAAGCAATTGTCCGTAATGGCTATTAAAAAAAAAAAAACGCGTCAGCTAAATGAATAAATGTTGTGCATTTCTCTACTCTACTTCATCAGCTTTATTCAGTAAGTGCTTATAGTTCAGTCTCCATCTTTTCCTCATATTTCACTTTAAGTGTTTTTCCTTCTTCTGAATCCACGCTTGTGTTTCTTTGTCATCTTATTTTCCTCTGAAAAGTGCTGTATATCAAAATGATGTGTTAAGCTGCCACGTGATTTGAGTTAGCGCTCGCCGCTTTGCTGCTATTGACCTTCAGGGCCGAGTGCGGTGGGTGTGGTGGTCCGGAGCGTGATGTGAGGGAAGCAATCCAGCGTGGTCCGGAAGCACGAGCTCCAGATCAGAAAAAAGAAAACACTCAGCCTCATGATTGACTTTTATTACCATGCTGCGTGTGTAAAATGATGCAAAATGATATCATTTATTCGGAGTCGTTAATGTTGTTAAACATTTAATAAATATTCTGGGCCTGTTTAAAATAACTATCATAAACTATTATAACTTGTAGTTATAATAATAGTATAATAACTAATATTATAATGGATGTTTATTTATGTAGTTTGCTATTTATATCAAGTTAAGTCAAGTCAACTTTATTTATAAAAGCACTTTAAAAAATCAGCATGCTAACCAAAGTGCTTAACAATTAATAAAAATACAATTAATAAAAATGAATAAAAAACACTTAACATCATGCATAAAGGTACAATCACAATAAAATTACCCTATATAAACGCAAAAATATAAAAGAACTACGGTGAAAGGAAATACCAAAAGACAATAATAAGGTAAAATCAAATTTTCACGCTCTCAAGTAAGCCTAATTCTGTAAATGTAAAATTATATTTTCATATTGTATTTCATATTGTATTGTCAAATCTAGAATATGTAAATGGCTTTTATTGTTTAGTTTTTTTCTTTTCTTTTTTTTGTGGATAGCTATAGGAAACATTTCCTGCTCATATTTCCATTCTTGGTATTTTTGGAATTTGCTTTGGAACAAACATGGCACTTCCCGCCTGTGTCTCCAGAGAAAGCTCAGCAGAGGCGGGGGTCCGATCCACTGTTTCACTTCTCATCACGTTTTTTTGTTTTTTTTTTTGTACTAGGATAATTACTAGTGCTTTTTTTATTGTTGATGGTGGCAATGTGTGAAGTAGCACTCGACAGAGCAAAACACCTGGTTTTTCACTCAGAGTGACTGGGTGAGGCTGAGAGAGTGTGAGACGCTGCGTGAGTGTGTGAGGCAGAGTGAGTGTGTGAGGCTGAGTGTGAGGCGAAGCAAGTGTGTGAGGCAGAGTGAGTGTGAGACACTGTGTGAGACACTGGGTGTGAGACATTGAGTGTGAGAGACAGAGTGAGTGTGAGACATTGAGTGTGAGGCAGAGTGAGTGTGAGACACTGAGTGTGATGTGAGGCAGAGTGAGTGTGAGACGCTGAGTGTGAGATGCTGAGTGTGAGGCAGAGTGAGTGTGAGATGCTGAGTGTGAGGCAGAGTGAGAGTATTGTAGATTGAATAGGAGTCGGGGTGAGTGAGTGCACTCTCCTGTGAGAGAGTAGGAGTAAAAAAGAGATGGAACATCAGCAGGCAAAAGAGAGAGTGAAAGAGGAAGAATAGCTAGAAACAGTGAAAGAGAGAGTGTGAGAGAGAGAGAGAGTGAGCGGACAGAGAAGAGCAGAGATGTGACTGTGGTCTCATTACTGTGGAGAGACTTCCTGTCAGGAAGGACCTTTCATCCATGTCATGAGAAAGTGCTCCCGCTGCGGCGGTCCCTCGTTCCCTCACTCCTCAAGATTTACTTTACACGCCACAACTTCACAGTGTCACAAGGATCCGGTTTGTTCCAGACTTTCCAGTGACAAATGTTTGGTTTCCTGTTAAATAGACAAAATAATGTAGTTCAATTACATGAAACTCAGTTTGGTCTTAGGGTGCTTTGACACCTAGCTCGTTTAACCCTTTCAAACGCACTCGGAGCGGTTCGGGGCGTATATGTCAACACACCAAGTGCGGTTCGTTTGCGGGACCGTTTGTGGTTCGATTACTTTGTGATATGTGAAAGCGAAGAGATCTCGGTCCACTTCGCTGTTCGTCTCGCTCCGCGTGCAGCACCGAAGGTTTCTGTACCCGCAAATCCGTCACGTCACTGTAATACCGGAAGAAAACTATGGAATCAGATTAGTGCCAGAAAACCAAACGAAAACGAAAGAAAAATAAAACAAACGTAATTGCAAGCGAAAAATGGAAAAACAAAGGTAAATGAAGCATTTCGATTGACGATTGCAAGAGATGACAACTCTTCTCAAACCATAAAAACCGTTCCAATCAAAAAGGGCTTTTATAAAAAACGTTTTTATTCCTAATAAATTAAAGTTTTTCTTTTGATCTGAATTGATCTGAAAATGTGTATTAACGGAACCACATTAAGCAACGTACAACAAAGGGGCGAGATCGCGAAAGAACAGATTCATGTGTGAACAAGAAAGGGTCTGGGATCTCTTCACTGCTGAAGAGGACCGAAAACAGAACTGGGTTCTCTTCTGAGTCCACTAGGTTGTGAACAGCAAGCGGACTGGGATCACTTTCCGCTGGTTCTCTTTCTGGCTCACTTTAAACGATCTGGGTTCTGTTTGCTTAAAACGAGCTATATTGAAAGCACCCTTAGTGTTAAAAAAAAAAAAAGTACTTGCATTTGAATGCATTAAGCATGTGCTTGTGACATTTTTGATTTGCTTGAAGTTTTTTTACTCAATCAAGTAGAAATTACTTTTCTACAGGCTTTTGTAGAAATTCAACAAAATTATTTTAATAGAGTGGGATAAAATATTCAGTGCATGTTGTTTGTATAGTTCATATCGTTTGATTATATCGGAAAAACCGACACAAACTTAATTCCCAGGAGCTTTTAAAAGGCTGTTCTGATCGGCTCGGCGAGGACACTCACACGACTCTGTGGGTTTGTTCCGCGCAAATGTGAATTATTTACGATATCCCTCTTTATTATACTCCTATCTTGCAGAATTCCACAGAATTGTCATTTTTCTAACCGACACGCCTATAAATTGAGATTTATAGGTTGAAGTGAGGAGAGCAGAAGGGAAGGAATGCTCTTTGCCGTAGGGTTTCTTCGTCTTCACGTAGTCCGGCGTAGTTGCGGTCTGGGCAAAAATACCAGTGATTCCTGATGGCTCATGGTTTATTGTTTCTCCCTGAATGTTGTTCCAAGACTCATAGACTCGGTTAAAATGAAACCCGCTGCGTGCCAGAGATATCCCGTGCTGACCCCGGTGCGACCAAGTGACTTATTATAGATTCCGCTCGCGACACTTGCTCGCCGGCCTGATCATGGGACCACACAGAGGCCCGGAGACATCCACCAATGAAGTGGCCCATTGAGTTTCGCCGTTATACAACGGTTAGCGATGTCATAGCGCTTGAATGAGACCCCGACCCCTGCAGAGATGAGCTGGATTTGGATTATCTGCCAGATGTTCTCTAGCCGTCACAGAGATCCAGGAATCTTTATTTCATTGTTATTTTTATACCGGGCTTACGGTTAATACTGCTGACTAAGGGTTTAATATTCTGTACTCTACACGTCTAGGCTAGATGGTGCGGAAGCCAAGATAGTTCTAATAACGGTGGTTAAAAATTGATTTTATGAGATGATTAAGTTTTGTTTTAGGTCATGGTTCTTTTCAAGTTTATTTCATTGCCTCTGTTGCAGTGAAAATAATTTCATCAGTTAATTGATCAGTAAGCAAGACAATAGATGACAATGGCTAGAAAGATGGACAAACAAGGTTATGTGGAACTTTGTATCCAACCAAAAGTCTTTTATGTGATTGTGGTTTCTTAAATGTCAACAAATGACAGTGCACAACAAATTCTACTGAACAATTTCCTATAACAGTAATGATGGATTTTCTTTAAATTGTGCTGCAAAAATTGAAGGGAAAAAAAACAAAAAGAAAAGGTCTCTGACTGCCTCGCCACTCAGTCAGAGTGAAAGGCATGTGTAAGTGTAAACCGGGTCTTGTTCAAAAAAGTTTGTCGTAGTCTGAGTTATCGTTAATGCTCCTTTACACTATCAAACGCAGACGTACACGGCCAGAGTTTAGATGGAGATACCATTTTTTCCCGAAAAAAAAAAAAAAAAAAACTGTATAGAGGTATCAATAGTCTTTGGCACCTTCTGTTCATATTTCTCTCTCCTGCTGGTGATGCTGGGGTCTTTTTGAAGGTTGACGGACTCCTTCAGGAGCCAATGTGTTTCTAGCGTCGCCTCAGAGGAAGTGAAAATGTGAGACGCCGGTCGGGACCCCAGTGCAGTAGTGGTAATCAGGTGCAGATGGGAATTACAGCATTAATGACAGGACTTTGTGTAATTATGCTCTTTGAGACATTCGCTCTGACTGAACCTCGCCAGGCCTCCATTCTGAGCGTGTTTGTCGTTCTTTAATGAAGGAGTGTCATGTGTCAGGAACTGTAATAATCGGGTCTGTAATATAAAGGTGTCGTCTTTCTGCGGTTCGTGGTGTTTTTGTGACCGTTGGCAGTCAGGGTTTGTTGCCGTCCCATTGACCGATCAAGTTCGTTCTGCTTTTCTAGACGCCATTGTTGCTAATTTGAACAATGAACAAATATTTTTCTGTTTTATGACACGGCCACACATTACACTATACGTTTTATCATTTTATATCTTGATGATAAAATTCTGCGTTTATTTTGTTACTTTTCATTGATCATTTTATAAATTAATTAACCCAAAAATTATATATTTATTCAATATATATATATATACAATAAACAGTATCAGGATAAATATATGTATGTGTACCCTATATATACACACACACACACACACACACACATATTTAAATATATATGCATATATGTATGTATGTATGCATATATATATCTGTATATATGTAGATCCAACCATCACTCTTTCCATCACTTCATCATTTCATCCATCCTCAATAACACTACCGTACATTTCATCCATGACTTTCTGAACATTATGTCGTTGCTCTTTAGAGCTTTTATACAGTCGCTTTATTGTTTACTTAAATGTTTGTGTAGTGTCTTTCTTGATCTTGAGTCGCTGCCTTGTTTTGGAGTAGTTCAAGCAGGAAGATCCTTCTTCTGGCTGAGCTCTCCTCTAGATTTGAGAAAGCAGCAGGTGAACTTCCCGTTTATGACACCGAAATGTAACCTGGAAAGCTCACAATGCAGATTCTAGAGAAAGGTCAGCTGAGGGCAACACACAGACACGCACGTCTGTCCGTGATTGGCTCTCTATTCCGTGGCTTGTTTTGGGCCAATCAATTATTGCCTGATGGCGTTGTAATGCCACTCTGCATTTCCAATCAGATCAATTGGGAACAAAACACAGAGCCATTTTACTGTTCTCTGCAGGTTCTTTCAGTGTACACTGTAGTTTACTGATGTGATTTGATCATGTGCTTGAGAATGCTAATGATCAGTTCAAGTTCAGTGCATTTGTAAGGCGCTTTTCACAATTTCAGTCTCCAAGCACATAATTCGGCTAATTAATAACATATAATTTAATTCTTCTCAATTCTAGTTTGAATTAGTTTTTACTTAAAGTAAATTGTATATTAGTTGTTTTTTATTTAATATATAAAATTATAATGTAATTTTTTTTTATTTTTATTTTTTATTTTTTTTATTTTTTATTTTTTGTATTGTATTTGTATTTTGCCTTTTTCCTTGTATTTTCTGCTTTTATATTTTTTACACCCATGTTTTTATTCTATTTCTTTGACTACAATTTAAACAATTTCAAACTTGTTAGATTTCATTTTTCATTTTTTTTTTCAAATAACATTGTTTGTAAAACAATCAAATCCCCTAACATAAGTAATCTTGACTTCAGAAATGGTGCGGAAGTAGCTTCTCTTGGGGAGGTTTTTTGTTTATTATTCTTAATGTTCGTTTTTGCTAAATAACCAAAGGCATTAAATTAGTCTTGTAGGAAATACCCCAGATTTCCAAACCAAAAAATGTGGCAAAAACAATGAACAATATACAATTTGCATTGCCTCATAATTTAACAAATGTTTAACTTTCCTTAATATGGCAAGATTTCTACAGATTTTTTTTTTTTTTTCAAAAAATAAAAAAAATTGTGCTTTCCTTTTTAAATGTTCATCGATGACAGTCGATGGATTATGACGACATTGATGTTAAAAGCATAGAAATTATATTATTGACATAATTCAAGCATTAGGCCAAAAAACAGGTTTTGTTCAGTTCAAAAGTGCATAAAAATGTGTACAAGTCTTTTTTTATATGTCCTGGGAATGCAGTTAGAACTGTGTTTTATTTGCTTTCTAAAACCTGCAACCAATCATGGCCTCTGATTGGCCACTTGAGGAGAGATGCTCTGCGGTTCCTCAGATATTCTTAGCTCTCGTTATGCAAAACACTGCCAGCAGCATCTCGGCCGACCAACAACGCTGACGCGAAACCACACCGAATGCCAGATGGTGCCGGAGCGAGTCAGTTACGTGGAGACAAAAGCCTGGCAAACAATCACCGTGCCACTTTCTAGAGAATCGTTAACCTGCGTGAGGACCTTCTCCTAGAGCTTTACTTTAGTTTGAATAGCTTCCGGCGAGATAATGGTTGCCAATGCTAATGGCGGCTTTGTTCTCACAGATGAGAGAAACCGAGACTTCCTTTCGATGTTTCCCTGGAGCTTCAGTGTACCACACTAACACGTGCCATTTTACTCCCAAGCTGAACAAAACTCGTGGCGTCATCTCGGAATCGCTGCCAGTCTCGAAAAACATTTCAAGTGGAGCGCTAATTCCCTTCCTCCGCTCTTTATTCCTCTCCAGCCGCGAAAAGTCGCTCGAATGACGTGCATTAAAACGCCATCATTCTTCGTTCCTCAAAACCTTGAAAATTCTTCCACTGAAAGAGAAAAAAGACGATTTCCAAGCAGGCCTTTCCGAAGCGCTGAAATAGCCTGGAATTCACGTGTCAGCACGCGAGCGCGGCAGAACGGCGAGCTGGAAGGCGTTTATGTAATCCCTCAAACTCGATATGTTTTTCGATGGCTTGTCAGTTCCGTAAAGCGAATTTTGCTTGAGTAAACCCATTGCTGGATGAATTGGCTTCTGATTGGCCCCCAATGCGCTCACGGCCTGAACTTTGGTGCCGACCTTTCACCCCAGCCGGGTTGAAAGGCCGGCAAAATTCCTCAAGTTGTGTAAATGCAGTCGTATTTCCTCTGCATTCCTCAGAGATTAGCACAGACAGGCCGAATTAGTCCGGCCACTCAACAAACACAGCTTATGGTCAGAAAATTGTTTATATCGCTGCCGTTCAGCGCTAAACATGTCTCGGTTGTGATCATTTTGGTTGGAACGAGTTCTAAGCCCCATCTGGACCTTTCTTGACAACTTAAGCAGGATTTTAAAACCACTTAATTGTAACTATAAATTAACTTTGAATTAATAACGCACCTAGACTTTCTCTATAGGTATGAAGGAGTGATCAAGGTGTGTGCTGAGATCTTATCTTTTGGAAAGCGGATGCTAGCTAACCTTCTGTAAGACATTCAAGAACATGACCGTCATCCTGCTGCAGAGGGGGAGGAGGGGGAGGCGGAGCACGTGGAGGGGGAGGGGACTGTCTGTGACACTGACCCAGATGTGACAGACTCACTGAGGTGTGTTTAGCCTCGTCCTGCCAGCACTTCATTATGCGCTTGCTCCGTGTGTAAGCGCACCGATCAACCAGCTTGAGTTTGGTTACATTCCTGATGGATGCTTTAATCTGTTTGGGAAGGAGAGCGGTCCTGATGTCAAACATGACGAGTGACGAGCATTTCTGTTAATGGGTTAATATACAGTCTTGTGTTCACAACCAAGCATGCCCAACATTTGCGCATGTTCTGAAAGAGTCGTTGAGGCCTTGGATCGTCATCCATCCGTCCATCCATCTGTCCATCCATCCATCAATCCATCTATCCATCGGTCCATCCACTTTTTTGTTTCTGGGTCACTGGGAGCTAGGACTCCCCAAATAAAAAGTACAGTGTATTATTTCTATTTATTTAAAGGGAGTGCAGTTTTTTTCTGACTCCGCCTCTTCCATGCCAAAGCTTTTCAAGTGAATAGTTTGTTTTTTTGTTTTCTTACCGACGACTGTTGTTAGTATATGTAAATGACTACAAAGTGAAACGATGAAAACCATATTCGTTTTGCCGTGTTGTATATGGGGACATTTAGTGTCTGTGGGTGTGTCATACATGGGTGTGTTCTATCTTTTTATGTCGGCGTGCTTATGTTGTGTTTTTGTGTCATGTGGGTGTGTTCTATATTTGGGTGTGCTTCATGGGTGGGTGTGCTGTGGGTTTATGTGGGCGTGACTTATATTTGGGTGTGCTTCATGAGTGGGTGTGTTGTGTTATATGTGGGCGTGCCCTATATTTCAGCATGCTTTATGAGTGGACGCTGATATGTTGTTGTATATTTTGCTGTGTTTTGTATGTGGGTGTGCTCTGTATTTGGGCGTGTTTTATGAGTGGGTGTGTTATTGTGGCCGTGTTCCATATTTTGTGTAGCATATTCCTCCACTACCGTTACTGTTAAAAAAAACACAACTTTACTACAATTCTGGTCACAGAGGCGGTTTTCGTCCGAGTGCTGGGTATTGTGTGTGGGCGTGTTCTAAGTGTGGGCGTATTTATGTGCAAGTCTGCAGTGTAGTCACACCCACCCAAAGCAAGATGGGCGTCTGAAGCGTGTGCAGTGGCGTGGCTGTGTGTTACAGGCCTTGACGTCGCTTCTTCACGCTTTTGCTGCTGAACACCCTGATGATTAGCTTTCTTTACACGCAGACATCTACATCTTAGCATCTCCATGCAGACCACCCGCGGACCCCCAGTGAGGCAGGTACTCGCGCTTCTCTATCCCCCCGGATCTTTCAGGTCATTGGCATAATTGGGATCTTAAATTAGTTGGTGAAGATGATGGCGGTTTAGACATTTGTGTTGGAGTTTGATGCTGGTGTGTTGTAGCTCTTGGTTGGAGAAGCTTCCGTTTCTTCTGAGGAACAGGATGATGAAGGACTGGAGGTTTTGTGAGAGTAACCCACTTTCAAGGCCTTTCCTCGAGGCGGTGTGATGCTCTGGACGCCGCTCAAGATGTTTGGAACAATCGCTCCTTGTGTTTCTCAGACTCTGAATGATCTCAGTGAGGAGAGACTACTGACATGCTGTTGTTCTTCAAGTTACACTGGGACTTTAAGCTTAGCCGTGTTATTGCTCTCTCTCTCTCTCTCTCTCTCTCTCTCTCTCTCTCTCTCTCTCTCTCTCTCTATCTCTATCTCTCTTTCTCATTTTCTTCTCTCTTTTTTCCATCTCCATCTTTTTGTACTCTCTCCACTTTTTCTGTTTCCTGTCGTTCATCTTTTTCTTGATCTCTGTCTCCTTCTCTTATTCCTCACTCTTACTGTCAATCATATTTTCCTCTCTTTATTCCCCTCTCTTACCCCTCCCCCCTTTCCATCATTTTCCATCTTTCTCATTTCCTTTTCCTCCTCTTGATCCCTCCACCTCTATTCTTTCTCCATATGCATCTCTTCTTTCCCCAACCTCATCGCTGCCTCTCTCATTTTCTCTCTGTCTTTCTAATCTCTTCATCTCTTTCTCAGACCCTATCTTCCCGCTTCATGAACATCGTCTCTGCCCCCCCCCTCATTAGGATTCATAAACAAACACACTGAAACAGGAGAGGGTGAGAGAGAGAGAATTGTGAAGTGAAAGTGTAGAGGGACAGCAGTGAGAGAGTGAGAACAGTTTGTTGTGTCGTGGTTTCTGTCGTGGTGTCTGTTTGTAATAGTGAGTGTTTCCTCCTTTGTTCTGACGGTTTTATGTTTCGTACTCATCCCATTATTCCCAACGGCCAGTTCACAATCCCCACTGATCCCTGTAGATTCACCTCTCTCTCTCTCTCTCTCTCTCTCTCTCTCTCTTCATCTCACTCTCCCTCCCTCTCTATCTCACTCTCACCCCCCCACTTAATCTCATTCTCTCACTCACTCTGTCGCTCTTTCTCTTTCTGCTGTGTCTGCGTAGCCACTGTCCTTAACTCTCTCGTCACCTCACTTTCACTCTCTCCCTCTCCTACTTCATCTCATTCACTCTCTCTCTCTCTCTCACTCTGTCACTGGCTCACTCTGTCTCTTGCCACAATTCTGTTCTCTCTCCTCCCTCCCTCTCTTTCTTTCTATCTATCTGCTGTGTCAGCACAGGCTCTGTCCCTCACTCTCCCTTTTCTTCAGCTTCTCTCTCTCTCTGTCTCTCTCTCTCCTCTCTGTCTCTGTCTCTCTCTGTGCTTCCGTCTCTCCCTCCCCCGTGTTGGAATCTCCCACACAATCACAGTGGTCTTTTTCATCCCATTTAACACAAGCCCACACGTGCGGACATGCTGCAGCAATGACTCTGCACGCCACACCCGCCCCATGACATCACTTCCACTGGTATCGCACAGAGGTTTCTCTTACAGTAATAGCTTTTTAAAAGATTAGGATGCCAAAAAAAGCTGCTTCAAGTTTAATGTGAAAACATGTGGAGCATTCATTTCACGTTTTATTTTTTTATGCCGTTGTTGGTACAGATAATACAAATAAATAGGCCAACAGCGTATATATATATTTTTATTTAGGCCAACAGCGTCCCCTGGTGACTATAAGAGGTGATTGAACCAAAATAAATGAACCGATTTGAAACTCTGCCATCTAGTGGTCACGTGTGTGGACACGCTGCTCAGCAATGCTCAGATCTGCAAAGAGGATGGTTGCTTGAACTTTTGTTACACATTATTTTAACTGAAAATATACATTTTTATTGTATAATACAAGTCTATTTTATTTCATTTTGGCTATTTTTATTGTTTATGTCTTATCTATAACCCTCCTCTTATGTTCATATTTTATAATTATGTTATAAATTGACCCGTTTTCTAAGTTTAAAAGTATTTTTTTCACTGAAACTTCTCCTGCTTGACTTATTTGGTGATCTAAAAATATAACAATTTCTTCTCTCTCTCTCTCTCACTCTGTCACTGGCTCACTCTGTCTCTTGCCACAATTCTGTTCTCTCTCCTCCTCCCTCTCTTTCTTTCTATCTATCTGCTGTGTCAGCACAGGCTCTGTCCCTCACTCTCCCTTTTCTTCAGCTTCTCTCTCTCTCTGTCTCTCTCTCTCCTCTCTGTCTCTGTCTCTCTCTGTGCTTCCGTCTCTCCCTCCCCCGTGTTGGAATCTCCCACACAATCACAGTGGTCTTTTTCATCCCATTTAACACAAGCCCACACGTGCGGACATGCTGCAGCAATGACTCTGCACGCCACACCCGCCCATGACATCACTTCCACTGGTATCGCACAGAGGTTTCTCTTACAGTAATAGCTTTTTAAAAGATTAGGATGCCAAAAAAAGCTGCTTCAAGTTTAATGTGAAAACATGTGGAGCATTCATTTCACGTTTTATTTTTTTATGCCGTTGTTGGTACAGATAATACAAATAAATAGGCAACAGCGTATATATATATTTTATTTAGGCCAACAGCGTCCCCTGGTGACTATAAGAGGTGATTGAACCAAAATAAATGAACCGATTTGAAACTCTGCCATCTAGTGGTCACGTGTGTGGGACACGCTGCTCAGCAATGCTCAGATCTGCAAAGAGGATGGTTGCTTGAACTTTTGTTACACATTATTTTAACTGAAAATATACATTTTATTGTATAATACAAGTCTATTTTATTTCATTTTGGCTATTTTTATTGTTTATGTCTATCTATAACCCTCCTCTTATGTT
>CM051502.1:22309504-22422273 GCA_028031935.1 Paedocypris micromegethes
TTATACATATTTTATAATTATGTTATAAATTGACCCGTTTTCAAAGTTTAAAAGTATTTTTTTCACTGAAACTTCTCCTGCTTGACTTATTTGGTGATCTAAAAATATAACAATTCAGTTCACATCTGTAGCACCATGAAACATGTTTATATTACAATGATTATGTTCGGGTCAAATTGACCGATGTTTTAAAATTATTTAAACATTTAAAGAGGTTTAAGAAAAAAAATACTTAAAAGTATTTTTCCACTTTGAAACGTCTTCTTAGTTAGTATAATCTAAATATAAACAAAAATGGCTCAGTTGACATATTTGTATCGCCTGCTACATGTTTTTGTTACAAAGATAATGTTTGGGCCTTTGACCCTTCAGACTAAATGGAAGCTACAAAGAGTCTGAATGATCAAATACTTTTTGTTTCTTTACAACAATGAGACATAATACACCGCTGACTCAGACTCACACACTCTCACTCATACACACATACACACTGTTTTGGGGAACTTTTTGTTTTCTGGCACTTTTATGCATAATAAAATGCCCCGGGTCATATAGATTTACTAACATTATTGATGTTCCTCTGAAACGAACGTAGCAGGAGGGTTAAGTAATTCTGTAGTTCTTATCATATCTTGAGCATTTATTGACATTTTTGCTTAAACACAGGAAGGCCCAGCTCTGTTTTCTGCTTGATCACAGGAATAGCTAACGTGGCTTATCTGATGGGTCACTCAGCCTCACTTCAAATGGAAATGTGGCCATTCTTACAACCTCTGGATTCAGTGATGAAAATATTTACTTTGTTTGTTTTGTCGGTTTTTTTTTGAAAAATATTTACATACATGCGTCTGTCTTAGTTGCGGACTTTGTAAGAAATTTTAAGAAATATTCATTTACAGAACTTTGCAATGTGGGACCACGGAGAGCTGCCAAACTGCTTTCTATCGAAAGACATAGACAGTTTTGTAGCTTGTTTATTTAACAACTGAGCATTTTTTTTAAATTATTTCTTGTAAATAAATATCAGTCAATCTTTTCCATTCGTCTTGTGCCCTGAATATTTTCCACAATAACCTGTGTAATGATCTTTGCTGAAGATGGGAAAGTGAAACACAAATGTGTTCTCTGAATGCCCACTGGGGGCGCTGTAACAGCCTCATTTGCAATACACATATTTTGGTAGGTTTGTTGTGAATAAAAAAAACAAAATCACTTTTTTGACACAATTTATTTATATTATAGGGACTAATGCACCTTGTTCGTATCAGTTTATACCCCCCCAAACCCTTTCTCTCTATCTTTCTCACCTCTGCCCCTATCTCTCTCTCTCTCTCTCTTTCTCACCTCTGCCCCTATCTCTCTCTCTCTCTCTTCCTCACCCTTTCATTTTGTCTCATCCTCACCCTTTCACTCTCTCTCCCCACCTCCCTCACTTTGTCGCCTTCTCCCTATAAATATAAAAAAATGCGTTTCATTTGTGCATATTTAATTCATCGGAATCATTTCATTCTTCCCTTGAATATTGAAATAGTCTCCCGGTGTGTTGCAAGCTCGCGTTTAAGCATTGTTGAAGTTGTTTATAATGTAGTTTGACGCAACGTGTATCAAATTTTACATCAGTCTGAGTTTCCCCTCATGAATCCTTTTCTGTTGGGCAGAATTCTCAAAAAGTTGCTCTTCTCCCACAAGAGAAGTGGAAAAGCATCAGCTGCAGACGAAGCCACTGTTTTTACTTTGCGCTTTGCAATTTTTGAAATGCGGTGGAGGAAGCAGCAAGGCCGTCACTTCCTCCTCTCGCAGCACTTCTGCTTCCCCTGCACCTTCACTCACTAACTTAACGCTGAAATCAGATCGACGGTTCTGGAGCGTCGCCTCCGGGACAGCTGAGCTGGAGAAGTGTCCGTCTCTGGCCTGCATTTTTGGGGGTGGGTTTTGGACAGTGGTGGGCCGCTATTTTTAGCCCCTTCCCCAACCACGACAGCTGTCCCTTCCTGACCAGCTCTTCTCACTGCTCGTGGTCTCAAACACCCTTCTGCTCTGAGGGAACATCTCCGGCGCTTGCCAGTGGTTGTGGGCTCTCAGGTAAGACTGTGGCGACTGGTGGACCTGATGGAGTTTGTGGGCGCTGTACTGCCGAGTTTGAATCCTGGCCTGCAGGGTAACTATAAATAGGCCTCGGATTGAGGGCTAGGCTAATGCTAAGGCTAAATGGCCGGCTGAACTAAACGTGGGCCGTCGAGAAGTCGGGTGGCGATGGGCTTCACACTCAATGAGCTTTTGTTCTACTCTGGTTCTGGAACAGGACGGCGATTGTGTTCGGGACGTTTTGTCTCATGACCGGCGGAGTGGGAAGTTCAGGCGTGTGATGGAGGCTGGAGTTGACTTCAAACCAACAATTTTGTGGCTGTTGAGACGTGTGCGGTCGTTTTCTATTGTCTAATCTTATTTCACACACAAGGCTCGTTTTTTTATTCTAAGGCACAATTTTTTAATATTTATTTGGATTTCAAGTGTGCCTTATTGTCTGAGCATTTCGGTAGTTTATAACCAATTGCGCAAGTAAAAAATGTTTGAATATTAAAGCGCTTGCTCAAAGAACCAGAGGATCTGTGAGGAATCTAGGTAAACATCCTGGTAAATATGGATTAGATGACTGAAGTAGCTGGTGTAAATACAGTAATGAATAGTTTTAAATACATTATTATTGTGTATGTTGAAGCGTCTGCCGTGTTTTTGTTTTTTTTCGTGACTGCGACGCTTAACTAAAGCGTCTCTTGTGAACAGATAAGCCTTTTTATAGCTGAAGTGTGTGTGATTGGAGAGACGGGAGAGGATCTGGCAACACACTAATACGTGTGAGACTCGAACACTCGTTTTACAAAAAGAATCCACCACGTGTGAATAGATCTGTTGTTCTTCTTTTTCTGAGTCTTTCTCTTAGATTTGTCTGTCTGACTTCCTTCTTCTGTTCGTTGTATGTTTGTCTCTTAGATCTGTTTGTCTGACTATATCTCTCTTGGTCAGTTTTATGTCTTTTAGATCTGTCTGTCTGAATCTCGCTCTCTCTTTCTCTCTCTCCCTGTATCTCTTCTTGTCTTTCTCTCTTTGTCTTTCTTTCTCTTGGTTAGTTGTATGTCTTTTAGATCAGCCTGTCCGAATATCTCTCTTTCTTTCTCTCTCTCTCTCTCTCTCTCTCTCTCTCTCTCTCTCTCTCTCTCTCTCTCTCTCTCTCTCTCTCCCTGTCACTCTCTCTCCCTGTCACTCTCCTTGTCTTTCTCTTTTTGTCTTTCTCTCTTTTTTTTGCTTGAATGTCTGTCTTTTGTGCAATCTGACTGTCTATTGGTTGGTCTGTTGTTTTTCTCTCTTTCTATGTCTTTCAGTCTATCTGTTTGTCTTTTATATCATGTTCTTGTACTCCTGTATGTCTTTTTTATGTCTGTCCGTGTCAGTCACTCTTCTGCCATCTTCATTCTGCCATCCTAGTTCTCTATCTGTCTGTCATTGCTGTCTCTTTTTTTTCGATCACTCACTTTTCTCTCTCACATGTCTTTTTTTTTTATCTCTTTTGTTTCTCTCTCTGTCTCTCACTATCTCTGTCTCTTCACCTTTCAGTCTTTATGTTTTCTTCTCTCTTAATTCTTCTTTACTGCTCTGTTTCTCACTTCCTGCAGGCCAGTGTCCCACAGACCTTCCTCGTTTGTACTATTGTTTTTCTTTTATTATTATTTTAAAATATTGACTGTTTCTTCCATCCCGTTTTAACAGATTTTTTACGAGATTAAAACATACTTTTGTAGATGTGTGAATCAGGCTAAAGTATGCTTAACCACTTCTTTTCACCCCACAGAACCAAGAGCGTCCTCCTTTTTTACCATTGTGGGTCTTATTTACCTGAAGCTTGTGACCTCGCGTAACCTAACCGTGAAGACCAGCATCCATTCTGCTGGCTTTCTGTCCGCTGGTCCCTTCATCCATCACCCACCCCTCCTTATCTTCCCCGCCTGAAGCCCGGCCTAGCCCATGACAGCGGCGCTGCCAGCATGGCATTCTCATCACGCTTTTCCTTCTGGGAGCAAAAGGAAAGTGATGTTTCATTCTCCATTCTCATCTCGGCGGTTTTGCAGCTTTTCTGTTTGCAGCAGGGTGAACGTGTTTTCTCACTCCGAAAGATGCTAACAGCTTGTTTTGTGTCTGGCATGTGTGTGAACAAGTGTGAACCGGCAAATAGTTGTTTTCATGCAGCCACTTCTGACAACGTCACCGAATCTGGCGTTCTCTGTTTGATTACTTTTCGAAAGGCTGTCATTGGCCTGGATGAGGAGTAAACCAATGCTACTCCTTAAAATATATGGCGCTTGCTCGCGGCGTGCAGCGTCTATACTGCTGACTCGGTGATACTGCTGACTCGGTTCATGAACACATGCTAAACGATGCTTCAGTTTGCGAACACGTGGCGACGCTCATCTGCAGTCATGCTCGTCACGCTGCTTTTTTAGCTGGTGACATCCCGGCAAGATAAAAAATTGCCAACTGGAATCAGCCAACGCTGACTATTATATCCTCTCAAACACACACACACACACACACACACACACACCACCACACACACCCACACCACACACACACCTACACACACACACCTACACACACACAACCACACACACACACCACACACCACACACATGTCTCTTTTAGATCCTTTCTCCTATTTCTTCTTTTTTTTCTCGCTCTTCCTCAATTTCCTCTCTCTCTCTCTCCTCTCTCTCTCTCTTTCTCTTTCTCTTCTTCTTCTCTCTCTCTCCCTAGCTCTCACTTTTTCTCTTTACTCTCTCTCTGTCTCTCTCTCTCTCTCTCTCTCTCTGTGTCGTTTTCTCACTCTCTACTCTCCCACTGTTTCACTCGCTTTTTCCTTTTGTTCCCTCTCTTCTTTGCTTGTTCTCTCTCTCTCTCTCTCTCTCTCTCTCTCTCTCTCTCTCTCTCTCTCTCTCTCTCCTTGTTTAAAGTCGATTTCTTTTCGCGTTTTATGAAAATTCTCCAAGTAAACTTGTGAACCGAGGCATCAATGCGTTTCTCTTTAGATTATTATTGCATGATGACGCTTAAAAATCAACTAACCATCGAGTGTGTTTTATTCCATTTGTAATGACATTTTTTACATGGACACTTATAGATCAAAGAAGAGAACAAGCCAGTCCCCAAGAGTTCAAAAGACAATGTAAGTTTTCAGTCAAACTAGAAATTGTCTACAAGTTTTAGTCAGAAGTGTGTTGTCACAGGAAACATGGTTTGGTCGCTGCTTCAGCTGCGAGTTGCTGTGACTTGCCCATAGATTTCCTAAATGGCAGTAACAAAACATGCACAAATTACATACCATTTATCCATCGAACCTTCCACGGTGTAATTTGCCTCGTCTTTCTTTGTGCTTCTGTGGAGCGTGTGCAGCTGTCACGCACAAGCCCTGCATCATCTGAGCAGGAGGCTGGTAGGGACTCCCTGAATAAATAAACTACACAATGGCAAACAACAGCTCTTTTGTATAGATATGTTCGAAGTCTTATTGAGCAATTTTCTTCCCTTTTTTATGATTTTTACAATTTATACCTGCTGTAGTCTATAGAAGAGATGTTCAAGTCATGGCCGCCGATCCAACTGTAGGATTATCCAACATAATCCCCGTTAATACAATTTTGGGTGAAAAAGTAACTTTATTTCCTGTGAATTCTAGCTAATTTAGGCATTTATTTTACAAGGGCAGTTGATTCTGTTATATACTCTTCGAAAGTGTTTTGGAGCAAGAGCAGCTTTAAGTTGTGCGTTAAATGTTTTCATTAAGCTACTCAATGTTTTTGAACATAATAATTTATGAGCTACATCTTGCCCCAAAGAGAGAGTTTATGAGATTGATAAATGAGATGAGATCCACAAAAACCAAAGAGAGGTGTCTGAAATTAATGGAGATCTGACTCTAGTTTGCTGGTTGATGATTTAGGGAGGCTCTCTTTAGGGAACAAATAATAACCATCCCTATTTATTTTTAGCATAGCATCTAGCCTTTTCTGGTTCAATGGTTGATCTAAGAGTATTAAAAGGTTGTGTTTAGTTAGGACTTTTTCTTACTGATTGTCTCTGACTAGTCCGACAGTGATGGAAGTCTGAGCAGTCGTTCCCAGTCGGTACCCTGCTTAGAACCTGGCAAAAGCCTTCTGCGAGCCAAGAGTCCTGAGCCAACAGAGATTCAACCCCACTCTCAAGTTAGAGAGCGAGTCAAGAGCCCTTCACCCAACAGAATAAAAATGGCTACCAGCAAGACCTCTGAAATCGCCAAGATGCAAGAACGCTTCAGAAGCCCAGAGCCACCTCGAGCCCCCTTGAGCCCTGAAGCCCATCTTAACGGAGAACACAAAGGTAATGGCTCCTTAAATGGTACTGCCAATTCCCAAATTAGCGACAGCCTACCAGAGCTTATAGAAGACCTGCATGGTGGGACCCGCAAAACGGTGGTGAAGGTGGTCCGCAGAGTGGTTAAACGAGTACTTCCAGGAGATGAGGACTCGACAGGAACCTCTACACCTAAGTCTCCAGAACCCCCTAAACCAGCTGCACAACCTAAACATGAATCAACATCTGTACCAAAGACGATCAAGGCACCATTGTTCTCGTTCAAACATGACACCATTAAGAAAGAGGAAAGAGATGATATCTCTGTAGGACTGGCGAGTTTGATGACTCGTGGGAGGACAAGGGAACTTCGCCCGCGTGCTCGCAAGGATGAGACTGCTGTAAAAGAAAATACCAAATCTGTGGATACGGTGATTGAAACACCTCAAGAGAAGGACCATTCCACACCTTCTCAAACAACCCTCTCACCAACAGAAGCATTTGTTCCTGCTACACCTCCTGCTAGAATTGATCCAAAAACTCCAGTTCCTTCACCTTCCATTTCAGAACCCAAAGCTGTTTCCATTACTACCAGTTCTACCCTTGTGACCCCTAAAACAACTCCTGCAAAATCAAAGACCAGCAACCCACCAGAACCTAAGGTTGACCCACTTGCTCCTCCGGCAGGTTTCATACCCATGACTAAGCCAACCCATGTGAAGAAACCAGAGGTATTGATTGCAGTAAACAGTTTGTTGCATGGATTGGTGGACTCTAATAATTGGTTTGCTGTGTACTACTAAAACATGGTCTCGGCTGTGCCATAGATTTTCTTTAAATGGAGTTGCCAATACTGAGAATGTTGGTTGTTCTACCAATTCAGAGTTGACATTTAAACAATGGCTAGTGGTTTGTGAACCTTTTGAAATCTACTTCAGGATTTCATCTAAATGCAATTCCATTACATTCAAGTTAATGTTTTTTTTAAGGGAAGCAAACCATTGGTAGTGCCATTGCGCCTTTAAGCTATAAGGTCTGACCCGAACCCATAAGCTTTAATGATCTTAACTCTTCGCATTGCCCTCTTTTTGCATCTGTAATTTTCAATCTATAAGGCGCAATACAAATCCTAAAAATGTTTAAAAATGGACTCCTATTGTGTTCTTTAGATGGATGTCAGGTATGCTGCATGGTGTTTCATTTCCAAACATTGGAAAGCAATTTTCTCCTGTAAGGACTGTGATTGGTTGCATGACCAATTTGTCCTCTAAGAACGTTGGTGATCTTTGTTTTGTGTGGTTTGGATGCATTATTTTAAGGTGAAGACCGGTGTAAATACACCATCAGCTTTGACAGGAAGATCTCCTGGAAATCGACCTAAACCTATTCTTCCAACCTTTTTGAATAAGGTGTGTGTTCCAGTGTGAAGTTTCCAGTGGTGTGATGTCATGCCTGCTTAGCTTTGCGGGAAGGAAATGCAGCGTGGCTGACATAAACACTTGAACCATGTTCCGTCAAGCGCATGGCGATGTTTATACCCTGGATTAGCTTCACGTAACTTTTGTCAATAACCATTCCACATTTATAATCCGAGTTGGGCTCATTTCTTCCTGGTGGTCTGACCTGTAGGACAATATCCCACCGAGTCCCACTGAAGAAGCTCAGAGGCGGCTTGAGAGGATCTTCGCTGCTTCTGTAATGCCTTATTTCTTTTTTTTCGACTTCTCTCTATCTGTGTCTTGTTCACTTATTTCTTTTTCCAAGCTTGGTTTTTTGACTCAAGCTCTGACTGCACTGGCCGAGGGCTTCTAATTCAAGCACGTTTAAGCCTGGAAGTGTTGAAGATGCTAATCTCGGAGGAATGGTGCAAAATAACACATAATAACATAGGACCAGTATGATTTATGTGGCTGCATGTGGTGTATACTCGAATCGATTTCTACACTAAGTATTCAAAAAGCTATGTCTAATTCAAATTTTGTCCAGATTATTGTTTCGTAAATCTCAATTATTGAATTCTAATTGAGCAAAAATGTTGAAACTCGTTGTGTGTGTGTGTGTACAGAAGCAATTATGTGTGTGTGTGTGTGTGTGTGTGTGTAAAATGTAAAACTTGTTTGTTGAATTTGTTAGTTTTGTACACAAACATGTCGTTTGTAAAATTATTATATGAATCTTAACACACATTTTATGAGATTCAACTTAGAAAAACAAACGTATTGCAGTTTTTCAAAGCGATTAACATATTTTAGCTGTCTTCTTGGTCAGCTCTAGTTTTCCAGTGGCATTATATAATGTAATACATTTTCTTTAAATCCCAAAACAAACTAACTCCAGTCTTGATCTTCAATGTTTCCTCTCTTTCCGTCTTCATGCGCTCCTCTTTTCTCCTTCCCGCTGTAATATCCCACACTGGTTTTCACCGGAAGCATGTCTGTCTCACCTCCATCCATCTGCTTCACCTGCTCACGTGTCTTTTCTCTTCTCTTTTTTTCATCCACGGCTCCCTCACTCGCTGTGCTTTGTGTGACCGACTGATGTAGCTGGATCCTGTAGACGGCTCCTCTGTGTCATCTCAGGTAGAGGGGTCTGGGGACGTCCCGTCATCCGCCGCTCCCCTCCATGGCTTGGCTGCAGTGTGCGCTCACGTGGCCTGTTGCACTGTAAGCCTCCGTTCCTTAAACCCTCTGCTGTTCCATTTTGAGCCTACCAGAGCAAAACGTTTCCTTTTGTGCCCATAATTCTCAAGAGCAAAAGTTAGGACTGTGTTTAATTTGGGGAATCTTAGGCCCCGGGTCCACTTGCGGTCCTTTGGTTGACCTGTGTATTTAGTGAATTACAAAATTAGAAAATAGTTTAAAAAAAAACATGTTTTTAATGTACCTCCTGCATGGACTGAAACCGCATTGGAGTTGTATTGTTTTTTTTGTACTCACACGTAAAATGCTGATTTGTGCCACACACTGAAAAATGTCCGTTGAAGCTAAAAATAGAATGTAGGTTTAAAAAAAAAAAATGAGCTGCTGAATATATATTTTCTTAAGTCGCGGATAAAGTCGTGTTTACTATAGAAACAGAATACGTGACCTGTTATTACTTTTTGTATCACTGGTGATACAGTTTGTCTATCGTCTGTTTACAGGGACTTAAATAAAAAAAATATATTAATTTACATAATTGGAAATCTTCAAAAAAAAAATTAGTTCTGGAAGTCTGGGCTGGAGAACAATAAAATGTATACTCATATTTCTATGAGAAGGCTTGATTGGTGGGTTTCTTGACTGTGCCGTGGAAAATGTTTGTGTTTGAAATTTTAACCCCTTCCTTATAATCACCTTGTGTCTCTGGAGCTACGTCTAAAATAATATGAAACAAAATGCATATTTATTTATTTTTTGCTTTTTTATTTTTGAGAGAATCTCACGTAGAATTGAAAAAAATCCATCTGGTTCCACGTATTAAAAGATTACGAGCAACGACACACACAGAACACAAAAAAACATGCAAAAAAGAAACATTTATGGCAATTTATTTGGGCTTTTTGCCAAGTAATCTTTTTCTTACGTGGATCTCAGAATAAATGCCCGCCCACCCCTGATTAAATTAGTCCTTTTTTTGATTTATGCAAATAATGTCCTCAGGCATAATCGATGACTTGTATATGGATGGATTAATAGTGCCGTTTCACACTGTTTAACCTCTCTCTCTATTTATTTTTCCATCCATAGAGATTTTTGTTCTTTATCTCTGGCACATTTTCCAGTCAGAATTGGACGTGGAGCATGTTTATTATTTTATTAGCATCCTGAATATATTCCTAATGTTTTCTATTGTTTCTTTCCTCCGACGCTTCACCATAACGTGCCTTACACCAAACGTGCTCACCGTGACGTTTATTCACAGGATTGCGAGTGTGTTGATATAAATGAGTTTGTCGCTCATGGAATGTTTGTGTATTCCCTCATGCTGACCGCCGTCACACAGGGAAAGGTGGACGAGGACCCCGTAGCCGTGCTAACGGCTGACCATGCCGCCGCCGCGGCCCTTCTAAAGGTCTGATTGCTGAGCTGACGTGTTGTTACGTCGCCCCCTTGTGTTGTGGAGTTTGTTCTCGCCGTCCACCAAACCCCATTTCCCATATTTTGTTTGGGATCCTCGCATGAACTCAAGATGGAAAAACATGTTTTTTGTGTTTTATTCATGGACTAGTTTAATGTAAAAGCATGATCATTGTTATCACATCCATATTTGACCTTTCTGTAGTAGCTGGTTTCTACTTCCACATAATTCATGAGAAAAAAAACCTGGTGCACTAACATTTGGCCACCAAAATTCCACATTTTCCATAAATTAAAGACCGTCAATTTGTACAGACACAAGTTGTATAAATGTGTTTCAATCAGATATTTTAAAGCTACTATTTTTCAATTTACTTGATGTTGTGTGCAACCTGTTTTTGAGTTTGGCTGTTTTACTCTCAGTATCTATCAGATTATTTTACAAAACTAAGATCCAAACGAGTGTTCGAGACCGTAATGCATCTTCTTTTAGCCGAGTTGTTCTTTTGAAGCTTGAGCTTCACAGTTTTACAATTCCCTGTGTATTGTTTTGGTAAATAGTCATCAGAATTTCTCCGAGTTTGTCCAGAATATGGACTGTTGCATGGTGTGGATTTGTGTCACGACAGTGATATTCCAGATTAGGCGTTGTGTAATCTCGCTAACACTAAACTTTTCTGGCGTATACAGGTGAAGACGGAAGAGCAGATCGCTGCAGAACAGGCCTGGTACGGATCGGAGAAAGTCTGGCTGGTCCACAAGGATGGATTCTCGCTGGGTAAAGACACGACACGTGATGTCTGGTTTTACATTTAAACACACATTATGTTCATTGAACTGACTTTTAGGAGACAAATCAAATGTTTGCTTTGCTTCTGTCTAATCTATGCTGCTGTTTGTCTAATCTATTGGTCTGTCTGTCTGTCTTATTTATCGATCTGTCCTATCTATCAATCTCTCGGTCTGTCTGTCTCTTTCACTAGCCTTCTGTCTGTCTGTCTGTCTGTCTATACATCTATCTGTCTGTCTGTCTGTCTGTCTATCTAGCCATTCGTTTGTCTGTCTGTCTATCTAGCCATTCGTCTGTCTGTCGATCTCAATAGCCTTTTGTCTGTCTGCCTGTCTTATTTATCCTTTTAGGCATCTCTCTGTCAATCTTTCTGTCGGTCTGTCTGTCTCTTTAGCCATCTGTCTATCTTTCATTAACCTCTGTCTGTCTATTTCACTAACCTATGTCTATCTATCTCTTTAGCCACTAGTCAGTCTGTCTGTCTGTCTGTCTGTCTGTCTGTCTATCCATCCATCCATCCATCCATCCATCTCATTTACAGTCTGTCTGTCTGTCTATCTCTCTATCTGTCTGTCTTTGTAAAACAGGGTTTCCATCCTTTCATCTCTCATCTCTTCACACAAACAACAAAACCACTGAATATTTGTAGTCCAGACTAAAGGATGTGAACTTTTTGAATCCTTTAATTTGTTTGGTTATTAATTATATTATAGTTAAAAATTATATTATTATTTTGGTATGAGACCTGAATACTGAAACAGTATATGTTTGTCTTTTTTTCACTGATGTGGTTCTCTGCTTTCCTCTCAGCTACTGTGGTTCGGACCGAGGCCGGGAGTCTTCCTGAAGGCAAAGTCAGAATCAAACTGGAGCATGATGGGACAGTACTGGACGTGGACGAGGACGACATTGAGAAGGTCAGTGATGAAGAGCTGCGTTTCACTCCTTTGGTTCATTTATTTGGGGCTGAATTCTATTCTGCGACTGTTTTTAGACACAGTAAGATTATAAATAGGGGTTAACATATAAAATAGGTTATTATAAGAATTTTAGTATCGTAAGAATTTGTATAACTTTTATAATTTGTATAAGAATAGAATTTGTGTATTGTGTGGCAATTTTTCTTAACATTTTTTTTATGGTTTCCCTACAAACTCTCAGTTGGTGTGTCTTTAATTGAAATTGAAATTGAAATTGAAAAATCCTTTATTAGTCCCACAGCGGGGAAATTTCACGTCACAACAGCAAAAACAAATCCAAGCAAATAAATAAACAAACATCACCATAACGCACTGCACACATCATAATAGACAAACAAACAAACACAGACCATAAATGAACCTGCCCGTCATAAGCATAGTTCCAGTCACCAGTTTAAATAATGAGCATATCAGGACAATTTATGTGTTAAATTATTACAAGATCATATTTTGTTGAAATGTATTTTGTCACCGGCTCTACTGTTTTTTAATTTTTTTGTTGAATTACTGCTTTGCAATGTGGTATGAACTAAATAAAAACTAACTGATCTGTGGTTGTTTTACGGTGACCTTTATAATTAACTATGAAATAAAAAAAACTCAAATAATATGATAATAAGAAACCGGAGCCATTTGCGATTAAAAAAAATTACACATTAATCTCAAGAGCACTGCCTTTTTATATATATTTGTTTTACTTTTTAATCTCAAAATTTTCATTCTGGCACTCATCTACTGTATGTTCGAATATATGGAACAGTCATTTACAATAGTCTCCAACGCAAACACACATTCAGTTTGCATCGGATTTTGTGTTCGCATTTTCATACACATGAGTGTTTGCTATCTGAATAAAGCGACTTTATGGGTGTGTGTATTGTAGGGAATTTGGTCATGATAAATTGAAATCAAGACATGATGAAGTTGGCGTATCGGCCATACTAGACTCACTCATAGACTGAGCCCAGAAGAAAAGGTAATATTACAATATGGTTGAAATGGTATTGTTAATCAAAAGAAAACTTTTCCAAACTTCTAAAGTCAAAAAAATTGTTGAATTGTATTAAGTTAGTGTAATATTAGATGCATTACATATTTTTGTGAATGCTGGTTCTCTGCACTTTTTAGTGAACAACTTAAAATCTCTTCTAATATTCTATTTTAATAAAATATTGCCTACACAGTTAATGAGCAGTGTTGAAATTACTATAAGAGTTGAATTTAACACTACACCCGAGTATATTTGGTCCCACTCTTAACAGTGTTACTTTTTCCCACACAAGTTTTAATAAGAAAAGCATCCCATAATGTGGCATGTGTCACAATTATTTTAGATATCAAATAGTTTGAACTATTTGTAAGTTACGTCAAAACTGGCCATTGGATGGGCACGGTTCTAGTACGGCCCATACTGGCCATATTGACCAACACTCACTTTTTCACTTTCAAAAAAAAAAAGGAAAAATGCTGAAATGGCATTTTAACCCTACAGACACTGTAGAATTAACAAAGAACTTAAGTGAGGCGGCGGGGCTGGAATGCCTAGCAGTGGCAAGACACGCACAGCTGGCAGGAGTCGGGCGCCGCGATCCGTGCGGGATTTGGCCTCGTTTTCCTGACAGACGGAATGTCACACACAAACTCCTGCTCTCAGCAGCTCGCGGGTTTAATGGAAGAGTTTGGCAGGTCACCGCTGCCGTTTTCAGAGCCTTTGATGAGACCTGAGCCCGGAGACATTATCTGTTCATTTCCTGCTTGGCGCAGTGGTTTGAAGGGCGGCTTTCAGCTAATGGCTTCCAAAATGTCAAGGCTGACCTCAAATCAAGTTTCCTGTCCGATTAGGGAATTGCAAAAGTGGATCCGGAGTTGAAATTGACAACTTTTAAATTGCATTAAATTCTTGGCACAAAGTCTTGACTGTAATAGCCAAGATTATCCATTGAAACCGTCTCACTTGAATCATTTTTCATCGATGGATCTTTAACCTTTTTCACTCGTGCTCTTTCAGGCCAACCCGCCGTCGTTTGACCGCTGCGAGGACCTGGCAACCCTGCAGTACCTGAACGAATCCAGCGTCATGCATTCCCTGCGCCAGCGCTACGGAGGAAACCTCATCCACACTTACGCGGGGCCTAACATGGTGATCGTGAACCCCATCAGCGCGCCCTCCATGTACTCAGAAAAGGTTAGCGCTTTTACTCATAATCAATTGCATAATTAATTGCTTTTTATGAGATTATGCGATATTACAGTGCCCGTGGGATGAGTAATTACATCACAGATGCTGTGGAGACATGGAGCAGGAAAGGCTATTAAGGATTATTGGATTAAACATTTAGGCTCAGTATTGTTAAAAATGCTGATTTTCGTTCATCTAATTTTTTAAATTATTATTAATATTTAACTTGGAATCCAGAGTGGAGGAGAAATCGCATAATATGGCTAATGCTGTAAAACCTTTAATTTTCTTTTATGAACGGTAACATTTAGAATTACATTTATTAGAAAAATGTTGTTTAGTCTTGTTTTGTCTTGGAAAAAAGAACAACATTTTTCAATTGAACAAGGTCTGTTAGGAGAATAAGAAGTAAACAAATACAGTTTTTGTAATCGTTTAGTTTTTTATGAAGTGAACACAAGATATGAAGTAAATGCATACGCATGAATTGGTATTTTTAAACAAATTTTATTTGTTCTCTAGCCATTCATTTTTACAAATTAAGAATTACAAATTGTCCTGATAAATTTACTTAAAAATCACTTGTTTTCTATAATGCTCCCTGACACTAATTTTATGAGAAGCAAAAGCAATGCATGTTTATTCTTGTGAGGCAGTTTGCTCCATCGCTCTTTTCAAATTAACAGCTTTATTGACTTTTTCTTCATCGAAATATGAATGTTTCTGGCCATAAATTTGAGTTTTTCATTTATTGACTTTTCTGTTTTACAGAAAGCGACTGCTCAATGATACAGAAAAAATGATTAGCTTTCGATTAAAATGTTTAGTTGTGCTGTTTTTTTTTTACAAGAATTAAGCATATCCGCAGTCACAAGTTACTTCAAATCCGCAATTTTGAATCCGCAATTGTCACTGTTTTTTCTGCCTGTAAAACTCTTTTCTGTCTGAAGGTCATGCACATGTTTAAAGGATGTCGACGGGAGGACACAGCTCCTCATATCTACGCCGTAGCCCAAACGGCGTATAGAAACCTTCTGACGACGCGACAGGACCAGTCGGTGGTGCTGCTGGGCAAGAGCGGGAGTGGGAAGACCACCAACTGCCAACATTTAGTGCAGTACCTGCTGTCCATCGCTGGCAGTACCGGAAAGATCTTCACTGGTACTGTCCTCTAAATTAATTACCAACCATTGTGAGCAAGCAAGGTTGTGACTACTGTCCGTGGCTGAGAAGTGATTCAACACAACAGCAATATTTTTGAAAATTTAATTTGTAGTGAAGATAGATCTGCTCTTTAACGTGTCCGAAAGGTGTCCCACAACTTAACAAGTTAAGTAAACTGTTATTAGTTAATAAACTATGAGCGTATTAACATTTACTTCTGTTGTGAAGTATGAAACACACTGTAGTAGAATAGAATAAAAAAATAGAGTTAAGTAGAGTGGAATAGAATTGAAATTAGTAAATTATAGTAGATTATAATTGAATCAAGTAGATTGGAGTGTCCTGGAATGGATTTTTACGGAATGGAGTTGAGTACAGTGAAATACAGTGAAATATAACAGAATAAACCTGATCCGTAATGTAGCAAAATTAAGTAAAGTGTAACAAATTGGAATGCAGTGAAGTGGAATAGAACTGAACAAATCTGAATTGATAAATAAATCGGTCAATCAAATTTGAATTTAATTAAATCGAATGGAATAGAATTAACATGCAGATAATTACACTTAGAGAATAATAAATTTAAATTGACTGTAGTAAAATAAAAATAATGAACCATATAGAATTAAGTAGAATATGGTAGATTAGAAAATAATGTAACCATATAGAATTGAGTAGAGTGAAATGGAATTCAATTGAATTCAGTAAGATTTAACCAAGTAGAACAGAGTAGAGTGAAATGGAATTAAATAGAATATAGAGTAGAAAAGAGCTGAAAATGTTCAATATAATTACATTTTTAGATTATTTAGGAGTGTAGTGGAATTGAGTTGAACATACAGTATTAGAATTGAGTAGAACTAAATAGACTTGAATTGAATAGAAAGGGATATCCACGAACAATGTAGAATAGAGGAGTATAATTAATGTAGAATTTAGTAGAGAACATAAGTAAAGCGGAATAGAGCTGATTGGAGTTGTAATGGAATGGAAATTAAGAGAATTGAGTATGTATAAAATTGTAAATGAAAAAATTATGTTAATTAGACTGAGCTTGACTGAAGCAGAGTAGAAAGCTGTCATGTGTTGAAAGGAAATGGTTCAGCGTAGAGAATGAGGCTGACGGATGAGGCTGGTCCTGATGCTGCCCACTAAAGCTCTCTGATAATCGTCCATCATCAGCCTCATCAGCCCCTGCTTAGTCTGTAACGACCCCTGAGGACCGCGGCGCTCATTACCTAGAACAGTAAAGACCCCGACCAGCTCTTCTGCAAACGCTGATGTTGATGCTTCTCTCCTCCAGCGGAGAAGTGGCAGGCGGTCTACACCATCCTCGAGGCCTTTGGGAACAGTGCCACGTCCATGAACACCAACGCCAGCCGATTCTCCCAGATTGTCTCGCTGGATTTTGACCAGGCTGGTCTGGTGGCCTCTGCTTCCATTCAGGTTGGTGGAAATTGCGATAATTTGATATTCGCTTACGTCTAATGTGCTTTCTGTGCTTCCACAGACCATGCTGCTGGAGAAGCTGAGGGTGGTGAAGAGGCCAGAGTCTGAATTCACATTTAATATCTTTTACTATATGATGTCTGGCGCGGACAGCACACTCAGGTATTTTAGCTTGTTTTTTTTTTACTCTTCATGTCTGAATAAGCTTGGAGAATGTTGGAGTTGACTTTTTTCATTTACTATTTTTTCAGGACGGAGCTGCATTTTAACCATTTTGCCGAGAACAGTGCTTTCGGAATTGTGCCTCCTTCTAAGGTGACGCTTGACTTGAAACATGTTTCATTGATGTTCAGTTTCTAAAAAAACAAACAAACAAACTAAAAACATTTACATCTTTTCAAAGCACTTTATTTAGAGGAAACACATTTTTTTAGGTTAAAAATGTAAATGCACAAATGTAAACAATGTAAAGGGACAAAGGTAAAAAAATATGAAATGGAAAGTATCAAAAGTACCAAATGTAAAGTCTCAATTTCTCAATTGTATATGACGTAAAGTTTTAAATGTTGATTCTCAAATGTATAAAACGTAAAAAAGAAACAAGGATTAATTTACATGCAAAATGTAGTTTCAATGAAGTTTGAAATGGAACATTTCATATGTAAAATAACAATGTTCAGAGTTAAAAAAAAAGTCTAAAATGTATAAAGCGTAAAGTTTTGAATTTAACTTAACAACGTTGCAAAGGTAAACAAAAAACACCCTAAAATATCAAGTGCTAAAATGTAAAACTTCAATGCAGCTTAAAAATGAAAACGGGCCATACCTTGTATATTTATAATAAGATCACACAAACACACACTCTTAATAAAATAATATTTATAATGATTTATAAACTCTGCCCGTTCACATAGACTGAGGACAAACAACGAGCATCACAACAGTTCACCAAACTACAGGCGGCCATGAAGGTGCTGGGCATCTCCTCAGATGAGCAGAAGGCTCTGTGGCTTGTTCTCGGGGCCATATATCATCTAGGAGCCGCGGGGGCAACCAAAGGTAAGTCTGGCCTAATCTGGCTCGGAAGAAACCGTTTGAAATTTTAATATCTTATCCAGAGCGGCAGAGTCTCAGCTATTTTAGTGTGGTGGCAGTCTCTTCACAGCATCAGAAGCTGAGAGCTTGAAAGCGCTTTTAATTACATTTATTCTAATTACGTCTCAATGACGTTTCCAGTGTTTGAAACATTAAATAAAACATTTTTTAGCCCTTGATTTGGTTAAACATGGTGTGTGTAAGCATTTATAAAAATGTTTACCACATCAAGGGATGACTATATATATTTTACACTAATATTATTATAAAATATATTTATTAAAAAGGTATATTATATGGTATATAAAATCATATCTATATACAAATGCAAACATACATGTCTTTGTTTGTATGCGTAAGAAAATTAAACATATATACTTTTTTAAAATATCCATGCATTTAATGGACTGTAAATTGCATTGAATTTTAGCTAACAAAAATGTACATAGTAACTTTGCATTTTATTGCATTGTATTGTTTTTATTTGTTGCAGTTATGTGAAACATTAAATATAATTTGTTGAAGTTTTGATTTAATAACAATTTTTGATTCTTTCATAATGTTCACAAATATTTTAACACTTTTTATTAATCTTTTTTTTAATTAAGCAATCTTCCTTTTTAAAATGTAATATTTTATTTTTTATTTTTTTTCCCCATTGTTTGTGTTGGCTTTTATCTGTTATTTAAAATGCCTTAAAATATTTCCGTCACCTTTTATTGTGAGCTGCAGGGGGCAGTGTTGTTGTTGCTTTTTTCTGCAGCTTTACTAGTGGTCCACTCTTGAATTTTTGTTATTACATGGCTTAATAAAATATACACACTTATTATTTATTTTACCAAATTTTATTTAATCAAATGTAACAGAAATAATGTCAAACGTTAAATGCGCAGGGACAGAGGAGTGATTGTCTTCTGGTCAATTATTTGAAAGCACAAATGCGTTTACAGCCGCTGTCAAATCAGTTATGGAAAAGCGTGGCAAATTGATACGTGACGGCATGTCTTGGAAATAGAAATGCTTCAAAGAGCAAACAATATGTGTTTTTGGACATCTAACAAGCACTTTGTGAGTTTTCCGCAGCACTGGAGAGTTTGTGTTCTAACCTCTTCTGTAATTGCATGTTGCATGCTGACACAAAGCAGCGGCGGATGAAGGTAAAGATACTTGTATACGTTCTTACTTGTCAAACGTGTGTTTTTACAATACATGTGCTACACGCTTATCCTCATCGCCAGGCATTTCATTTGCATGTTTCATTTACAGTTCCCTCTTTTAATTTTTTTTGTTGTTTCTCGCTTTTAACACGGTTTAAGTCTGAAAGCTTAGAGGAATGTTTGCTGGTGAGGCTTGGAAGCTTCCGGACTTTGTTGTCTTCAGAAGTGGAAACTCTGTGATGTCTCACATCTCGGACTTTCGTTTCCGCCGTGTTTTTCTGTTGTTTTCACTTTTGCCTGAAGATGGTTTTTCAGTGTTTATTAGAATGATCATTCACCGCAACAGGTTTTAGTTAACAAAAATGTACATGGTGAGTGACAGCGTAAATGTTTTTGTCGCAATCATGAAAAATAGAGAATCATATTAAATGTATGGCCGATTATATTAGATGTATTAGATTTTGAGATTTGATAACAATTAAAATAAATAATTTCTTTGTCTTAATTTCATTCCACATACCCCCCCACACACACAAACACACTCACACACACAAATATATATACACATGAAATATACCCCGCCATTTTAGACAAAGCAGATAGAACGACAGACACACACACTCACTCACACATATAGACAGACCGATGGATATATACAGTAGAAGGATAGATAGACAGATAGACCACCATCCAGATCAATAGACTTATACGCAGACAGACAGGCCGATGGATATGTAGATGGAGAGACAGACAGACCAATGCATATAGGCCAACACACAATACACAGGCCAACCAATGAATATATAGACAGACTGACAGACAGAGATGAATACATTTCAATGTGCAGCATAAATACCAGAAATATAACTATTAGAAACAATATAGACTATTGACAGGAAGTTGAAGGCAAGGTGATCATCAGGTGTTTCCAGATGAGCACTTGCAGAGATCCGAGCGTTTTGTAGATGCGTGAGGCTAAACGGCGCCGCTCACCCTCTCTGTTTCTCTGGCAGCGGGCCGCAAGCAGTTTGCCCGTCACGAGTGGGCTCAGAAGGCTGCGTACCTCCTGGGCTGCACGCTAGAAGAGCTCTCGTCTGCCATCTTCAAACACCAGCCCAAAGGAAGCGTGCAGAGGTCCACCTCATTCCGCCAGGGACCAGACGATGGCCAAACAGGAGAAAACTCAGGTTCATTTCTTCTCTTGATGCCAGACTTGTGGAGCGCGGGAGTTTTGCGTGTGAATGGGTGACTTCCATGTGCTTTGTTTGTCGGGCAGCTCTGAAGATCTCCGCTCTGGAGTGTCTGGAGGCCATGGCTGCTGGACTTTACTCGGAGCTCTTCACTCTGGTCATCTCACTAGTTAACAGGTAGACGGAGTATAAACGGAGATTTGATTCCTAGACCATGCATGACGTTCATTTATTATTTTGATGCAATTTGAGACCAATATCAATGTTCAGCTAATACATTTTCAAAAGTACTCGTACTCTGTATAAGTCCGCCGATACTGGAAACCAATACCACGGTCTGAGAAATGTCTATTTTTGAGCGGCATGTCTGAGTTGCACGGTCACTGTTGATTTTTTTTTTATAATTTACTACTTATTAAAATTAATATTAAAATTAACTATTAATATTAAGTCTTATAATATATTTATAATATATTTTATAATTTATAAAAAAGTGATATCGGGGGTTCCCTATATAATATATACATGACATATATAAATACATGTTGATAAAAATACTTTTTTTCTTAAAATTTACTGTATTTTTGTGACCATAAGGCGCACGATTAGGGGATGTCTATTTCCTAATTTTATTTTTCATGTGAAGGACAAACTCGGTTTTGAAACATATTTTTAGGATAAGTGCGACTTATATTCCAAAAAATACGGGTCCGATATTTTTCAAACAAATATTGTTCAAATGTACAAAATTGTAAAATTATTATTTTTGCGCCAATTTCTGATACTCAGTCTGATTTCCTTTGCATTAGAAACAAAACTGAAGTTCAAATTACAAATTAAATGTTTTTCGATGTCAAATGAATTGCATTGTAACTAACCTCCTAACTTGAGTTTTTCCTACGATCCGTTCTGAAATCGATCCCTTTTTGATAACATAATTAAAATTAAGAATTTGAAGGCATTTTTTTCATTTTTTATTTGAAATGTTGAAAAGTCACGGCCGAAGTCGACTTTATCATCACTGCTGCTACAAGCATAAACAAAGTACAAAATAAACAAACAAATGACAAAACAAACAAACACAAAATCAAGGATTAGCGGCAGTTTTCAGCAAAATAAAATAAGTTACCTAATCTATTAAAAACAATTTTACATGGATTTATAGATTTTCTTGTTAATTCAGAAAGACAAAATGGACCAATGTTGAATGTGTCTGTGCCCTTCTGCTCCAGAGCGCTGAAGTCCAGTCAGCATTCCCTGTGCTCTCTGCTCATCGTGGACACACCAGGCTTCCAGAACCCTAAGCTGACCAAACGGGGACGTGGTGCCACTTTCGAAGAGCTGTGCCACAACTATGCCCAGGAACGCCTGCAGACGCTGTTCCACGAGCGCACCTTCGTACAAGAACTGGAGCGGTACAAGGAGGTGCTGCAGGAGTTCTCCAGAAATCCCCCCTTTGGCTTTTAAACTTTATACCTACCTGTTTTATCACTGTAAATTAACTTAGCTGAAATAAATAAATCAATCTATGCTTTCACATATTTTAACACTTTTATCAAAATTGTTTGGATCACTTTTAGCAAAATCTCCATTTCTATTTATCCCCATGTTTGACGTTCTTTAAAGGTGCTGTAAGTGTCCGACTCAGTGATTTTTAAGACTATGCTGAGCTTTTTCCTGCTCATGTGAAATAGTTCTGCACAAAATCCACCCCGGGATGACTGCAAATCTTTAAAATAGACCCTCTGTGGCAATTTTGGGGGAATTTATAGTGCTGATAATGAGTTTGACATTTCAGGAGACCCTCGGTGCTCCTACTTATTGTCACGTTAACAAGCTCCACTTACATCACCTTTGTTCAAAGCAATTGAATTGATCAGATATGGGGTTTTCTAGAACTTTGTATGATTTGATCCTTTTTTGGACTTTAACATGGAATCATTTGGTAATCGTAGCTGACTAACACCCCTCTGTCCCCGTTTAGGAGAATATAGAGCTTGCATTAGATGACGTAGAGTCCAGTACATCACTGTCTGTAGCAGCTGTAGACCAGGCCTCAACTCAAGCTCTGGTAAGCACTTCCTTCCTCCCATCATCTTCTGCTCTGCTTGTTGTACTGTAAATATTACCCATGAAAGTTAGAAAAAACTAAAATGAGTAAAAAAAAAAGTTTATTGATCTGCCAATAGCATGGGAGTTTTACCTGGTAAGACATTGTGAAACAAGTACTATGTTCTCGGAACAAGCAAATTAATCTTTCACCCTTAATTCCAAGATGGTTAATTTATCTTGGTTAAAAACAAGACTTATTGTGTAATTTCAATATTATTTGGCTTGTCAAGAGTACATTTTTTTTGCAGTATGCCTCAGGTTTTTGTAACGAATCCCAGACTGTGCAAACAAGACTTGATTGCTGAAATAACTTGATTTTCGGATGTTTTCCGTCGTGGGGAATATTGAGTATGTTTTAGTTCACAAGATGGTTTATATGAAGACAAAAATAGTTTTTTGACAATAAGTGGTATCTCACTGAAGAGAAGAGTGACATGCAGTACTGACACCAGCCACAAGCGAATTGATAAAACAATTACACAAATAAAACAAAACAACATAATATTATACAAAACAACACAATATAACAAGGGGGCCAAAAATGTTTCAAATTCCACAGTAATGCGAAAAATGTCTTTTAATGAGGACGAATTTGTATACACTTTTATTTGAGTTTATTGTGATTCTGCTAGGACAGCTTCTTTTGTGCCATTTTCAATGTCAACACATTGTTAAAATGTTAAGACGTTAATCACAAAAAACCCAATATTTTAAATGTGAACAAGCTATTGTTATTACTTTTTTGTTGAAGGAACTTTCCACTAATGATATGCTATTTCTTTTAGCGTGTTGACATCGAAACATCTTCAGAATTGCGGCTTCCTGGGATATTAATGAGAGCAGAAGCCTCTTGGTGTTTTCTTTGTTTGTGTGGGAGAGTGTGGAGTGAAAAGCAGACTTTTCCTTTCCTCAGGCTCAGCGTTCTGTGTCTTTGTTAATGAAAGCTCTTTTGATTAAATCATCGCTCGCACAAACACTGCAGCAAACCAGAAGTCAACCAGATACACGCACGAGAAAAGCATCAAGTTCTGAGAACGGGAAACAAAGATAATTGGAAATTGAGGGTCATGCATTATGTAGCTATATAAAATATTAATGGTGGATGACACTTTACAATGGGCGAATGGACTGTTGTTTTTCGGAGAAACAGTAAAATTGTATTTTAAATCGATACTCAAGTTGTTGGATATAGAAGCCGTAGAACTTTTTGAATGTTTGTAGCTGTATTAGTCAATTACAGTTAATTTATATTTATTTGTTGGACATGATTTAAAAAAATATGCATTATGGATCTTTTCCATAACAAACCAAAAGTGCCACAGGGAGAAAAATGTGATAGGCTTTCGACTATAGTAGCTGCGCAGTGTTTCCACAGTTTTTCGTTATTTTTCTGTATCCACTTTGACAATTTGATCCTTCATTAATGGAGTTCTGTGTGTTTTCATAAGCTGACAAAATATTAAAAGATTTAAATCAGAGCAACAAGCAAACAAAGGTTTTCTACGGAACTGTTACTTGATTAAGTTATGATAAAATTGATGATAAATTGAGTTATTTAACATTGAGTAGTTGCATTTTATTTTACATTACATTTGGTCACATTTATAAGTTACATCCGGCCCTTTGAGGACAGCCAATTTAGCTGATGTGGCCATTTGTGAAAATGAGTTTGACACACTACACGAACTGGAGGGAACGCTAGTTTTGAAATCACAACCAAGGAGCACGAACAAAATCCAAACTATTAATTAGTCTACAAGCATAATGAGAAGGCGAGAGAACAACTACATGCTTCTGACAAAACTATAAACAAATACACAAAAACGAAAGCCTCTAATCAGGCACTGCTGGATCAGCCTTTCATTGTGCCCTGAGACAGTGACTGGAACCCTGTCAGTCGATTGGATGAGTCTTCGAACCAGTATATGGACTGTTTACCAAGACGTAATTGTCCGGAAAAGATGTCTGTTGCATGTCTATTGGGACATTTTAACATCAAACGTGGCGTGCTAACATGGATGCAGCTATGAAGTCACGGGGGTTGCTTCAGGGAACATTTATTTTTAAGAAACTTCCAATGGAAACTTCAACAAAACCAAAGTTTTGTATTTGCAACTGTGTGTGGATCATGTGTGATGATTTTTCATGCATGTGCTTGCGTGGGTTTCCTCTAGGTCTCCGGTTTTCTTCCACAGTCAAATAACACGTGTTGAGATGGTTTGGAATTTGGAAATTTGTCTATAGGTGTCAGGATGATTGTAAATGTGTGCGTCCCGCTTTGTGATCCCACTAATGAACCACCTTCAGGCTCAGAGTAGCTGAGATCCAGCTCCCAGTGACCCAGAAATGGAGTAAACGTTTGAAACTGAACTAATGGATGGACGGTTATAAATGTGTGTATAATTCTGGCAAATTATTCCCAAAATTCTCATTTTGACTGATTCTTCAATTCTTGAACTTGGCTTCTAGATTGTAGGAGGTTTCCAGAACAAATGGTTAATCCTCCATAATAGTTCTAGATCTTTTTTCACACAGAACTCATCCGTCGTCGTTCAGCCGCCCGCGAAGTGTAGGTGCGGTAATGCAGAACCAGAACCGAGCCATTACCAGCAATAATTGCTTAAGAAGACAAGCAGAACGGCAGGTTTAAATATTCCTGCACGGCCGCCCGGAGCTCTTACTTAACACCGGCCTTTAATGAGGAGCCCGGGAATAATAACTCCATCTTTTTTTTAAAACGTGTGGTAATTGCCTTCCAGTAATGGCTAATGTTGTGTTTGAGCTCTTTATCCAAAAATGAATAGAATAGCATGTTATTGCTCCGAGTCGATCAACTAAACTAGAGGTTTTTGAAATTTGAAGTTGTTTGAAGTGTTTAATTGGTAAGAGGTAATTGTTGCGCGCACACACACGCATTTTACTCTCACAAGTTTTACTTTCTACTCAACAACATTTTTGATTAATTGTACTCTCCACTACATTTGAATGGACACTTAATGTTACTCGTTACATTGTGATTGTCTGCGAGGAGTCGGCGTCTTTTTCTACCCCGGTTAATTTCTTGGTTGAACAAGGCGATATCGCCATCTGCAGTAAAGTAGTAAAGTAGTAAAGTTCTTATTTAATTGGATACTTTACGACTTTTACTCAAGCCTTCTTGGTATTGGTGACTTGTAAATTGTAATGGAGTCATTTTTACAGTAACGTATCCGTACTTTTACTCAAGTATGATTTTCAGGTGTACTCATTACTCCTCTGCATTGGTGGAGAGTTGAACTTGCAACCTAATGGTCTCGGGTTCGAGTCCTCTAAAAATACATAATCCACAACTGAAGTGTCCTTGAGCAAAACGATAAATCTGAACTTCTTAGTTTGGTTTCAGTCAGACCTGGCCACTTTCCTTACTTTCCCTTACGGTTCAGTTGTGATTACTTTTACTCTTCATTTAACCCGTCGTAAAGAGCAGACTCTGTGAGTTTGACCCACAACCTTGAAGCCTTTCAGCAGAATTCAGGTGTGAGCGAATGTGTGTGTGGCTTCTTCAGGTCCGGACGCTGGGTAGGACGGATGAGGCGCGAGGTCTGCTGTGGTTAATGGAGGAGGAAGCGCTGCACCCTGAAGGCTCGGAGGAGACGCTGCTGGAGAGACTGTTCCGTTATTACAGTCCTGTGGAGGCAGAAAGCAAAGGTTAGGGCTTCCCTGTGCCAGGAGGAATATTAAAATGTTGTTTGCCACATTCTTCTGTTAAAAAAATACTTATTATTTTTCGTTTTTGTAACGTTACTATTTTGAAATGATTTGTTCCACATGTTTTTATAGATCGAATATGCTTTTGTGAGATGTTTATATGCATTAATTGTAAATTGAATTATGACATATAAATACTTTGTGAAACCTTACGAACAATTATCTACTTTATATTTCTATTTCACTTCATATGAGTTCATTCTACATTTAATCGTGTCACATCGGAAAATGATTACTAGTGTGAGAGAGACCGATAGAGAGGAGGCTAGTGAGAGACAGAGAGACATGATTATGTTTATTATAATTCTGTAAATACTTTACAGTATTTAATTTATTCCAATTAGAAGATATACATACACACACACACACACACCCTAATCCTAACCCTACTTTGAATATTAACGTTTCAAAATTATTATTTTCACCAATTCACCAATGTTAAGAAAAAAATGTATTACTGTACGTTTAATTTTGAAAATGTGTGGGCAAAGTTGTCTTAAATAAAACTTTTGAGTCTTCTTTTGTAACATTTCATCATCAATATTTATAAAGTACTTCAACGTTAATTTATTTATTTATTTTTTTTTAAACCCAGTTTTCAATGCAGACTTAACACGCATCCATTCCCATGGTTTGTCAGGTCCTGCTCTACTGCTGAAGAGTGAGAAGCCGCATCACTTCCTGTTGGGTCACAGCCACGGCACTGACTGGGTGGAGTACGACGCCCGGGGCTGGCTGAACTACGCCAAGCAGAACCCTGCCTCTCAGAACGCAGCCGTCTTGCTTCAGGACTCCCAGAAGTGAGCGAGTCGGTCGTGATGGTAGATGTGTGGCACGGTCTGCGCTCTCGTCATCACGTGTGTGCTCTCCTATCCTGCAGGAAGAACATCAGCGGCTTGTTCATGGGCCGCTCAGGAGGGGCCACGGTTCTGTCGGGCTCCATAGCTGGTCTTGAAGGTGGATCCCAGCTGGCTCTGCGACGAGCCACCAGCATGAGGAAGACCTTCACCACCGGCATGGCGGCGGTCAAAAAGAAGTCCCTTTGCATTCAGATTAAACTGCAAGTGGTCAGTATTTTAAATCTGATTTATAAGTTGGTTGTTAGAAAGATCAATAAATGAAAATCAAATTGTCCTAATTGGCAAAATTACTTAAATGTTTTATTCTCTGTTTCTACACATGATCCACTAAAATGTCTTTGAAGAGAAAGATGCTCAATTTTCATATTTCTGTAGAAAAACGATAAATGAAATGTCACTTTTTAGACCGTCCCTTAATAATCTTTTTTATCTTATGGATAAAACATATGTTCATAAAATTTAATTAATTTAGTTAAATTATCACCACAGCACCACAGAATTAGTGTACGAACACATGGTTTATAGAAAAATAGAAATTTAATAGAAATAGAAAATTTTGGTGGGATTACAGTATTTTTTATTTTTTTTTATTAGTTGAAATGAGAAAATTGCGCTCTTAGTAGTCGCATAGTTTAATTAACTGTGATAAAAAGCATTTTTATCTGTACAATTAGACCGTGAATTTAACAGGACTATATTGAGCACTTTTTTTTTATCACTGATATTTATTCATCTTATTGCACAGAACCCTGAGATCATTTGCAATTATTCACAAGCATGCAATATTGCATAAAAATAGCCATAATGTTAAGAGTTTTGAGTATTAAAAGCATTTCCAGTTTACAGCATCTTGAGCTATTTGTCAGTAAACAGCCTTACCCTGGAAATCACAATCTTTTATTATGCAAGCTTTTCTGGCAATAATGAGTTTTTGGTTTTCTGCAGGATGCGCTCATCGACACCGTGAGGCGGTCCCGAGTGCACTTTGTGCATTGTCTTCTGCCCAAAGCAGAGACGTTAAGCGTGGATCAGAAGCTGCAGGGCGGCCCTTCCCCTCGCTCAGGAGAACCAGAGGAAAACTGCGACACGGGTCTCATGCAGCTAGACGTGTGTTTGCTGCGAGCTCAGCTCCGTGGTGGCAAGCTGCTCGATGCTCTCCGTATCTACCGACAAGGTACACAACGACAAAAACAAAACACAAGCGTTACCCTTGTTATCAAGCTTTGACCTTCATTAAAGTCGAGTCTGGGAAAAGTTGTTGGTGGAGGGAAACGTTTCAAAGTTCACATTTCCAGCGGGTTTGACTTTTCGGAATATCATGCGTTCCTTCAGGGTTTGTTGACCTTTCCGTTTCTCCGGGACTCATGTGGCCCGGCACCGTTCTAAACATCATTTTATTTTAGAGTTCTATCTCATTTTGTCTAGTAATCTCTCAGACGCCCTAGCAAAATTGGCGAAATGCCACCGGGAAGTGTTTCTCAGCAGAGTGAACACCTTCTCAAAATAAGTGACGGACCACTCTGGTTTATACATTTTTCTCTTTACAAATATTTTTAATTATAGGCATTTTGTTCTACAAATGTGTTTTATTTATGTATATTGGTGTATTGATACCGATAAATTCATTGAAAATATTTTGTGATATGTCATTATGATATTGGCATTTACATTCAAACAATCTCGTTATTCACATGGAATTTTTGTGTTAATATTTTATCGTAATTTAAATTTAAGTCACGTTTAGGTTGCTTACACATGAAGGTAATTTCTGCTGCGTAAAACATTAATGCGCCCTGTTTCACGCATTGATTAGGACACATTTGGTGACTGTTCCAATGATGAGCTAAAATGTTTTGATTTCATTTTGTAAAATGAGATGAATTTGTGAGACAATTATTCTTACCAAACCAATAAAAAACACAAGGAAGCAAAATCTTCAGGAAGTTTGTTTTAGTTCTTATGGGGAAGTGTTTCAGGTTACAAACTTGTTCAGGAACCAAATCAACTAAATCAAATCAACCAACTCAACAAAGTGGCATCACGGTTTCTTCTCTTTTTCAGGTTATCCTGACCACTTGGTCTTCTCGGAGTTCCGTCGTCGCTTTGACGTTCTGACGCCGCATCTAACAAAGAAACACGGGCGGAACTACATCGTGACGGACGAGAAGAGAGTGAGTGCTTTCATGGGTTTGGTGTTCCTTAGCGTCGAGCTGCTCTGCCGTGTAATTGATTATGACAAGGCCAAGAGCAGAACGCCGCGCTGTTGATTAATGGGATGTACTGCGCATCTTTCTCCTCTTTAATTCCAGCTCTCTTCTGGTGACAGAGCAATAACGGGTCTAATCTGAGGCCGGAGTGATGAGTCTATCAGCAGAACCTGTCCTGTCCTCATCCGCTCTTATTTATTTACATGCACTCGCTGTCTTAATGGGAATTTAACGAGTTTATATACAGACATTAGTATACGTCACGTTTCCCTCATTATGTTTCAAACAAAAGCGTCGTTGTTCTTTACACTGGCCTGTGCAAAACGGACATTGAAATCCCTTTGGATAATATTTGAATGAATCCTGCATTTGGGATGTTATTAATGATTTTGTAATATAAATTGCGTTTTTTATGAATATTGCGCGTTTTATTATTTTTGGCCATTATTCTAATCCTTTCAGCATGATCAATCATGAAATAAAAACTTAATAAAATAAGCCTAATACTAAGTCGATTTACAGTTTTTAAGATGAAACCTTCTCTAAAAATATCCTTTCATTTTATTAATTTGAAGAACTTCATTACACAATTGTCTACACAGACAATCATAACCGATTCTTGGAGTTGCATGTCACGTTTAGTTTCCATAGTCTTCCTTTGCCTACCAACCATTAATGATCTCCACATAATGTTATCTGTCCTCTCAACCCGTTCACCAGTCATGCCTTGTGCTCCTGTAGGGAACACTCACTTCTTCCGTGTGTGTTAAACTCAAGCTCCAGCCATTAGTCCACACTTCGCCAGTATCAAAAAAGCAAGGCCTTAGACTTCTAGAGTTTCTCCTTGGGAATTGCTTCAGGTTTCTTTTTGCCTGATGAAGCTGAGTGTTGCATCTTTCTGATTGCATTCTTGTCTGTGTGTCTTTCACAGGCCGTTGAGGAACTCCTGGAATCTTTAGAGCTGGAGAGAAGCAGCTATCACATGGGCTTGAGCAGGGTAAGCTTAACTCAAGGATGCTCACGTCCAGATTTCTTTGAGTTGGGCACTCGGGAGTGTGGAAAGACAAATATAGAATACAAAATCAGGTTTTTTTAAAATGGAAAAAATAGCAATTGCAACAAAAAAAACAGCAATTTCCTCAAGCGCATCCACACTGTTGTGATTTTTATTATCAGATTTATTGATCAGCATAAACAGATTTTATTCCCAAATTTTCTTTTCAAATTGGCCACTGAATTTGTGTTGAAAATGTCTCGTGATGGATCTCATGAGATATCAATCTTTTGATTAGGAAACAAATGCCAACTAGTCCGGAATCTTTTTTTTCTCCTATGAGAGTTTAATGAACCATATCATTATATTTTGAAAAAATACATTTTATTAACTTCGTCTTCTGCTCTATTGGCTACGATATCACAAGAAACAACGTATATTGCGAGATTTCATACCGCGAGATATCGTCACACCTCTACAAGTTATTGGTAATTCTGTATTGTAAATCTTTTTGACCCACCCTCATCCTGAATCGCAGATTAAGTCTGGAATATAAATACTTTTTAGGTATATTTGATATTATCCACATATGATCCTGTGTAATATATCTCATAATCCTGAATCCCTAAAAGAAATTCTTTGAGATTAAGTCCCGGCGTGCTATGGATCCGAGCGCAGAGTCAGTCAGTGGCACACGGATTCAGCCGAGTCGTGCGGATGAGTTCCAAACAGATGGCACGATTTCCATTTAGATTGCCGCAAAGTTCAGTTCTTCTCCACCTCCTCGACACAGGCCGACTTTAATCCTCGCTGCCGCTGTGCTCACATCTGGACCAGAGTCCAGCAGGGTGTGCCTTGGCCAGACCGGCTCATCTCACCCTCTCCATGGGCTGTCGCTTACCCAGAATGCTAAGCTGCAGATGGGACATGGCTGGCACTGGGTGCAGGTCTCACTGGCGAACGTGTCGCTGGCACTCTCTGTGTCTGCTCTACACTTTACGTTTGCGTTTGGTTCTTCCGTAGAGAAAGTTGTGTTCTGGCGAGCCACCGGCGTCTTTAGTTTGTTTGACTCGGCTTGGCGCGCACCGCTAACTCGCTGCAAATGCTAATCAGCGTAGAAAGATGTCACGCCTTCCAATCCCGGCCTCGAGTGAAAAACCCTAATGATGAGCAAACCTGTGCGCCTTTAAACGAAAAAGATCATCTGGGGCCCATGACTTTTTTGCAGTTTCAATGCAGGGGTAGGTCTAGTGTTTAGTGAGAGAGTTCCAACGAATGATCACAGGTTCAAGTCCCGGACTGGCAGGTTCTACCACGTCCATGAGCAAGTAACAGACGCTTTAAGGTTAAAAGGCTGATTATGTAATTTAAATATCAATTAATCAAAATTTAAATGTTAAAATCTTTATTGTTATGAATATACTTTAAACATTAGCTTTAGAGCACATACTTGCATTCATAATGTAACAAAATAACTTTATTTCAAATGTGATGGAATGTTAAAACAAAACTTCCTGCTGAATTAAAATATTTTACTTTTCAATTGCTCAAAATGTAAGAGATTTTAAAATAAATGCATCAAATAAATACATTAATTATTATTATTAAAAAATGGAAAACATTTACACAGTATGAGCAAACAGCTGACATACACAAACACAATATACTGAAATAAATTTGAAGAGTAAAATTATCTGTTTTTTTTTGCACAACCTATTTATTGTTGTTTCCTCACTTTTGTCTTTGAAATTGTCCTTAATCGTTTTTTTGTTAAAAACTTTTTGCTGCTGCTGTACACAAAAATGTCCCCTAGTGGGATTAATAAAGTCTTATTCTATCCTATCCTATCTGTAAAAAAATACTGTAAATATTTTTTTTTCATGAATAAATTTGAAATGTACAGTTCACACAGTATGCAGCTTTAATGCACTGACTATATTTGTTAGTCTAATGCCAATAAGCCAATAAGAACACTCACGTCTGAGCATGTGACCGGTCAGCGCAAAAACACTTTTGATAACATTTGGTTTGAACGTGATTCGATTAGTCCGATGTGGCGAGGCTAGTTGTTTTTTGCCCATTAGCCAAATCCAAATTAGCCGCATCAGTAATCAAGACACAGGGAATAGAGTGTGTAAAAAAAAAAAAAAGCAAGAATGTTACCGTAGTCAAAACAACAAGCTAAAAAGCAAATGAGAGGGAAGACCATTGGACAAACCACACTATGTCTAATATTGAGCACAAGCTTATCAGAAAAAATCTCTTGTAGTTGATCTTTAGAATTGTACTAGAAATAGCAGAACTAACCGAAAGTTCTACTCGAATCGGCTCCAAAATTTCCTTTTTTCCAGTTCCTTACTGTAAACGCACTGTAGAACCGTCCTGGCACAACAGTTTGGGTTTTGAGGACCAGATGGAAAGATCAGGAGCTCTTTATTTTTCTAGAACATCTCCAACTGACGTTAAGGATTGTCACTCGTTTTGTATCACAGATGAGTGTCGGCGTCGTTTCTGTTCTCAGATTACGGGGATCGTGGCAGTAAACGCTGCTCCTGCGTTTGAATTTCTTCTGCAGTGAAGTCGTCAATCTTTACACGAGTATGGAATGGTTTCCCGGCGCTCCGGTCTTCCCTGTGATCCGAGGCTTGGAGCTTAGAATGATTGCCGTCTGTAATAACAATAGCCGCGGCTGTACGTCACTGAAAGGCTCCGACTGCGTTTGATGTGAAAAGGGAGATTACGCCACGAGCCGCTCCAGATAAAGGCTCCATCAGGAAGCGTTTGTCGTCCGTCCTCCGACGTTCAGGGGTTTTAATCTCCTCTTTTCCATTTTGTTATTTTTTTTTTAAACAAGTGATGCTACGCTACGCTAATCTACAATACACGCTTCTGCTTTCATGATATGATGCGCACGTTTTAAAAAGGGAAATAACAGCGGAAAATTGCACTTGCTTTTTTCCATTCCTTTTCTATTCTACTTGTATAGTTTTAATAATTAAAAACATTTTTGTAAAAAATGCAAGACAATAAAGGACTATTCAACAACTCAAAACTAATTATTGAAATATTTAGAAGCTCTTCAATAATTGTAAGAAATACAATTATTTAAATTACGCTGAATGATTTATTTCCAATTAGAAAGCAGAAAGGTGAGATATAGTGTGCACACAACACAATCACAAACATACACGTATATAAACATACATTCACACACATATACAAAAATACACAGAACTACACATGTATAAACACACAAATAGTAACGCACTTGCTTATACAGTATAAGCATGTGTATTACCTAGTATGAAACATAAATCATAATATATGAATATACCGTATTTTCCGGACTATAAGCCGCTACTTTTTTCATATGTTTTGAACCATGCAGCTTATACAAAGGTGCTATCCTGTGGATTTTTTCCACCACTAGGGCCGATCTAAGCAGATATAATTTTTAGAAGTTTTAATCAGCAAAGTTGCTTGTGTTAAAATACAGGTTAGGAAACGATCTATTTAGTTACATACATGTACATTTACAATTCAAAATCATTCTGTTCCTGTAGTAAATACCCTTTAGTGAACCCTTGTTTATCGCGGTAGATAAGTTCCAAGCCTGACCGACCGTGATATGTGAAAATCCGCTAAGTAGAGGCACAACATTTACGTATTTTTTTAACACTTATTCAGACTTTTAAAACATTTTGTTTCACGTAGTAATCTTTATTAAAGTAATGTTAACAAACATCTCAGTACAAAAATCACAGAAACAGATGTCAAGTAATAAAACAGTACACAACACTTATTTTAAAGTGCACAACTTAAAAAAAAGGAAAGATTGTTAAGCAGTATGTACTAAAAAATTGAAGGTATTTTAGATACATACAAATGGAATACAACAGAACTAATGTCAAGCAATAAAACAGTAAAGGGTTTTATTGTTTTTTGCATCACGTAAAAAAACGAAAAATTATCATGTTACCGATACTATAAAATTTCATACATTCACATTTAACGAATGCAAGCAAAAAAAAAATTATTGCACCACGTAAAAACGAAAAATTGTTATGCGTACAGTAACGGAAAGAAATATTCATTAATAATATACGTAGCACGCGTAGCCGCGGAGATATTAATTTTCAAAGTGTTTGAATGGGGGAATATCAGGCGCGAGCGGGGACGTCTGACATTGCTGACGTCAGACATTCGCATCTCTGTGCCAAAGAGACCCTTCTCCAGCCGGGATGCACGCGAGACCCACGGGATGCGGGAGACATCAGCAGACCTCTCTAGTTCGATACATTTCTTTTATAATTTATGCATACCTAATAAAAAAAGTCTGTGAAGCTGTGAATCCGCGAACATATGTAATAAAGAAAAAAAATCAAATCCAAAAACATACATATCTGTGGCTTGCAAAACTCTCCAGGTACTCTGTCAGGTAATGTTGTTTCCAGTAGTGTCAAGTGAACAACTGAAAAGCGAACTTTTTTTAATAAAGTGGATGCAGCTTGTATATGTTTTTTTTTTTTTTTTTTTTTTTTTTTTTTTTCTTTCGAAAATAAAGTGGATGTGGCTTATATACAGGTGCGGCTTATAGTCCAGAAATTACGGTAATCGTCATAAATAATCATATATATTATTTGACACATAAATTAAACACAAACAAATAAAACAAAAATGCTTAATAACACATTTTTATGTACATACATGTGTGTGTGTGTGTGTGTATTTGATATTAATCTAGAATGTATACATACACACACACACACATATACGGCCTCACATGTTTAAAAACTCACAAAACACTTTAAAAACGTATGTATATGCGTGTGTGCATTTTTATCTAGAATAATTATAAACACAAAAAAAAATAAAAACATTTTACTCTCACACAAAAAAAAAGAAAAAAATATATATATGCTGTTTGTGGATTACACAATTTTTAATTAATGATATAATACATTTTGGAAATAATGAATTTATATCAGAAAACAATAAGAAGTACGGATGCTTCCGGTCGCTGTGAGTTGAATTGCAGCTGGATATGCAGCGTCGTAGCCTAAACACTTACTAATCTTCATCACATTACAAGGTTTATCCAGACAGGTTTGCGTCCCAGGTGTGTGCGTCTCATGGTGCGTTAGGTCGCTATATTATTTTGGCTGTAAAACCAATCAAACTAGATTGCAGTTGGAGCCTTTCTGGGATTAAGTGTGATGTCCATTTCACTCCCGTCCTCAGATTAAACTGCATAATTGAGTTGCTAATCCAACTCGCTTCGACACTTCCGCCACAAAGCGGAAAATTACAAGTGCGCGGAGCATGGGAGCCAATTTAAGGAGCGCTCGTGCTTCCCAACAGCTCGTCTGTGAGTTTATTTGCCGTAAGGCAAACCGCTTTGGATTGAAAAATTGGGACTAAGTTGATGACAATTTTGCCAAATTAGTATTTTCGGATTGCTGATGATAAAATCTAATAATTGACTTGGCTGGTGTGGTTATTGCAATTTTGTGATGATATGTAGATTAAAAATGTAACAAACAGAAATAATTTTATTAAACATAAATGCTTTTTATTTCGGGCGGCACGGTGGCGCAGTGGTTAGCGCTGTCGCCTCACAGCAAGATGGTTCCGTTTGACACTTGAGGTGTGAGTTCAAGGCCGGCCGGGGCCGTTCTGTGTGGAGTTTGCATGTTCTCCCCGTGCTTGCGTGGGTTTCCTCCGGGTTCTCCGGTTTCCTCCCACAGTCCAAAAACATGCGCTTCAGGCTAATTGGAATTGGAAAATTGACCACATAGGTATGAGTGAGTGTGTGAATGTGTTTGTCTGTGTGTCCCGCTCTGCGAATGGTTGGCCACCAATCCAGAGTGTGTATCCTGCCTCTGGCCCTAAGACGCTGAGATAGGCGCCAGCTCCCCGCGACCCTGTAAAGGATGAAGCGGTAGAAGATGACTGACTGACTGGCTTTTTATTTCAGAATTTTATATTCATTTCTTTTTTGGTATTAATATGCAATGTAATTGTGAAGTTCAATTACTTGGATTTTTTTTAAATAAATTAAACTTAATTTTAAATAAAGTAATAAATTCCAATTTTACTACCTGTACTAAAAATAATAATTTAATAACTTATAAAACCTAATTAAAAGAAATTCACAAATGATGCAACTGTAGATTTGCCGTAGTTGCAAAGTTTTTTAAATGTAATTTGTCCATCAACAATTTCACAAATAAAATGGGATAAAAATTTATTTGTTAAATTTCCCTTAACAAATAACTGAAATTTACAACACGTGTTTCTCACAAATGACAAAATGGAACATTTTAAGTGGTTTTAAAAATGTGTAAATGACCTGAAAATGTACAGAAAACATGTTTAGGCAGAAGATGGGCACTGCTTGTTCTGTTTATTCTCCTATAATTCAACACTAGCCAGTTAAAACATCCTGCAAGCAGATGAATCTCTGTGAAGACGTCCTTAAATACTCCACAGCAACTCATTATGCTCCTCACTTATTATGTCCCTAAAGTCTTAAGCGATGATTTCCTAATAATTTACTATTTAAGGCAACACTAGGGAATAAATGGATTATACGAAAGCCTCCTCTCTGGTCGATAATTAATACGCAGAACTTTAAACACAAATTAGTTTATTTGTGGATGCAAACCACAAGGTGTTTGACGTAATACAACAACACACTAATAACTGTAAAAAGCGCCTTTCAAATGCTCAGAACTTGAACTAAAGAAAATGTGTCAAACCGATTTCAATAAAATATACTTACAAATAATTGCACTCCCTAAAGCGAAGTTTTATTTTTTAGGTAAACCAGGTTTAGGTTGGATGACAAATGAGCTTGGATACTTTCCTAGCAGTATTTTAAGGCTCCACCCATTCCCTTGACGGACCAATGAGGAGCTTAGTTGTAATCACGTTGTAATCATAATCTGTGGATCAGTGCTACTATGACATAATTCTCAATGAAAAGAGACACAAATTATTCTTTTAAGAAGCAACAATTTAAATCTATATAATAATGAAATCATATTATTTGTTTCTGTGGTAATAGTTTCTTTAAAATCTTGGGACTTTCATTTCATTATAACAAAATAAAACTTTTCGCTGCACTTGATGTAAAACACTCCACAAACGGATCCATCGCATTAAAGCACAAAGTTTCTGTATTTGGTCCTGAACACGTCAGCATTTAATCAATGATAATAATTGCTCTCAGACAATTAAAGAATCTCGCCACAAAGTGATGTGCGCCTGAGAAACCAGACTTTGTTTGTTTTGTCCAAAAACATTGGCGTATGAACTAAAAAATGTTCCCCCGCACACCCAAACACTAATCATGAACCAAAGCACGTGTTTGTAACTGGTTGTGTTGTCTGTCTGTAGGTGTTCTTCAGGGCAGGAGTCTTGGCGAAACTGGAAGAGCAGAGGGACAATCAAACCAGACGCAACATCAGCTTGTTCCAGGCTGCGTGCAGGGGCTATCTGGCTCGACAGGCCTTCAAGAAACGGAAGGTGAGTCATTATATATCATCAGGCTCATGTCAAGAATATAGCATCAGTGATCCCAAAGAATAATTGTCATATAAAAAAAATCTACAATGACGTGAAATAAATCTACATTATCATGAAAGAAAAATCTACAATTACTGCTACAAAAAAGGGAATAGTAACACATTGCATGTGTGTATTTGTGTGAGTGTGTGTTGGGCATTGTATTGAATGTGAACTTGTACCACTAGGCAGTTGAGATTCGGACTTGTGAAAATGAGTTTACAGGTTCAAATCCCCGACCAGTAGGTTTATCAACTGAAGGGATCGTAAGACACTGAACTCTGCTCATTTATTTATTTGCTTTGGATAAAAGAATCTGCCAAATAAATGTAAAATAAAGAATGACTAGCTAATGTTTATAATGCCTGTGAGTATGAAATGTTTGACTCATTATTACACACTTTGCCTAGGCATTGTAAAAATTGCACATTTCACGCCAAGTTTCACGATCAGTCTCGATTACTAAACCGGTAACATTTTTAATAATTTCAGCGTGGACTAAATGGCCGGAATGAGTTGGTTACACAATGTTCTGGTTTCCCTTTCAGTCATTGTATAAAATCACTAGGAAATGTGCAAAATCCAACGCATTCCATTCTTTGCTTTTGGAGAGTATAGTTACTACAATTTGCACATTGTGTTTCTGCTGAAAGTGAAACGGGAAGTGACACTGTTGAGAGCAGCTTCCTGATAATAATGAATGAAAACCAAAGCAAAGGTTTGTGGCATTGCTGGTCACACTCTAAATCCATTATGGTAATAGCACTGGAAAATCAACTCACTCTTGCTTCATTATTTGTGACGCTGTTCCAAAAGTTTTATCGTCTCTCTTTTCTATAACAACTGGAACATCGCAGTTCCAGTCGTCTCTTCCGTGGAGTTCATCAGAATGTCATTGCTGTCTGGAGAAATCCCCCCGGCTCTGGCCTTTGCCGACAGATAACATTCAATCAGTGCGTCTCTGGGGAGAAGACCACCTGCCCCTGTGCCCTCCATCACAGGCTGATTGATCCTCCTGCCCCCGGAGCCCCGCCCTCTTTTCCCACCCGCTCACTGTCTTGTTTCTGTTTTGCAACTCTGTCCATTTTCCGACTCTTTTTGGCAGACGGATTCAATCCCGGCCTTTGTGCAGCTCTGTTGCGTTCTTGCTGCCCTCGGTTAAGTAGGTTTGGGATGCGGGGGTCTTTCTTCTATGAATGGCCTGGATTCGCTGTGAAAGGAGTAGGTGGGCTTTGACTTCAGACTGAAGTTCCTCGTCCTGCTGTTGGCTCCCAGCGGTGACATCGCAACTTCATCAACTTTCACTTCCCCATTCTACAGATCACAAACCTTCTCTTTGGCGGACCGCCGCGCTCCAGACACGTCAAGAGCGCTTTCTGCAGCGTTTGTTGTGAGTAAGCGGAGGTCTTTGCTCCTGCCGATGTTGGGTTGGCGTTTTCTTCCTGCCGCTTGAGTTGTTTAACCGCGCTTGTTCGCTGTAGGTCTTTGTTCCGGCGGTTTCTCACTCGGCAGCTTTATTGCACCTGCCATAAATATTACTGCAGATTCCTGAGCCTGCAGACAAAGTTCTTGTGTCCTGGCTGTTGTTGAAGGCTCATCTTCTCAATGGGCCGTGTTTGGGTTCCTCTGAATCACAGCGACGCTTCTGCGGAGGAATGAGGAAGTGTCATCAGGAGTGTCTGCGAGGCCTGGTCGTCGCACGAAACGATGAATGGTCTGATGGTCTGAACTGGAACCACCTTGAGAATCTGTTGTTTTTCTTGGAATTCAGTAGATTTTTGAGACTAGATGAATGCAATGTTTGCTAAATACTTGAACGTAATGCCATTGTAGTAGCTAGTGGTATTTTTTTTAGATGTTAATTATATTACTTTTAGATTTTCTGTTTGGACTTGTTATTTGTTTGTAATTGTTGCCTACATTTAAAAAAGATATTCAAATTCATTTCAATACAATTATGCAGTGTCAAAATAGATTAAACAAGCTTTTTTATACCACACACACACACACGCACGCACGCACACACGTGTGTAGTACAAAGTTAGGACTTTTAACTTGGGTACAAGATGATTATAACTAAAAATATTGAGTTCTAATTCATTTTCATCCAATATAATTCAAAGCATTTCAGAAATGTCAAAAGAGATACACATGGGACTTACAAGAGATAACAACAAATTATTAAGTTGTGTATATAGTAAATAATAAATTGAAATGAGACTATGGGACGACGAAACTCATCTCTCCGCTCTAAATATATATCCATAAATAAACTGCCGCTTGATCTCAAGATCTAATTTTTTAAAATTGAATCGACAACTTCAGATCTTCAGAGATGCGTGTCAAACAACGCAAGAAACAGCGTGTAACCCTGAATAGAAAAAAATAGGAAATATGCTGCACCTCTGATTTAAAAAGTCCAGGTTGAAAAGACTCTCACCTCACCATTCCGCCTACATGACTGTTTTGTGTTGTACCAGACTTTTGGATACAAATTAGAAGGACGTGTATGTGTGAACAAGGTGTGTTATTGAAATTCTGTAGGATGTGTTTAACAATGTCCAGGCGCGAGTGAAGCAGTTCCGCGGCTCTCGGAGAGCCAGACGCCAGGGACGAGGCTTCCTCTCTCAAACCCCAGAAGCCGCGATGCAAAATCAATTTGCTTGTTTCGCTCTCAGATCGATAACGGAGGGATCTCGGGAACCTTGAAGTCTGCTCCAGCTTTCTACTACCTAAGAAGAATGTTTTCCAAGCCCTCAATCCCTCCAGATTTCCTGTTTTTTTTTTCTCCCTCTCTTTTCTTTTTTCCCTCTTTTCGCTCAACAGGGGAGCGTCTGAGAAAAGAACGACTCCACGTCGGCTCTTTTGAAGCGCTGCTCTCCTTTCTTCTGACATGCATTGAAAGCCACACTAGAGGGAGCTGGGAATGCAGGAGATGCCGGTTGTGTTTTAATTAACCTAAAGACATAAGCCGCAAGCGTGATTGGGCGTTTGAGACGCTCTCGTACCTGTGGAGCAGTGCCACCTGCTGATCCCAGGTCAGATTTACCGCACACAGACTGGAGACGGCGACGGAACCTTGTTCGTTCACACGTAGTTGAGTTCTTCCTGCCAGGCCCCGCGGCACAGGGGCTTCATTTCCTCCAGACGGCCATTTTAATTATGAAACCCTTTGTGACTTCAGCTCTTATGAGCTGTTTAGACGGTTGTTTGTGGCGTTTTGTCACGGTCAGACTGTGGCGAATGAGCTTCCGCGCACACGTTGGCCTCGAGCCACTTTTATTCCTCGCACCGCGATGAATCAGACGCAGCCTAACGCCGCACGTGCCGGGTCGGCCCTGTTAATGTGCTGAACGCGGGCCGGCTAATTGAGTTTCTAGAAATGCTTTATTATTTAAAACATTCCCCGTTCCAACAGCATGTACGTCTTTTGCTGAATTTTAATCAGCCGCCAAGACGCATTGACGTTTAATTGAATTACTCAAAGGAGCCATGAGCTTTTGCTTCAAGCTGCACAGTTGGTGCAACTCCAGAATCACTTCTGTGCCTCGTCTTCTGACATTATCCGTGAAGGAAATGGGTTTGTTTTTTTGAGCGGTTTGGCCCGCGATCAACTCCATTAATAACCCGTGTGCTGAGAGCAAATGCGGAGCGGAAGAGTTCAGACCTGCAGAAAATGATTGTGTGACGGTCTGACGGAATTATTTGTGAAAAAGGTGTGTTTTTGCCCTTGTGTAAATACAGTATCTTGATAATAATAATAATGAGTATTTGTAGGCCGCTTTTCACAGTTTTAACTGTCTCAAAGCGCACAAGGATGATATAGAATTTTCTTTCAAGGTCATTGGGATGTTGTAAAGCACTTGCTTCCTGCTGCTCACCAACTTTGAGCTTTTATTCTCCACCAGGACAGTGCCAAAGCTTCACGTACCACCTTTACAGATGATATCCCTGTTCTTTATTTGCCGGAAAACATGACTGACCTTGCCTTCTTAGGGAATCTATGAGTATTATGACAACGAAGATGCATTTTTCCAGAAGCAACGAGGGCGGAAGAGCTGAAGGCCACAGTCTCTCAACTCTCAACTGAGAAACTCTCAGAAATACTCACACTCGACACTCGTGGAGATCGATTCTCAGTGACGCCATGTTGACGCAGTATTCTAGGCCATGGCTGATAATATTTTTTTTTATTGGTCTTAAGTATTATTCTACACACACCACACACATACACACACACATACATTGCCGTAATAATCGGGTTATCATAGTAATTTTGTCACAACAATGTCAACATGGATCACCTGTTTACATTTTTAGAAACTCAAGACATTTTTTACTGGTCTAAACAATAAATTACATACATTTACTGGTCTAAACTCACACTCTGTCAACACACCATGGCTGAAATGGTCAAATGGGACAAGACACTTTCTTCAGAAGAAGAATTAAAAACAAAAACCCTTTAATGTACATAATTCTGTGAAGTGTGGAAATTTTACCCATTGTACTTTACGCATGATCAAATCAGCTTTTTGTTTTTATACGTAACGTTTTAGGGTTAGGTTTACTTTTGACGTGGTTTGTGACATTAAAAACTAATTATGACCCGTGCAATAATGTTCCTTACACTGTAAATAATTTGATCACAGATAATCACATTAATATTGTAGTTATTAAAACATATTTTTAGAAGTGACTTGTTAAAAACATTTTTATTATTGAAGCTTTTTTTTGAGTAGCTATACTACATTTATTTATCTATTTATTTTTTGCATTTTCCCAACATATTCACTGACCAGTTATGATCATATTCATCTATGATCATATTCATCTCAATTAATCAAAGCACTTTTATTGCTTTGATTTTTTTTGTTAAAATTAAAATGATAAAGGTCTGATTTGAGTTTCCAGTTGTTTTCTGCTCAACCAAAAGACCGTGGCCCACTAAAACCGACAAACACGGCCTGATCAGATGAGTCCAGTTTCATGAAAAGGTTTCGGTGGGTTTTAGAATAAATTCACGAAGTCGGAGTCCGGTCTCAAATGAAACGGTGCTGGAGCTGAAAAGGTCCATTCAGAGCGGCTTCCCCACGGGGAAGTTCTTTGAGTGCGGGGCCCTGGGCTCCTAAAACAGGCCTGCTATTGTCCTCCGGCTCCAGCTACTGTACCTCACAACCGTAAGACCTCAAGACCCGGTGCTTCTCGCCCAGCATCTTGCTTTATCAAACTAGGTCAAGATTAAAAAACAAATTAACACACGTCTCAGCTCAAGGTCTCTTTGTCTTCCAGATCCAAGACCTGGCTATTCGCTGTATCCAGAAGAACATCAAGAAGAACCGAGGTGTGAAAGATTGGCCTTGGTGGAAGGTTTTCACCACTGTACGTCCTCTCATCGAAGTTCAACTAACTGAAGAACAGATCCGAGGAAAAGACGTAAGCAGAATTCTTGCGATTCACTTGAAAAAGACGAAATATGACAAAAAAAGACTCTTTTTGCTCCGTTTTCAAATTTGTGGCAAATGTGTGCTTTTTGTCTGAGCAAATACGTTGCTCAGACAAATCACTAAAAGTCTTTTTTGTGAATTTGTAAACATTTAATTTTCAATACCCTTATCCACAACATCTTTCTTACGGATAAGAATCAAAAACTTCAAAAAAAGAAATTGTAGGATTTTAATCTTGCCTGTATTTTAAGCTGTAGAAATGCTAGTTACATCCCCAATTATTCTTAATCTTACACTATTTTTCGGTACATTTTGTATTTTCTATTATGCCTATTTCTATTATGACTGTTCTTTGTCAACCCGTTGTTAAAGTTGTCATAGCTATGGTTAAAGTAATAGTTGTTGTTGTTGTTGTTGTTGTTGTTGTTGTTGTTGTTGTTGTTATTATTATTAATGTGAATAATTTGCTAAATTAAAATTGGCAAAGTTCATAATTTTGCCTTTTCTGCTTGTGTTCCACTGTACTTCGTATTGAGATTGATATTCTGGAACCTTCTCCATTATGTTCACCTGCTGCTGTTGGGAATGATGGAGACATTGCTTCATTCGGGTAATTGTTCACTACGATAAAACAAAACTTTATTCCACGGGCTACAAAACAATTCACCACAATTTGGAATTTTTGCAGTAATTTATTGATTTTGAATAGAATTCAGCGAAAAAAAAACGAAGTGACGTGAATGTGAATTGGTCTTGTCGTGCAGGTGAATGGCTGATTCTTAAGCCCGTCTGTGGCTTTTACGTGAATTCATATGCAGCTCTGTCACACCCCAACGACACGTGTCTTTGATTCCTGTCTGCGTCTTTCTCTCAACGCAAGTGTTTGTGGAGTTGTTGGTGTGTGTGGAGAGTGGCAGGGCTGTGTTGGTGCATACATTACCTATGTTCCTAGTTGGATCAAAAGCAACTCCGCTCCCCACGGGGAAGTGCATTAGCATGTCACAGAGCGCGAGTGCGCGGGATTGGTCCGCTGGGCCGTGTCCCGCTGAGTGCTGTGTAGCCATGCAGTCAGGCGAGAGGGAGACGGTGCTGACACGGCCTCCAAACACACGGCTTTTAAAACAAACACCATCTTCACCATGCAAACACCGTCCGTGGCTGCAGATGTCAAAAGTTGGCAAAGAAAGTTCCAGAAAGGAAGGGAGAATGTTTGGGTCGTGGATCGTTTCGACGTTTAAGTGTAACACTTTTAGTAGAGTTTCTTTTACGCCGAAAGATGTGTGTTATTTTTTTTTCGTGTTTTCTGATTGTGCGTCTGTCTTCAGGAGGAAATACAACAGCTCAAGTCGAGGCTGGAGAAGGTGGAGAAGGAAAGGAACGAGTTGAGGCTCAACAGTGACCGGCTAGAGAGCAAGGTTTGTCTGTCTAGCTTTTTATCTTTCATTTGTTCGTTCATCACTATCGCTCGTCTATACATCTTCTTGGTCTATCCATCCATACCCATTGCCTTATTGATGTGCTCATCTGTCCATTTATCAATTTTTTGTCCATCTGTATCACAAATGTATCCATCTAAACTCCTTAACTCTCAATTGTTCTATTCTTCCATCCATCCATTTCTTGCTAAACTCTCATACATCATCCCTTCATCCAAAACTCTATTTTTTAACCATTTATTTATTCATCCATCATCCATCTATTCATAACTCTCAATAATCCATCCATTCATCAATACATCCATGGATTTTTCATGTAAGTTTATAAATTAATTGTTCAGCCATTCATGTCCAGCATCATTAGCTCTCAAACTGTCAATCAATCTTATCTTACGTCAATCCATCCATCCATCCAACATCCATTTATTCAATCGTCTTACCTCTTAATTCTCAATCCTGGAGTAACCATGTATAATGTGATAACAATTTGAATGTATTCCTCAATCCTCATATCTCGGACTTTTATCTATTCAAATCTCTCATGTATTCATTTATCTAAAAATTCATCCATCCATCCTTAGTTCTCAAACTTCCCTTATCAATATTTTGATGCATCTATCTCTATTTCCATATCATTCATCGATCCATATGATCTATATCTAACACTCAACAATTTCCATTTCACAAACATTTCTTCCTATCTTTGATTTAAGCATTTACCCATTATGTCTGTTTGTCTCTCTATCGCTCTCTTGCTCTATGTGTGTCTTTCTCTCTATATATGTCTGGCATGATCAATCTATTCATCCATCCATTTCTCTCTCTTTCACTTTCTTTGCCCCTCAGTGTCATGTTTGTGCCATCCATTTCATCCTCTATCTGTCATCCGTTCATTTTTATCCTTATGGTTCGTCCTTTCGTCCTCGCTCACTTTTCCCTCTCGGATTGTCACATGTTGCATTATGACAATAATGTGTGTGCGTTTATTTTAAACCCCGTCGATACGAACAAGTGATGACAGGGAGGGTAGTGTGCTTGAGTGTAATGTGACGTGTGTCCAGATCACAGAGCTGTCGTCCGAGCTCGCAGACGAGAGGAACACGGGGGAGTCAGCCGCACAACTGCTGGAGTCCGAGACCTCCGACCGACTGAGATTAGAAAAGGACATGAAGGACCTACAGGTACCACACACGCTTCTGTTAGCCGGCCTTTTCCACATAGGCGTGCACAAAGGAGTTGCCCATGCACTGGAGCGTGAGCTGTAAACAAATACTGTCGTCTCATATATCTGCGTGTGTTTGTGAGACGAGTGCTCGCTCGCTCGTCTCACGATTGACTGTGCGAGCAGATGGTTGGAGTATTTCCCCGTAGAACCGCAAGCTTACGCGCTCTGTGTGTGTGTCAGGCCAAGTTTGACGCCGTGAAGAAGCAGATGGAGTCTATGGAGATGGAAGTAATGGAGGCACGACTTCTACGCGCATCAGAGCTGAACGGTGAAATGGATGATGATGACACTGGTGAGTTTGTGATGTCACGGATCGAGCGCTGTAAAGGTGCGAGACCACCGGCTTGTGGGAATCGAAGGCAGTTTCTTCAGGTGCTCCGCATCCTCAGCTTGACGCCTACAGACAAATTAGTAAATAATCAGAGGCCAATGCTCTTCATTAAGACGTTTTTTTGGGAAATACCAGAAAACCGCGATAATGCGCACACGCTAGTTTCCTTCTCAAAACATCCCAGAAACACTGTGGAATTTATTGAACCGTGGAATTATTACGGTACTGGAAATATATAGAGCAATTGTTCAACTTATTCTATTTCTGGGTGGCGACGTGTTGGATCTAATCTGTCTCTGGGTCTGTCAGAACAAAGAAAGTGGGAAACACAGACATACACACACATTAGATGGATGAATTTACTGACGATGTGGATTTTTTTATACTGGAACCCAGAAGAAATCCACACAAGCACAGGGAAGCACGCAAGCCACACAAAAGTTCCCCGAATCCCTGAAAAGTCTACATCAGTATCTTATACACATGAGTATCTTATTTTTTGGAATATCAGCCACCCCGGATTTTATGGCACATCATTAAAAAACATTAATTTACTTCACATTATTTCAAATATAAGGAACACATTTTTTATATGTGTGACATGCACAAATTAATCTATACATGTTATAAGTTGCACAGGCAATAATACAAAACATTTGGATATAAAGTGCACATTATTGTCTTAATACGGTGGTTTCCTTTATTTGTTTTATATTTATTACAAAAGTTTATCGAGTGATTTTCAGCTCAGTGTACTGCATCTGACATTTGGCAATCCACATTTTTACAGTTTTGCTAGATGTACTTTTATTTTCATATGACTTTTTTGGTTTTCGGCTTTCAACCAAGCGTTTCCTTTAAACTCCGCTTTGGCCAGAGATTAAAATGTCCATGAGCACCCATCACATTGCAATTCATTACAAACCTGCTTTTAGGTAGAATAGAATAGAATGTTTTTATTGTCATTGCATCACATCTTGATACTCTTGATGCAAAAAGAAAGATGACATAATGGTAACATATAATCACACTGAATAACCAATATGAATAACTACAATATATTCAAATATGGTCCAAAATATAGAAGGCAAGAAAAGGTTTAAATATAACACAAGATACAAGACCACAAGAAAAACACAAGAAAACAAGAACACAAGAAAAATTTAATTGACAAAATATATTACAATGGTGCAAAGGCAAACATAAATAAGTGAAAGTGGCAGGTGCAAGTAGGTAAATACTTTATTATTACCTAAAAGCAGGATTATTACGAATTGCAAGCATTGTGATGGGTGCTTTTTTGGTAGGAAATGTCATCACAGGCTTCCATTAAACATCTTCACTGGCACGTAAACCTGTTTCTGCTTCTACCACTGGTGATGCTGTGCTTTATCATGAGCCGTGTCGCTACAGACGTATAGTACACCCGTCAATACAGATTTCTCCTCAGGGCCGCGCCGTTGCTCTTTACAGCTTTATGCTAAGCCCTCCATTCATTCATTCATGGCAATTGCCTAGTTTCTACCAGCACCGGCGGACCACCTTTACACCACACGACTTCGCTTAACCTACGTGCCAATTTATCGCGTTGTTTTCTCACGATTTATCTATTCCGTAAACCGTATATCTGTCAGAGGAGATTTCACCTAAGCCCCGATAAACAGGATTGGCGAGAAATTTCACTGGCAAACACTGGTGATTTAATCCTCTCCGCTCTTCAGGGTCTGACCCGTCTCAATCTCAGCTCCACTGATAAACCACGGCCTCGTGATGAACATCTGACTTGATTGGTGTTAGGAGTCGTGTAATTCACTTTATAGCACTGTGTGCACCATGAATCGAAAGGGCCAGAGTCGTTTTAGAAAAAGGTTTGTGTGGATTAAACTGGCTTTGTGTAGATGATGTTACGTTAAATTTCAGCTCTTGGCTGCTGGAGAAAGGCTCGAGGTCACTGTGTTAAGTCTGAGTGTGTTGTGCAGGAGGAGAATGGAGGCTGAAGTACGAGAGAGCTGTCCGAGAGATCGACTTCACGAAGAAGAGACTCCAGCAGGAGTTTGATGACAAGCTAGAAGTGGAGCAGCAGAACAAGAGGCAGCTCGAAAGAAAGGTAAATGTCGCTGCCGTGGACGTGTTAAAAACATGAGCTTCAATGAAACTGAAAGACTTACGAAAGAATTAAGATAATTTTCCTAAATGTTATTTAACATTTTTTATGTATTGTGAATTTTGTTATATTTTTCAAATATTATATATATATATATATATATATTTTAATAAAAATCTAATTCAAAATGTGAAACTAATTCAAAACAACACAATGATGTGGCTTGGTGATGAACTCAACAAGATATTGTAAAACGTTGCTTTGGAAAAAATCACTTGCTAAATTACATTGTAAAATAATGTAAAATAAATAAAAATGTGATTTGTTTTTTTGTCACAATACATTTTAAATTTCCATTGTAACAATAGTTTGATATTTATTTTATTAAAATTTATTTCATTCGTTTTCATAAAGAAAGTTATTCTTGAACACTTTAAAATATAAAAGCAACGCAGTTCTCACACTAAAGTTTTTTTTATTCCCACAAATGTGGAATGTTTTCATCATCATCATCATCATCATCATCATAAAATGAATAAATAATGTCTCATTCATAAACAACACTTGATAGTTCCATCAGTTCTCCTCTTCCTGACAACCAACGTTAAACCAGCAGTCTGTGTGGAACATCAGGATCTGTCTCTTCACTTATGCGTCAGTCTGGACCAACACAACAGAACTTATTGTGTGAAACAAATATTGGCCGAGCCTCATGTAGACAGGAAACACGCTGCGCCTAATCTGAAACTGGACACTCACCATGGTTTTTTTGTATGGTTTAGCTGAGCGACCTGCAGGCCGACAACGAGGAGATGCAGCGTGTAGCGCAGCAGCTGAAGAAGAAATGTCAGAAGCTGACGGCCGAGCTGCAGGACACCAAACTGCATCTGGAGGGTCAACAGAGCCGCAACCACGAGCTGGAGAAGAAGCAGCGCAAGTGAGTCTGACTAGATCAACAGTTTCACAAGAACGGCTTTTTATTTCCCACTGCACTTAAACTGTTGAACAGAGTTTACTGTTCTAATCATGCGTGTCAGACTGAGTTGATCTCAGGGATCTCTTGCGTAACTGTTAGACAAACATTTGGACTGGTTTATGGTTTCTGTCTTTAACTACTGTGGTTTATTTCAATCACATGATTGGCATGATTGATCAGGATTGCTGTGATTTATTCACAATTAGTTGCTTGAGTGGATGTAATTAATCAGGATTAATCACACAGGTGGGTGTGACTAGTCAGGATTCATCTTATGATTGGCTGTTTATTACGATTAGTTGATTATCACGATTAGTTGCAAAAATAATTTTCGAATAATTGCAATTAGTTGTGTGATTATCTGTGAATAATTGCGATTAGTTGCAGGATTGTTTGGGAATAAACACAGTTGAATTAGTTGGATGATTGGTTAGTGAATAATTATAATAGTTGCATGATTGTCTGTCAATACTTGCGATTAGTTGCGGGATTGCCTGTGATTATTTGCGAATAGTTGCTGAATTGTCTGTGAATAATTGCGATTAGTTACAGGATTGTCTGTGATCACAGTTAATTGAACGATTGGCAGTGATTTCAGGACTTCCTGCTGAAAACAGTTTTTTGTTATCAAGCCTTTTGGAAAAAACTATATTATATAGTTTCTATATTTAGCAAACAGCTCTCGGATGCCTTGTCTTAATCGTTTAAGCCATAAATCCTCCATTCAAGTCTCTATACACAAAGGCAGACTAGGTAATTTAACAAGCAACTAAAAATAGACTCAATAGCGAATTGAAAGAATATTTAAGGTCTGAAGATATGATTTCGTATAGAATATGATCAACTGGAGAATTTTGGTTATTAACACAAGATCACAAGAATTTGTGATTAAAACACTAACTTGATCTGATGTGAAGTACAGTGCATTTGTAGGGCGCTTTTCACAGTTACAACTGTCTCAATGCACATAAAACTATTGTACACACACACACACACACACACACACACGCACACACACACACACACACACACACATCAACTCGTCATGATGTAGGTGACGTGAGCAATACAATGTTTCAAAATGTCTTCAGTGTGGCTTGTGAATCACACGGTTTTACAAAAATTACAATTTAGGATAAATAAACCTCGAGCGCGAGACTTCTGAGAGGCATGGACTATCAGGCGCACACTGACTTCGATCACAAAAACACTGTAAACTTTCTCTCTACGAGTGACTGCAGCATTGTGATTGGCCTGATCTGATCCAATCACAGTAGTTCCCAATCACTTTTAAAGACACATGTACAAATGCATATCTTAATAAAAGAAAAAAAAAAAAACAATTCAGTTGTTAACACACGAAAAGTGATTTAGAAACGCATCCAATCAATTACAATTTTAAATTATTTAAAACGATCTAATCAGTAGTAACATGTGAACAGACAGCAAATGAGATGGTTTTTTGTTTTGGTGGTTTGGTTGCTTTTTTTGTATGTATTTTTTTATTTGATAAAGATTCAGGTGTAGAATGAATGATGAATAGAAAGAACAACTATTGCCAAAATTATTTCCTGCTCAGGACTATGTTTTTTAAGCATTTTTTATTTTATATTCAGGTCTGAACTGAGAAATTCCGATTTTAATTTGTTCTTTATTCCCTGCCAACTTCGCCTTGATTTTGAAATGTCTTGGTGCAACAGGATTACAGGCCCAGTTAAAAATCCCCCAGAGCACAGACATAAGCGGTGTACTCTGAATATTCAAGCCTCTTATACTCCTCGGGTGTACCTTGACCCATCCACTTTGTCGAATTAAACTCCGCACCAGGATAGACACATCAGCAAGGGAAACTGTGACTTCCTGCGATGGTGGCGATTCCTCTCAGGAGAAAGTCAACTCCAAATGTGAGCGTCAGCAGCGAAACAGAGCAGATTTAGCTGGGCAGGAGCAGTCGGCACCATTCATCTCTCTATGGTTTTCAGATTAGCGCTGAGAGTTGCATAAGACTAGTTTATGGAATTATAGCTGTGCAGAGAAAGGGGGATAAGGCGAGGAAAAAAAAAGTAATTTTCCCTGGAGTGTCACAATTTCTCTGGCCTGCAGATTAATGCCCACTCATAGTTTAACCCAATCAGAATGCTTCTCCGCTAATGCCCCTCCTGACACGCACATTACACAGGCTTGCTTTTACTTTCCCAACACTTTTCTACTCTTTGGTTATTTTAGAGGAAAAAAATCAGGTAGGTTATGTTTAAACTATTTGCTGTTTTGGAAGCCGTTTTGGAAACATGTTGAAATGCACCATTAAAGGACGTAACAACAGGTATTGTGTTTTTCTAGAATGTTGGGTACGCTTTACGATAAGTTGAATTAAAATGTTTATGCTTTTTGGTAGTTTACTCCGTAAGGGCTGGTGTTTGAAAAATCATGGTTCTCAAATCAATTCACAGTTGTAATAAAATAATATTAGCGTTTGATAAGTGCAGAAAACTGCTTTAATTAATTATTGTTATTAGGAGTAATTATAAGTTGGGATTGTACTTTTAAACTCAATGTTTTAACGTTTATGTAAAATATTTCAAGTAAAATATTGACCTTGTGGTTGTATCTATGAAACATTGTAAATGACACTGTAATCTGGACAAAATCCAGATTAGGGTGTGCGGAAATTGTCAGATCTCGAATTCAAATGTGATTTGCGAGGCGTCAAATCTATATGCTAGGGTGAATTGAGCAGTAATAGAATCAGCCAATCAGCATCAGTGGGTGGAATTAGTGAAAAATGGGCGGGGACTGAATGGGCAGTGAAGCTTCAATCTCATCTTCACCACAGCCGACCCAGCCCACTGAAGCTGATTGGCAGTTTCTGTTCAAATAGACCTCGCATTTTGGTCTCACGTATTGACCTTGCAAATAACTTTGCCAATTGAATTTGACTTTTTGTTATGATACTATATGGATAATATTTGGAAAAGTTGTGTTGCTGAATTGTCTGAAACTTGCATTTGAATTCAAGATTTGCCTCAGTGGGAGGAACTACAACAGTGAGAAGTACGTGGCCACTGCACAGTGCTCCTCACTCACAAAATCTGATTGGCAGGTTGTGTTCAACTGGTCCTCATGCCATACATACAGCACTTCAAATGAAGTGTAACAACTTTCAAATTTTGTCTGAAATATTGCTCGTTAGAAGTCAAAGCCCTGGTTGAAAACTGTAAATGCAGTCACTGTACACCGAACAGGCTCTGATTTTTGTGTGTTTCTCATTTGTTTTTTCGGGGATGGTGCTATTTTTTCTGTGTTTGTAGGTTTGACTCAGAGCAGAACCAGTCTCAGGAGGAAGTGCAGAGAGAAAGGAGTCAGCGAGAAAAACTGAGCAGAGAAAAGGACATGCTGACCGGGGAAGTGTTCAGCCTCCGACAACAACTGGAGGTCAGCAGCCTCTCTCCTGTCTTCCTGTTTGATGCTGCGACCCACAAGCCACTGACTGAGATCCAGACAATCAAAGTGAGTTTTTTCACCCCCTTTGAATCTCCCAGGAGAAGGATCTGGAGATATGCGCCGTCAACCTGAAGCTGGAGCAAATGGAGGCGGAGCTTCAAGATCTGAACTCACAGGAATCCAAGGATGAGGCTTCTTTGGCCAAAGTGAAGAAGCAGCTTCGGGATCTTGAGGCAAAGGTCAAAGATCAAGAGGAAGAGCTGGATGAACAGGCTGGAACTATTCAGATGCTGGAGCAGGTATTTTTGTAAACAGCTCTGACATTTGCTTAGAATTTATAAAACACTTTCTAACATCGACATGCCATGAATCATTAGTTAAGTATCAGAAAGTTACCAATGGATCATTACAAAGCATTTTCGCATTAATGCATTATTAAACATTAGTAAGTAGTTCATATACACTACTATGAAGGCTTTATCCATGACATATTTACGCAAATATAAGCACCCCTTTTTATTTAAGTCAGTAACTACTAATTAGATCTGAACAAATAATCAAATCTGAACTAATAATTTGATCTGAGCGTAGTGTGGATTATTAAACATTATTAAACATATGTAATATTAAGGTATTTATGTGAAATAATATAAAAAAATAGAATGATATTTAATAAAATAGTGTAAAATATTGTACTTGTTCCGGTTAACTACCTGGTCCGTACACTACGCTCAGATCTAATTATTAGTTCAGATCTGATTATTTGTTCTGAACTAATTTTTAGTTGCTGACTTACAGCTTTTGATTTATACATTTTTTCCCCAACATCTGAATCGTCACACATCAGCAGGTGTCTATATCCACCGTCTGCATACATTACATTACTTAGCCTGCATTTGCATGAGCATCAGTATGCGCACAACATCCATTCTAGAACATTCAGACTTGCTTGATGTCGCGGATTTGCATTCTCTGTTGTTTCTGCTGCGACCTGTAGGCCAAGCTGCGTCTGGAGATGGAGATGGAGAGACTGAGACAGACTCATTGCAAGGAAATCGAGAGCAAAGACGACGAGGTGGAGGAGATCAGACAGTCCTGCAGCAAGAAGGTAGGATGCTTCTCCGCCGCCGGTTACGTGGCAACCGCTTTACACGTTCAAACTTTGACATTGCTGCATGAAAGACGTCTGTTTTTCTTGACAAATAATGCTTTTGTTGAAGAGAAAGAGAGTGAGTGTAAGTGTGTGTGTTCTTGTGCGTGTATGTGTGTGTCTGTGGGTAAACGTGTGGGTCTGTCAATTGGAAATTGTCATTTATTGTCATTAAATAATGCAAGAAAAGTTTTTTAAATATTTCCGAGAGTGTAATTTAACACATTGGTAAAACAGCTACATTTATTCTGTAGTTACCGCAATTTTTGCACTGTAAGGCACACTTAAGATCCTAACAAATAAAAAAATTGACTGATTTTTATGATCCAAGAAAATAGAATAGATTCTTTAGAAAATAGACGTTTATCAGTGGCGCGCCTATAATTCGTAAAACACAGTAGTTTACTCAATTTCGAAGTTTTTACGAAATTATTATTGCAATTCATCTAATTTTGTTGATCTAATCTAATTTGTGAAAGTGAAACTATAGATAGCGTATTTACGCGAATATAAGCACCCACATTTTTTACATTTCCGACGCTCAAAAACTTTTCGTATTTCAAGTCAGTATCAAACATGTCGTCTTTATACAGCGGCATATAGTGTTTAAATAAAAAAATCGTTTTTAAGAGAATCTTAATGTAGTTGAACCAGAAGAGTTATTATATATAATAATATAATTATTATTGTTTATACATTTTTATTTTGTGCCAAAAAATCAGTGGGGTGTCCTTATATCCGTGTAAATACGGAATGTATATTATTTCATTAACATAAACAATCAATTTCAACACCCTGGAAAACATTGCAACAAAAGTTATTTCAACTTTTGGTTTTGTGGTTCAGTTGGAATCTCCTCTGATGAAACTCTAAAGCAATTTCCCTCTTAATATTCTCAGAGCGTTGATAAATCCACAAGTGTCGGGTAATCTGCGATGTTCAGCACAGGTTCAACAGAAACGAGACGACTCTGTCCGCGGTGAACAGAAGATAAGCGGAACTTGCTCTGATGTTTAATTCATGGAGCCGCTGTTTTATTTTCCCCACGTATTGTTCGCCTCCCCCCACCACACCCCACACACTTAACCAATCAAGGTGCCAGTTCAGTCTATCCCATAATTACCCTTCTTCTCACATTCACGGAGGCTGATTGGCACTTGAAGGTGCTCAGCGAAGGCGAAAGACATATTTAGGGACATTTCAGTGTTTATGTGTCTGACATGATGGCATGTAAGTGCTGCGGCTGTTTTTTCTGTGAAATTTTCTTTCCTAAAGGCCGAAGATTGTTTGACGATTGTGTGAAATTTTCTTGTGGAACCTGCAGCTCAAACAAATGGAAGTGCAGCTGGAGGAAGAGTACGAAGACAAGCAGAAGGTCTTGCGGGAGAGGAGAGATCTAGAATCCAAGTTGATGAGCGCTCAAGACAAGGTAGGCCATTCTGCCACACCCTGATTCTGTTAATGGATTAGGAAAATGATTCCAAACTCGGATTGTTTAGTTTGGGCTGTAACTAGAATTTGATTGATGGAAAAATTGTTTTTGGACAAATGGATCTTAAAATTGTGCATTTTACATGTAATCTGAATGGGAAATGGTTTAATATTGATAAACGTTATTGTAATTAAATGAATCAAATATGAAAAATTGTTGTATATGAATACATGAGTAACTAGCATACATACGAGTATGACTATTTAATTTATGTTTGTGTTTTAAAATGGAAAGAGGCAGAATATCATATTTTTTCAAACATTGATTGTAATAATTGTGTTGGCATTATGCAATTTTGAACAATTTTTTTGTCATTTACTAAAATAATAAATTTTTTTTCAAAAGTATTAAAGTGATTATAATTTTTATTGGAAATTAGTTATGTGTATGTATTTGGTTTTTATTCACTTTTGCATGAAATTTGCATAATAGGAAAATTACAAATTCAAGCAGTTATTCAATTCATGTTGGAAATTTGTGAAATAAATTTGTCACGATAGAGGTTGAAAGTTTGGTAAAGTTGTAAAGAATAAAAATCTTGTCATTTCATAAATGAAAAAAAAGGGTAAAATGCAACACAATGAAAATAGTATTAATAATAAAATCATAAACAACGCCATGTAATCCATGTTGAATATTTGCTTAAAAAAATCTTCGGCAATCCATGAAAATCCACAATAAAGTACAACCGCAAAATTAAATTAGCTTTGAGTCACAATAACTTTGTGTTGTGCAGGTGAGTCACAGAGACGTGGAGACGGAGAAGCGTCTTCGCAAGGACCTGAAGCGCACCAAGGCCTTGCTGGCGGATGCCCAGATCATGCTGGACCACCTGAAGAACAACGCCCCCAGCAAGAGAGAGATCGCCCAGCTGAAGAACCAGGTCCCATCTCGCGTCTTCACACGCACTTTTTCCATCTAGACGTACGTTCTGCTTCTCACATCTGTGCTGTGGTTCCTCAGCTCGAGGAGTCCGAGTTCACGTGTGCAGCAGCCGTCAAGGCCCGGAAGTCCATGGAAGTGGAGATCGAGGACCTTCATGTCCAAATGGACGACATATCCAAGTCTAAGCAGGCGGTAAGTCTGGTTTTGAAAGAAAGCGCAATTGATTTGTTCTGCCTCGTCCACGCGATAAGCGCCACACACTCTAAATGCAAAACACACACACACTCCGTGTCCTCACCAGCTGGATTCACCCGCTGTGATCGGCAGCCAGGATGTCATTTCAATTATTTACAGCGGGGAAATGATTCCTGATCCCGCTTCTAATTCGAGTAGGACGTATCGCAGTGAAATACATTACAGTTTAATAATTCCGTCATTGGTTCCGTAATAGTCCCGGATGGAGCAAATTGTGTAACCGCGTCCTCGCCGTGGCATAATACCGGGAGAAATAAACGCTGCCAAATTTCACAGATGCCGTTCCCCTGACGCCGTCGTCATATTGTGTTCTTTTTTTTCGTTCCTGATGTCTGTAACTGCCGGAGACGCTCAGACAGGACGCGGTGAACGCTTTGGTTTTCCGAAAAGCCGCGCTCTTCTGGTTTTCGCTGGTCCTGGTGCCTTTCTGAACGTTGTCAGATTGATTAGCACGGACTGTGATAAATGGTCCAGTCATGATCACTCGTCTGATTAGCTTCAGGTCCGTCGCCCCCCTGAGAACTCATGGATTTCCACTAGTGGATCTGAAGGTGACACGGACTTGATACAGCAAAGCTGCCAGACTCTGCTCTTTTTTTTCCTTCTTTTTTTCTTTTCAACTTGTCTTTGCAAATCTCTGTTCACAGTTTAGGTGGATCATCAAATATTAAATATTACAGATGACACGGTGTACATTTTTAAAATGTCAAGGGTGTCAGATGTATTACATTTGCAGCAGTCGATACGATATGGCACAGCTAAGAGGATCCAAGTTTCAGGCCTGGTCGGTCTTTTACTGTGTGGATTTTGCATGTTCTCCTATTGGCCGGTTTCCTTCTATAGTCCATTGACATGCGTTTTAAAATGAACCAGAAATGTGAGTGAGTGTGTCCTGTTATGTGATTAGTTCACCAACCAATCTAAGGGGTGTGTACTACTGTGCTACTGGGAAAGCTAGAGCTACTGGTGTTCCCAGAATGGAAGAAGCAGTCGGTGATGTTAAATGAAACTGCTCCATATTTTCAGTGTTGATTATACATTGTCTGCACTGGAGACACTGAAGCTATATATATTTTTTTACTTTATACTTTTGTTTTGTGTCATCATTTTATATTATGTACCATGGGGAATGTTTATACGTAAGAGAACTGCAGATTCAATTTTCTGTACATCCAGGATCTATAGCAAAATTTACAATAAATTTGACTATTAAAATTAACGATTAAATATATTAAGAAATACAGTTTAAATTCAGACAGATGTCACTACTGCGGCGTGATTTTTATTTTTATTTTTTAATCGAGCTGCGTGTTTAGAGATAATAATTTAAGGAGGAAGCGATTAAAACAAGCCATTGATTTTTGTTTACAATATTGTAACTATTTTTTGTATTTGAGAAATTTTGATATCTACTGCGATAATTGTAAATCATCTGGCATGTAAGGTAGAAACACCTACAATCACTTGGTCTAGATTTTACTAAATGCTTTATAATTTGTCACCCAACTTTTTTTTTTTTTAACCCATTGATATTTTCTCAATAAATATTTTTTGGGTGTTAATTTGTAGGAACAAAAATCATGTTTCTTAGTTTTATTAAATGCCGTAGTTAATGAATCCTTTTATGTTTTTAATCACTGATGTTTTTTTGAGATGTGTGCGCCGGTGAGATTAGCCGACTAACTATGTTGATGCAGTAATTATTTTAGAACTGAATTAGCATTTGTCTCTAATTGGAGAACGCTGAAATTGAAGGGATTTAAAGTGACTCTTTAGATACGAAGCGACCGGACATTAATATATTTGTTTCAAACAGAGACCTGTCATTACACATGTCTTAAACATCCATCCATCTATTTTTGAACCGCTTTTTTTCCCAGCAACCTTTGACCTGAAGGAATGACACACAGATTACATGTATTTTACTTGCACATAATTTTTTTTCGTATTAATATTTACACATTTGGTGTTTATTTGTTTAGCAGGTGCTGTTGATGCGACTTGCATTGCATTTCTCAAGCAGAACATTGATGTTTTTCTTCAGAATGGAACCTCGTGACCTTCAGCGCGCTGCTGAACGAGCCACAGGAAGCAGATTTTCTCACATTCAGTCTTACGCGTGTCTTGTTGCAGCTGGAGGAGCAGCTGAGTCGTCTGCAAAGGGAGAAGAACGACCTGCAGTCTCGCATGGAGGAAGACCAGGAGGACATGAACGAACTGATGAAGAAGCACAAAGCCGCAGTTGCCCAGGTAACTTACTCCAGCATTGCTGTCTCGTGATGGTTCAAAATATTCACTGTCAAATAATAAATAAATAAAAACATTCAATCTTTGGAAGGTGCTAACAATCGAGATGGATGTACAGAGTTTAAAATGTAGACACATTTTTTACATATTTAAGGTCTTCATTTAAGGGCCTTATTTTTAGTCCTAATTCCAAGGTCCAGCATGTTGGGTTCATGCTGTAGGTTTTCAAATTGTTTATATTTCTAAAAATGCTTTTTTTTTTTTTACCCGTTATATTGATTATTGCTGTCTTTGTTTCAAGTTCTTTCTAATATAGGAAAGTGAAATGTTTTTTTTCACTCTATAATAATGCCCTTCTTCACTATCTTCAAATGTGTGTTCCAGTCAACTATTTAATATTTAACGTAATTGCGTGTTTGACTTTACAATATTTACTATATTTAAAAAATATCATGTTTTATCACAAGTAAGACTCAAAGGTTATGCCGTGTGTTGCTTTATTAGAGAACAAAAATAAAAAAAGACTTTCAATGTGTCAATAGCAGCCACAAGGCGACACTCATGAGGCGTGTCTATGGAGACGCACATTTTGGGGCGGAGCCATGAAGTGAAAGTGACTAAGAAGAATGTTAACTACGTTCTGGATTTTTAATATTAGTTTACAGAATAATCGGTTGGTCTCGACTGTCTGATGCTTTTATCATGGAAAACAAATTTTCCTAAACTAAATTTCTTGCAAATAGTAGTTACCACACGATTGGCTGTCACAAATGACACTTGACTGTGTGTCGTACATCATTCACCTCTGTAAGGAGTGATGCGTCCCGTGTAAATGCGCCACGTAAACACTTCTCGCGTGGGTTTCTCACACCAGCTTCACGCTTCATTTCTGGAAGCACTGACTTTGAAACGCTGTCCAAACCGCCGGGCGCTTCACTCTCACTGCTACATTTCACACCTGCTTCTGTTATCACTTCAGTTTTTCTAGAGATGTCATTAACATCGCGTGAAATGAGATCCGACACTGGTTTTAGCATTCTAGCTTTGTACATTTATTAACCTATTGGACAAACGCATGTGAACACGAATTCAAACAAAAATAGGAATAAGTGACTAAGAAGAAAATAATAATAATAATAATAATAATAATAATAATAATAATAATTATTATTATTATAGAAAAATCACCAGAAAATATTACATTTTAATTATAATTTTACATAATTAAAAATATAATAAAGTATTTTAATTGTAAACAAAAGACGTAGACAAAAATGTACACATGGGAGAATGGCCGCTATAGGAATAATCACATAATATATCAAGCTTCAAATTACAATATATTAATGAACAGCTTGTTGGTAAAAAGTGCTTTTTTGCCCAAGTTTTTTGATAACTGTTAATGAGAGTCCAAAGATTAATATGAAACTGGTTTGGTTTTAATCGGACAAAAAAACATTGGTACATTTATTTTTAAGTCAAATGTGAAATATGCAAACTTGCGTTAAAACGATTTAGATAAATCTGACTTTTTAACAGCCATTTTGTTCGAATTGGGCATCCAAAGATCTTGATTGTACAACAGATTGTACATATATAAAAGATACGATTGTATAAGATAAGATCAAATATATAACCAGTTGACAAAGTTTCTATGACTTGCGGTTTGGGCTGTGGAATAACTTTTAGTGAATAATAATACTTAAAATAAAAAAAAACAATCTTACAATTACAATAGGCGTCTCCAGCCATTCTGACTTGGTACAGAATAATATTATTTACAAAGAATATTTAAACGTATATAAACATATAAAAGTATATTTGCGTGAAAGAATAATATAATCTAGTATTATGTTCCATTTAACACAAATCTGTGGGCCTTTCATTAAATATTAACTGATTATTTTCACAAATTCTGACTGGTTGTGTGTGCGTGCGTGTGTTTAGTCTTCACAGAACCTGGCCCAGATCAGCGACCTTCAAGCCCAGCTGGAGGAGGCCATGAAGGAGAAGCAAGACGTGCAGGAGAAGGTGAGCAGGGTCCGCAGGCTCTCACGGAGATTCGGGTTCAATAACTGCCATTGGTTTTCTAAGCACAACCTTACAGCCTTGAATTATTCAAGTGCAGTTTAATTCAAACCCAGATCGTATCATGTCTGAGCTTGTGTTGTCCTGCTACTTTATTTAGTCGTCTCTTGTGCGGAGCTAATTATCAAGCCATTAGGACCAAATCTGGTCTTGATTTAACTACAGGACCGATGATGCTGGGCTACCGATAGATTTCAGATTTCACTGTTGACAAAGTTTTAGGTTTATTCTTGTGTCTATATACATATAAGAATTCCATATTATATATACCGTAACACCTCTAATAGAATGCCACCTATACTATAACGCCCCCTCTGACGGAAGAGTTAAAAATTAGACCGCCGTGGTGTCCTATTAGAGGTTTTACGCTTTGTTTGTGTGTGTGTGTGTGTGTGTGTGTGTGTGTGTGTGTGTGTATAGATATACACACACGTACATACAAATAATATATAGTAAACAAACACACGCCCCTTGCGTTCAGACACACACTCTGACGCAAACTCACAGGAAACAACACTTCCGTACTCAACAGTGATGGATTCAAGATCTGTACTGGTTTGACTGGAGCCGAGCGAAAGGCCTTGGTGATGCCAGCTCACGCCAGTTAGGGCAAAGCGTTTCTGTCGCCGCGTTCAGCTGAACATCCAGGTTCTGTGTATTTGGCAGCTCACTGCTCTTCAGAGTCAGCTCGAGTTCCAGGAGCAGTCCATGGTGGACAAGTCTCTGGTCAGTCGGCAGGAGGCCAAGATTCGGGAGCTGGAGACCAAGTTGGAGTTTGAGAAGACGCAGGCCAAACGCTTGGAGGTGAGTCCACAGGAAGCCTGTGCTGTCTGAGTCAGCCAGCCAATCAGAAGACTCCGGTTTCGAAAGCGTGTTTCATCAGATTTGTGAACCAAAAAAACAGCTATTTTCTACGAACAATAAAAATAACTGTAAGACGACAAATTTTCAAAAACTATTTTGTTAACAATCATTATGGACGTCATGGTATTTCACGTTTTGAGATTACGACACACACTTTTATTCGTTATTGTTGTGGTCTGCGTTCTGATTCACAAAAACAATTTGATGACGCATCGTCAGCAAATTGTCAAAATTCTGACTTCAGTAACCAATCCGAGATCCAGACAAAGAGGAGAATCAACTTTCCTGAGATGTTATTTTGGTTTTGGAATTGCCTTGTGGGAAAATCTCAGGTGAGCATTATTGTAAAATGAATTGTGGTTTGATTTGATATTTGCGCAGTTAACAATAGCAGGTTAATGACAGAATATCTGTAAGATATTACAATTATGTGTACACTTTTTAAATGCCGGAGAATTTCCCACATGCGTTTTGCTTTATTATTTTCCTGCTGGAAAGTCGGGCTGCATAACAAAACCCAACAAAAAAATTATTTTTGACTTGTAAGCCATGATTTAAAAACTGTCAGGCCGTATTTTCTGTGGCGTTGGCGGCAGCCGATCACCTTTTTTTTTAAATCGCACGTCGCTTTGTAATTAAAACGCAACTCACTAATGCACATCATTTCTGTGTTTTGTTTAATTTGAGGGATATTTTTGCTATTGAAATGACGTTGTGCTACAGCCAAACCTCCGCATTGTTGGTCTGCAGGGAATTACAACCACGGGAAGCCGTGTAATGTACAAATGTACTAATCTATCAACCAACTCACTAAAAAGCCACTATTAGTGGTTTGATAAACATCCTTGACTGTGTTTTCGCACTTTGTAATCAATACATTCTTGGAAATGCTGAAGAAGTCTTAAGTTTTTTGAAGCTGAAAATGTTTCTATGTGTCATTGCCAATCCCAGCACCTTTTGGTGTGAAAATTCACAGGAAAGTTGCTGTGGAATGTTTTTGGAGTTTCACGCCATATGGAGCGCTTCTCCGTCTCGCCTTGTGTGGCTAAACAAGCTTGTTTCTTGCCCAGGGTCTTGTATCGCGGCTAAAAGAGAATCTCGAGAAACTCACAGAGGAGCGTGACCAACGCAGTGCCAGCGAGAACCGGGAGAAGGAGCAGAACAAACGTCTGCTCCGGCAGATCCGCGACATCAAGGAGGAGATGGCCGAGCTGGCCAAGAAGGAAGCGGAAGCCAGCCGAAAGAAACACGAACTGGTGAGGAGACAGATTGTGAATTTACTCTGGTTTATTAACTGGTATAATGGCTGAAATCCCAAAATCTTCCAAAAATAAGTCCTAGCATGACGTTCAGGCTTTTGGAAATGGAAATCGTACTGCGAATCGTACTGGATAAAAATGAAAATAATTTCATTTCACAACAAACTAAAACGTTCTCGTTATTCATCCGTCCATTTTGCTAACAAGATGCTCAGAGCCAATCCCCAGCAACTCTGGGCCTCAAGGCGAGACACACCCGATTGGTAGCCAACCAATTAGAACAACTTCACCCCAACTTCCTATTCTTGTTTTGATTTAGGAAATGGATATTGAGAGTTTAGAAGCAGCCAATCAGAGTCTTCAGGCTGACCTCAAGCTGGCCTTCAAGAGGATCGGTGACCTCCAGGCCGCCATCGAGGACGAGATGGAGAGTGACGACAACGAGGATCTGATCAACAGGTAGAGTGAGACTTCAGACACCCGGACCGGACGAGAGAGAAGAAACATTGTCTGCGGAGGTCGAGGTCATCTCTTATTCACACACTCTGAAATATTTATGTCTCCAAACTGCCGCCCATCATTTCAAGCGGCTTCTTTTATATATTCAGTCTCCGCGGTCAGAGGAAGTCATTTCTGGTCAGGCTTGTTTCATTATCTTTTGCTTTTTTTCCCCCACTGACCTGCGCTTTACTTGTCCGAGATGAGTTTATTTGTTTATTGGTGTGTAAAAGAATTTCCCTTTTCCATAACAAAGTTGACGAAAGGTCAGGATATTGGGAAACATCTTGAAACCTTCACACCAAGCTTTTTTCATTTACGGTTCTTTTCTTTTCGCCCTCATTTTTCCTTATTTCTGTCTTCTCTTCTTTTCTTTTCCCCCCCATCAGTTTACAAGACATGGTGACTAAGTATCAGAAACGAAAAAACAAAACGTGAGGAGCTGAAGAGCATGAGCTGACTTCCTAACATGGTTTGGAGTTTTCCCTGCCTGGAAGATGATGCAGTATTTTACCGTCTTGTAATACAGCGCGTGCAATTTTCTGTATTACAAATCTCAATTTCGACCCAAAGCCAGACAAAGGAGCCTGACGTTGATACTGCATCACGCTTCCAGGCCAGACAGCTAACATCACAAACATGCTTTTCTCCTTTTTGTGCACGATGCATAATTCATGCATGCATTGCTAAGCTAAGCCTGGTCCCCGTTCTGTTACCTTTCCCAGTGGCGATTCATCTACTCATTCCCGTGATTTACCTTTACCGATTTGGACACTTGGATCTCATGCTTCACTTATACGATAAGCATCATGTGGCGTGGTAAGCCCCTGAAGTTTGGTCCGAGCTGCCAGAGGGTCTCACAAGCGAACTTGGAGGATGCTGCAGGGCCTTGTACAAACATCTATGACCTGCTCTCCTTTTGCCCGTCTATCGCTCGCTCTTTTGAATAATTCAGACTTCTGTTCTTGGGACTTAGCCGCCTCTTAAGGCTAGAAAGGAGGCTTGTTCCTCATCAATCTTTCAACCACGAGAGCTAAATAATGAATCGCTCTCCTATGTCCTACAAAAAGCCCCCCTAACTCCTCTGGCAATAGCCCACACGGAGCAACAGACCTTGGCACCGGGCCATTTCAGCGGCCTGTCAATAGTCCTTGATCCGCACTGTACGCCGCTCAGGGAATTTTTCTGGTTTACAGACGCTTATTTGTCAAGTAGCACGGCAAATCTGTTCGGAACGTTCCAAAACCGGAGTGTTTGTTGGACTTGAGGAACGCCACGTATTCGTAGTGACGGTAGGAAGCTTCTGGAAAATTTATATTTAGAAACTGCAAATTCTATTTATTTTGAGTTTAGTCAAGGTCATCGGCTGTCTGAGTTTGTGGGATTTTACCATTGAGTTGTCGAGCAATTTGGCTTTTGTCATGGTGGCTAACTCTGGAATTGGAGTTGGTTTTTGTCATATATACTTTAATCAAACACTATGAAGAGATTTTATTTGCAGTCTCACGAGTGGTCATTGTGCAATAAGAAAGAATCTTGATGTGGAAAAGTGTTCATCCTGGACGTTAACATCTACCGAAACCACAGACGTGGATGGATTAAAATCAGTTTGCCTTTGAAAATCTCACTGAACTGAAATTTGATCTGAGAACTTGCTGTGAGATGATTTAACATTATTTTGTATGAGTAAAATGAGTTTTTTTGAGTTGTTGATGGAGTTTGGCGTTTTGTTCACTTAGTAAAATGTGACTTAATGAAATCAGTTATTAAATGAATGGTCTTGTATTATGACCTTTGTATAATTTTGTATTATTCTACACAGACATATGCATTTACCGTACATGCATGTGTCTTAGTGTAATATGTATGGATAATTTGTGTTTTAGAGAAAAATTATATAACAAATGGTATGTTATATAACCAGATTGATTTTTTTATGAACTCTACTACCAGATTGATTTTTAGGAAAACTGTATGTGTAGCATCACACAATTTTGTAAATGGTGCAGAGACGTAATATTAAGAAGTTTAAAATGTTTACTAGAACACATAAAAGAGAACTGTGCACTTTTCTTATGTTAAGAAGAGTCTTTAGATCTTAAACGGTTCCTTCACCGGCCACCGTTCAGAGTGCAAGTGGAATGGAGAGAAAGGCAGAAGAACAATGTGGAGAGATGGGGCAGGCGGAGGAAAAGAGAAAGGTTGAGAGAGTTTCAGAGGTGCTAATGATAAATGTAATAGCCTGTAACAGAGATGTACAACCAATGGAGGCGAGCTGTCACAGACAATTAATGTCTCTCTTCCTTCCTCGTGTTGTTTGTTTGTTCCCCTGGGCTTCGCTGCGGCTTAACTAATGGTATATGGTCAAGGACATAAATTGTGTGTGACATTTTGCATTAGCGCTTCATTATAAAGACCCTGCTGTCGCGGCGTTTAGCAATAGTTTGGATGGCGAGCTCTGGGCTTCTTAGCACAACATCCTCACCTTGGTTCACTCCGGCTCTGGGCTTTACCAACAGCCTGGAGCGTCATGAGATAGCAACCATACTCTGAAGGTTCTGATCCCTAAAGCTTGATCTGTGTGTGATCTTCTGGCATGGACCTTCACCAGATTGTTAGCATAGCTCTTTCTAGTTCTGCGCGCTGATGGTAATAAATAAAAATTGAGACTGATGTGTACGATTGGGCACAGAATGCCACACAGTGAACTGTTTGCTTTTAGTTTTTGATCAGATTCATTTAGCGTGGTGTCTAACATCATCAGTCTCACAACCATTCTAGACCATTTGTTTTTTAACGTTTCTGTTTTCTGACTATTGGTCCATTTCTGAACGTTTGGAATGAAACACAAGTACGTTTTAATAGATGTAAATTTATTCTTGTGTGCATGTATGTGTGTGTTTAAGCAATCTGAGGACTTTTTATTACGGTTGTCCTAGTCTGATTTTGTGATCTTATCTGTTCACAATAAAGCACAATAAAGGCCATTACAGATTTACTATCTAAAATTATTACAAATGATTAAAAACTTTCCACGTTCACAAAATCTGTAAACGTACTTCTACTTCTAAGTTCAGTTCGGTGAAAAACTTTAGTTCATCTTGAAAAACAATTAGTAATATAATGCCAGCAAACTGTAGATATGTTGTAGATTTGAAACCCTATGATCTCTCCTTGCAGCTACATTTATAATTTGAATCACAAATGTTATTTAGATTTTGAAGGAAAGAATCATTTGAAATTTTAACTTGTAATATTTTGTTTTGGTGGCATCTGCTCAGTCATCTAGTTTATGCATATGTAACATGCTCATTTGCATAAACAAATTTGCCCAGACTAAACCACAATATACAAGAAAAGCAACGTTTGGAGATGATGGGGCATTTTCCCGCAGACAAAACCAGACCAAGCCTGTTTCTTCAAAACAGAAACCTGCAAGAGCGCGGCGCAAATGGCTACAGTTGCGTTTAGCGTGCGGCGGTTCGAACTATTAGAGGCTTGTGAAGTGGTTTTTTCGCGATTGGTGGTTTTCCAGATTGGTGCACTGTGAGATAAGAGAAGGATACGGCTAATCTAAAGAGGCAGGGAGACATTGACTTGCAAATGCAGCCAAACATAAATCCAATGGTTTTTATCGGCGCAGAGAAATTAGCAAACAGGCCTGGATGCCAGACCTATATGTCCTGTACGCTAGGCCTGTTTGCTAATTTCTCTGCACCAGATAAAAACCATTGGATTTTAGCTGCGATTCTTGTGAGCTGCTAATGCGTTTGCTCCTTGTCTATGTTTACATCACTTTCTCCCCGAACCCGTTTCTTTAGGGGTCAGTCAAGGTCAGGGTCAGTTTCAGATATATCTGTGTGCCATACAAAGCGACTTTTTTGTAAGTCGCTCGTCCATGTATACTTTTTATGTACAAACTTGTGTATGTGTGTGTTTGTGTGCGCATGACTCTGTATTTGTCAATGTGTGTGTGTGTGTGTGTGTGTGTGTGTGTGCGTGTGTGTGTGTGTGTGTGTGTGTGTGTGTGTGGTATACACACCATCAGTTCATTTATACTTATCGTTCATTCATATATTTAACACTAGGTTTTATGTAAAATCATATAATACATTTTGTCATTTATGTAATTCATGTATTTGAATTGAATAAAGAATATATTAATATGTTAATGTTCATATTAACAATTTGTATTATAGTAAATATATGCATAACAAAAAAGTGAAACTGAAAATGTCATATTCTAGGTTCTTCAAAGTAGACACCTTCAAATTTGATCACGCTTGTCGTTCTCTTGATGATCTTCATGAGGTCGTCACCTGAAATGCTCTTCCAACAGTTTTGAAGGAGATTCCAACAGATGTGTAGCACTTTTTGGCTCTTTTGCCTTCACTCGGCGGTCCAGCTCACCCCAATCCATCTCAGTTAGGCTTAGGTCCGCACAGCACCCGTCACATTCTTTTGTCGAAAATCTATTGAATTCAATTCAATTCAGCTTTATTTATAAAGCACCTTAAAAACAACAAATGTTGGCCAAAGTGCTGTACACGACCAATAAAACCAAAACGTATGTCGATATAAAAACCACAGCAAACAAGGATAAAACATCTAAAAATAAAAACAACAAATAATTATAAAAACAATAGACTGTAATAAACAATAAAAGCCAACAACTCAAATTGGTTTAAAATGCCATGGAAAAGTAATGTGTTTTTAAGAGAGGTGTGATGTGCTGGTGTGTTGGTGTGATGTGCTCTGTGATGTGCTCTACACAAAATCTACACCATTCATAGTCATCACAGTAAAGAAAACTCTTTGAATGAGAATGTGTCCAAACTTTTGGTCCGTACTGTATTTATTTGACTCTTTTTGTTCAATGTTGGGCATGAAGACATGGATTTGAGACGGTGTGATAGACTGCTGAGCTGCTGTGCTCTTCACATTCAGTACCAGCTCTCTGGTTTCTTCTGGTTTGGCTTTGGAGTTGTACTGACTTCACTCTTTTGGACACCTCACAATTTACACAAAGCCAGCGAGCAGCAGGACCACGAATCCCACTTACTGCATGAGTCCAAGCGTGTCTGTGTCCAGCACAAGCTCTGAGATCCTACTACTAACAGTAACACAGATCCTCCACTCTCCTCCTGGCCTGACTCTCTCTCTCTCTCTCTCTCTCTTCTGTCACAGCGAGGGAGCATCCGACACCGACTCGGAGCTGGAGGACCGCGTTGATGGAGTGAAGTCATGGCTGTCCAAAAACAAGGGCTCTGCCAAAAACCTGTCAGATGATGGAAGTCTGAAGAGCTCAAGGTCAGTAGCACAACCTGTCCCCCGCCGTTCTTCACATGATCCTAACAAAGACAATTTATGACACCGGCTCTTTCTGCTAGTGTTGTGGTGCTTCTGTCCCATCCAGAGCTTAGCAAACACTCCAATGGAGAGCAGTTGATATAATGTATATTTCTCTTTTTTTAATTATAGCGTTGATTTTATTGTGGTATTTTCAAACGCTGGTTCAAGAAAATTCCAGAAATTGTTCACTAGCCTCAAACCAAACACGGCGAGAGTGTCAAAGTTAAACTTCAATAGTGGTAATGAAAATAAAATAATATATTCGCGAGGTACTGACATGGTTTGATAGCTTTGTCTGTAAGCTATCGAAAAAAAGACTTGATTGCTGAATCTCAAGCAAACACGGTTTTTGGACAACGACACGACAGTTTCAATGAAAGATTAAAAATATAAGATAGAATGACTTGAAGAATTTGACAAGTTTAGCGCTAATGTCTTGGACACTTGGTCAACAGCAAATAATATTAGTTAATGGTTTTGAATTTGAATTTGCTTTTAAAAACAAATAAAAAAATAAAAGAGACTAAACCAATGCTTGACGCTCTTGCTCCATTTGGTGTGAAGTTGAGGAAAGCAAATTGCAGCCAGACACAATCGCTTTAATAACCATTTCTGGTCAGTTAAGTAAAACGGTTTTATCTAAAAGGATCGTTATGTCCACATTTGTATGCAGATGTCAGGAAATATTGATCAGATATTGATTTTCTTATCCAAGAGCTCATGAGTCAAGCACATTTTCTTCTTTCTTAAGCGCCTCTCATCGCTCATTCCTTCCTGTCACGTCAACTTCCGTTATTATTCTGCCTTGTCAGCTCGGATGAACCTGTGACTTTTCTCCTTGAGCTGTCAGTCATCTTTTCAGTTTTTATTCATGCACTTTCTCATTTTTTCCATCTTCATTTCTCTCTCCTCCCCTTCATCTGTTTGTCTTTCTATGTGTTGCACCATCTCCTCTTCCTCCATCTAGATTTGCAATAAATGTTGATGCTAAAGAAGGGAAAGAATGGGATGAGGAGAAAGACTGGAAAGACAATGGGAAAGGTAAAGAGTTAGAATCCAGCAGACCTGTGTCTGTTATGAGTTCCCTCAGCTACAGGAAGCGGTCCAACCTGAAGGACTCCATAGGAAGCAAAGGAGACTCTCTCCTCAGTACTCTGAAGGAGCAGTCCGACTCCCAGGACCTCACCTCTTTCCGCAAAACCAAAGCCAAGCAGGAAACTGAAGATGACTCCTATTCGGTCAGTTCCTGGCGCAAAGGTGGAGATGATTTGGATGATCGAGGATCGGTCATCTCTCAAGCCTACTCTGAAGCCACAAGTCGGGCCAGAAAGGGAATGGAGAGCCGCTGGTCCGAGTTCGACAAGGAGTCTGTCGTGTCCTCCAGGGTCTCGTCGTGTCGCACCGGGTTGGACATAGATGATGACGCCGCTTCCAGCGTGAGCAATTTGACCTCGGTGAGTCGGCGACGTAGCATGGGCCGCCTCGACGATCGCCAAAGCGAATACGGTTCCGCCATCAGCCCTGGCAGCGTCAGTCGCGCAGACTCTCGAATGTCGCTGTCTCGTAGCTGTCGCCTCAGCGAATTCGACGTGGATGACGACTCCCGGAGCGTTGCCTTCAGCGAGGTTCGCTCCAGCGCCTACAGCCCTCATTCCACATCAGGCCGAAGCTTTTCCATGCCGCCACAGGCAAGGACCACCGACTCCAGTCCGCCGGATGTCTCCGACGTCAAGCCAGTCAGCCATCGGAACTACTTGGACCCGGATCTGGAAGCAGCCATCAACGAAGTTTTAAGCTTCAAACCCATCAAGTTCAAGCGTTCCAACTTGGAAGAATCTGAAACGGAGAAGGACAAGCCAGGTGAGGACGAGGAAGATGACAAGAAGAGCGTCAGCAGCTCCCGGTTGGGTCGAGACAGCGGCCGCTCGTCTAGCTTGCGTCGATCTGCTTCCGCCGTGGACTTCATGCGCTCCAGCAGTAGCCTGAGCAGCCGAAGCAAGAAGAGCAAAAGCAAGAAGAAGAAGAAGAGAAGCCACAGCTCGGAGTCAGAGAGCTCCGACAGCTCAGATGACGGGCGGAAGAAGAAGAGCTCTAAGAAAAAGGGCAAAAAGTCCAAGAAGAAGTCCAAGAAAGAATCTTCATCATCGTCCTCTGAGTCTGAATCAAGCACAGAGTCGGATTCCAGTTCAGGAGCTTCCACCATTTCCTACAGAAGCTCCAGCAGCATCAAGAAAGCCCCCGGCAGACAGGCATCAGGCTCTGATGGAGAGCCGGATCCCGAAGGTCTTTCTGAGGAAACCCCATCGCTGTCCAAGAAGCAGGCGAAGAAGAGGAAGAAGAAAGTGGACAACCTCATGATGAAGTACCTGTACATGCCGGACAGTGAATAAGAGAGCCAGAGGTGATGGGATGCTGATGGCATGGTGTTCAACTAATACACCTTGTTCTTGGTATTTTGTTCACGTCACTCGTCTTCGCTGCTGTTGTGAGTCTAACGGAATGATTTTGAACCGTGATTGACGCATGTTACTGACCTTGTGTGTGTTGCATAAACAATGGAGGTTGAATTCTGGAAAGCCTCGTCTTGCACTTTGGAGTCAAATAGAAGTTCTTAGGAAAGATAAGTTATCGTTGGCGTTTGAAACATTTGGAAGTCCCCTAACTTGTGTTTTGTTTAATGAAAGTTCTCTGTTAATTTATATGTTAATTTGCTGATTAGATTATAAGAGGCCAAACTAGACTTGGGGTTTTCTAGTTGACAACATATTTGAATGGCGTCTACACTTTCCCTCTCACTTTCTCTCTATCTCTCCCTCCCCTCACTTCATCTCATTTCTTTCTTTTTAACCTCATATTTCCTTTCTTTCTCTCCCTCTCCACCCCCGTTTTTTTCTTTTCCACTATGACCTGATTTACTCTATCACTCTCTCTTTTTTCTTCCCTTACTTCCTTTCTCTCCCTCCATCTTTATTCAATTATTCTTTCCCACTTTCACATCTTTCATTCACTCTCTCAGTCGTTTTTTTACTCATTTACTCCCATTCTCTCCCACCCTCCTATCCCATTTCTACTCTGTATCTGTCATTCACTATCTCCTCTCTCTTCAAAACCGCCCTTTCTCTTCCACACTAACAAATTTCATTTTACTATATATATAATTTAATACTGTTTTTATTATGCATGTTTTATTACCAATTATTAATTGTTCCCAATTGAAAATGGAAAATGAAAAATATATCACTATTGATGATAAATTACATCATAGTGATTACTTATGTGGCATAAAATATAATTTTTTATACACTGTATCGTTTATTTATTCAAATCAATATACTGTAATTTCAGATTTAGTTTACTTAATTAAAATAGGTTCATAAAATAATTCTATGTAATTGATACAGTTGATAGTTGTTTCTCTTTTTTATTTCATTGTAATTAATAGTTAATTAAAGGTGTAATTTATAGTAATATATAGTTAAAAAAAGTATAATAGAATTAATTACAAACAAAAGCTCGGCACATACACGGTGTAAATAGTGTAATATATAAGTAACCGACTGGTTGTCCCTGTGATTTGCATGCATTAGCGAGACCTCACATGTGCTCCGGCGCATCTCTATATGTCACTTTAAAGCTCTCAGCCGCTAATATAAACGTCGCCCCGCGTTCTGAGATGTGATATCCCACCATTTCTTCAGAGACCCTTCTTTTCGCTGCTGCTTCTTACACACTGATCCTAATCAAAGCTTCTCCGTTCCCCCCTCCAGCCCACCCTCCAGCCGTAGACGCTTCTGCCTTGACAGATCAGACGAGGAAGAGGATGAAGAAAAAGAGGAAGGCAGCGCAGGCCGAATCGGCAGCCGCTCTGGGTACAAACGCAGCAACTACCTGAACGACAGCGATGGCGAGACCACCGCGTAGCCCACTCTATGCACAGGCGTTCACCCACACCCGTGTCCGAGCCTCGGATTCAGATGAACAAGGAGCCACGACGTTATCCAGAGACGAGCATGATGGGACGCGACACGCGACCTTTCGATCTCAGCAACCTCTGCACGACACACGTTTTTTTATCGTTAGGAACATCGAGATGGTTTGTAAATCACCGCTGACGCACTTCTGCTATGTTCTTCCTCGTCCGGTCCGAATCAGATGGTGCCTTCGAACGCGGCCTCCAGATTTAGTCGCAAGGCGTTCGAGCCAAAGAAGCGTCTTTGTTCATCAAGTGTCAAGGTTTTTATGCTGTAGTGGATTTAATAAAGTTAAAGAAAATAATAATTCAGGCTGATAAAAACATTGGGGTAATTCAATAATCTCACGCCAATTGTGGATTTCACACTTGCCGTATGGCAGTTTTCGCACAAACAAAAGATGTCGTTTTTCGTTTCTTTTTTTTTTGTGGGTGTGAAATGGAAGCTAAAATTCAGGTAGCGATTCGAGATTTTTGCGAGAGGAAACATCCGGTCCCTGATTAGAGATCTGTGTCGTCTTTTGTTTCGTTTGAGTTTCACTTCACACTTGTGTGTTTGGTGCCATCGTGGAGGTCTTCTGATCTCGGATTTATTCAGCTTTTTTCATGTTACCACACTGAGACTGTTAACAAGACCAAAACAAAACCTATGAAGCGCTAACCAGCTTCGACGATCTAACGCAGTGGAACGAAGACAGAACTGATACTGTGAATCTTCTGCACAGCTAAATAATATTCTTAAACCCGTTGACATAAAGGCGCTGGATTTTCACTGTCCTTGACTCTTCATCCCACTTTCGTTGTAGTATTTATGAACTAGCATTGGCGGATTTAGCGACAAACAACAGTGGTGAGCTGAAAGACGCTTCTGTTTGGTTTTAAAGGAGTCGGCCTGCCTGAGTGTGTGTGTGTTTTACTTAGTTTTATTGAGCTTCTGGAAAGATCTGCAACTTTACCTTCTTTGCAGTCAGTATGGATTTTAATCTGGAACGCAAGTGTGTGATGGTGTTTCTAGCGAGGAAAAAATGACAAACACTCGGACGCAAGATGCTTAACACATGCTGGCTGTACACATTAATATAAAATCTATAAATATTATGTACGATTCATTGTAGCTTTCAAAGTAGTTCATGTTTATTTTCTTTATTGAATAAATGACCACTTGATATAATACGTTTTGCATTACAGTTTTAATATATTGTAAATAAACAATGGTGATTGTTTTTAAATGCGATTCTGCTGGCTTTTTTTTTTTTTTGACAGTTTCTTCTTGTCAGTTTCATTTTCAAAAGAAAAATGATGGCCATAAAAACCCAGAGTGGGGATTGTCAACTCCAATTTCCTTTGGAAAACAATTTATTTCATACAGTCTATTAATACTTTTTTTTTTCTTATAATGTATAGAATTATAACGTTTCTATTTTCTATATTTTTTTTTCATAAACTTAAAAAAAATCTTTTAAACTTGAAGCTTGAAGTATTTTTCAAGTAAGCTTTTTTCATTTATAAGTAAGCTTTTCATACTTTAATGTTTTATTCGAGTTTAATGAAAAGGGTTAAACTGAAGTTCAACGGATGAAGTTCAGCTAAAGTTCATTCAACGCAATAATTATTTTTTTATTTTACAACAATATTGTTGTTATTTTAAAACTTTGTACGTTTGTTGGTAAGCTCCTTAACATATTGGTAAACTTACTGTACGTCACAATGAAATGTAACAATTTTTTTTTTCATTCTGAGACTTAAAGCCAGGATTGAGAACAGGCGAATGATTATATCACAATGCCGGACCCATCGGATTCTGGGTTTGTTGAGTGATTTCAGAGCTGGAGTGGCTGGATTAAAAACACTAGGCTTTTTCTGCTTCAGATGCTCCTGCTGTGCAGAGAAATGGAATTTAAAGAAGAGACGACAGATCTGAGTCTATGAAAGACATTTTATTATTTGCAATCCTTTTCTAAAATCTGGGGGAATTCGATGAATGCAAGTTGTTGGGAGAAAGAATGTGATTCTGTTTTTTTCATACGACTCTTTAGATATCGCCTTTTGCGTTTTATACATTTTTAAAGTGTTTATTTACCATCATGAAAAAAGAAAGACGTTTATGTGTATTAATCATTAATTAATGATGTTGTTTTATTTTGCTGAAAAAAAAACTGAAACAAAAATAATCTCAGTGTCTGTGCGCGATGGATGGATAAAGAGGAAATGTTTCTGAATGGATTTAAAAGCAATTTAGAAATAACCACGATGCTTTTTAATCTTAATCTTTGTCGTGAATTGAGAGTAACGGGTCAATCAATTCCCAGCATTTCCTTCTTACGGAAATTGCAATCAACAAATTGTGTAAAACGTTAAATCCAATTTAATAATGACATGGAAATGTATGGGTCGAAAAGCGGGAAACCTGTAATTACCAACTTAAGCTTCAAATTGGATCAGCACCATCGCGCATAAATCACGTTTAAAAGCGCCGCCGGTGGAAACACAAGCAATTACGACACTTTTTTTTTTTTTGTAGCGGGTAACAAACAGCAGCTGTCAGTCTCTTCACACTGGCTTCCCGCAGGTCTCGTGAGCACGAGCACTAACTCAAAGAGCACGTGCCCGCCGGCATTAGCAGCGCAGATTCTTTGTGTGAGCCGTCCAATTATGCCGCGCTCCAGCATCTGTGACGTCACTGACAACGTGCGTCGTCATCACAAATCACTTCTGTGTTTCTTGGTCCGTTTCACCCTTATGATATTGTGACGGAAGAATATCCCGCTCATCACTCCACATTAAAGGAACAAACTGTAAAAACCACCTGGAATCGCCCACAGGAATAAAATCTGAAATGACTCGCCCTCGTAACTTATTTTTTAAAAAACTAAAACATCTGCTTGTGTGAGCTGAAGGTCTCATTTAATACAACAAAAGCTTTTTTTTCGCGTACCATCAATTTAAATAAATTCAATTTTTTCAAAGATTTTTTGATATAACCAAAATGAAATAATTTACAATAAAAATGTTACGTTAATGCTAAATGTTAAAAAATGTGAATTGCACAATATAAACCTTTAGCATACAATTTATGTATAGCAAAACATCTAAACTTATTAATACGTACATAAATATGTACACACAACTAGTGTATATGGTGGTGGAGGGGTTTGCAAGCTCAAATTATTCTAGGAGCTATGTTGTCTGGGACCAAAAAAAAAGCCCCCGGAAGTGTCACCCATGGCAAACAGTTACTAGTTGAAGGGCCAGCGTAGTAAGTGCAGTTTAAACGCTACGTCTCCTGGATTAGTGTCACCGATGGGCCCACCCGGGAGCCAGCCCTTGGGCTGGGGCAAGTATGAGCGTCTATTGGGCAAGCTCGAGCTCACGGGCCGGGCTTAGCCGGAAAGAGCAACGGGTGACCACCCTCCAGTCAACTCATCACCCGCAGGAGGGAACAAAAGGGGTCGGTGCTTTGTGTTTTGGGTGGCAGTCGTATAGAGATGTCACAACAACCCAAACCTCCGGCAACGAATCTGGCTATCGGGACATGGAACATCACCTCGCTGAGTGGGAAAAAGCTCAAACTTGTGTTGGAGGTTGAGCATTTGGCTAGAAATAGTTGGGCTTACTTCCACGCATAGTTCGGGACACACATCATAAATCTGGAACACAGCTCCTTGAAAGAGATTGGAGCCTCTTCTACTCTGGTGTTACTCATGGTGAGAGGTGGCGAGCGGGAGTGGGCTTGCTTATCGCTCCTCAACTCAGCCGCCATGTGTCGAAATTCTCCACAGTTGGACTAGAGAGTCATTTCCCTACGCCTTCAGGTGAGGGACAGGTCTCTCACTGTCATTTGTGCCTATGCTCCACAAAGCAGAGTAGAGTACCCGGCTTTCTTCGAGTCCCTGGAAGGAGTACTGGAGAGTGCCCCAAACTCCATTGTTCTACTGGGCAATTTCAACGCTCACTTGGGCAACGACAGTGATACCTGAGATTGACAGACAGATTGGTGCATCGACAGCAGTATTGAGGTCTATGTACTGGTCTGTCGTGGTGACAGAAGAGCTGAGCCAAAAGGCAAAACTCTATTTACCGGACAATCTACGTTGCAACCCTCACATATGGTCATGAGCTTTGGGTCAAGGTTACGGATACAAGCAGCTGGAATAAGTTTCTTGGCGGGGTGGCAGTCGCACTCTAAGAGATAGGGTGAGGAGCTCTGTCACCCGGGAGGATCTCGGAGTAGAGCCGCTTCTCCACATTGGGAGGAGTCACCTGAGGTGATGCCCTCTGAGCGTCTTCCAGGGGAAATTTTCCGAGCATGTCCCACCGGGAGGAGGCCCAGACACGTTGGCGAGACCTAGGCTGGTTGGTCACGCGGCCTTTGATCCCTTGCTTGGCTCTGTTGACCGTGGCTGTGAAGAGGTCATCCCCCGGACGATGGGGCACTAATGGCTTCCTCTGGAGATTAAACTTTGGACGTTGACTGGCATGTAAGTCTAGTAAGTCTAGACTTACGGATAGTAAGTCTGACTGGAATTGGTGGGAATCGTTAGGCTTCATTTTCACTGGAATTCTAAAAGATCAGACTACACGAGGACTCTGCACTGAGAGGAGCCTCCAGAAGTCTGTGTGGATGTGATGAGATGCTGTTAAGAAAATAATAAAACCTGGATGAAGAATTAAAGAACAGTTGTTGTTTGTTCAAAGTGTGTGTTCTGCACATGATGTTTGTTTCCTGGAGTTTCATCATAACCACAGATCTAAATCAAATCAGCAGGATTTTGAAAAAGAACCTTCTGAAAATGTTAAAAAGCTATTATTATTATTATTATTATTATTATTATTATTTATTTTAAAATAATATTTGGCAATACATCGCATTTACAATATTCGTAATTCGTATGAAATTATGAACATTTTCACACACACACACACACACACACACACACACCACACCACACACACCCACCACACACACACACACACACACACACACACACACACACATGCGCAAGAGAGTCGGGTGTTGTAATGTTTTTAATTTGATAAATAAATGAACAACTATAAATGTTCATAAATAACAACAGTAAAAAAAAAAAACCAGTACTAGTATAATAGTAAAAATAAGCACCATATAACATTGTGATGTATCATGAGTTTCATTTTATACTTATTATCAAACAAAAATTAATACCGAATCATAAGACTGAGAATACAAAGAATAAAGACTGAAAAAAAATGTAAACTCCTGATTGCAATAAATGCACATGAAACAGATACAGAATTCTGCGTTTAAAACTTTCAGGCATTTTAAACACAATTTCATAGACCCATTAACAAAAAGCACTTGAGCACTTAAGTATAATCTGCAGCAAAAAAAGATCGAACCCAAAACTATGTGTGTGAGCCGCAACTTGATGATCTTGATCTTTTTACGCATCAGATTTACAGAAAACGTTTCCTGAGCTGCCATCCATTTTCTGAACCACTTTTCTTTTTCTGTGTCAGGGGGAGCTGGAGCCAATCACACAATAATTAGTAGCCAACCAATCACAGAGCAGGAGACACACGTTCACACTCACTTACACCTCAGGAGAATTTTTGAACTGTTGGAGAAAACTGGACTCCCAGAAAAAACCCATGTATGCACGGGGAGAACAACTCGGGTCCAGAAAAACTGCAAGCGGCATTGAACTATATGGCAATTGCGCTGCCCACTATGCCAATGCACAGACTGAAAATTGTTTAAATCCGATAATATCTTGATTCTTGGTTCCGTGTCCACTAGAGCAACCTTTCAGTCGGAGGCTTGAAGCATCAGGTCTCTCTAGCCTGTTTGATGGCATTTTAATATACGCATTAATACCATTGACGCACAATAACTTCTATCAGGGAAGACGGATGGGCTTGTGGAAATGCGCTGACACGTCGCTGTAATGCACTGGACGTCTAGACCGAAAAGGCTACGGTGATTAACGTGTTTATAGCAAAAGCTGAGTGCGGTAAACAAATGAAGCTGACTTTTCCCAGATGAAGATGATGTCTTTTTAACTACGCCGCACTTTTTCATTCCCTGTGAGACATTTAGTCGCATTAAATCATAAAGCCGACATGCGCCTGCTTCATTTTCAACGCTGCTGGTCACAGATGGATGCGTCCCCAATCTGATCATATCAAAATATGTGGTGAAAGAGTCGTTGCCGGAGTCGTAATGGGTCCCTTGTCAGAGAAGCACATGGCGGAACATGGCGTGAGCAACGTTAGCGGTTATTGATCGCTTGCCCGACTGCTAACCGAACCTCTGCAGGCGCAGCGCACCAATACTTGATGCTGAAGATATTTAAACATTTTCAGTGATCGCATTACACAAAATTACTTTACAGTGATTGCAAAACATACACACACACACACACATACACACACACACACACACACACACACACACACACACACATTACACAACAGGCCAACTCAGGATCCCTGTTGGCACTTGGCGACACAATAATTTGGATCAACAATCTAATATTGACAATCAAAGTACGACTAGAATGTTAATTACAATCTATGGTAAAAGACTGTAAAACCCAAACAGTGAAATGATAATGCATACTGTACTGGCTTATTGTATTATTTACTGTCAATCAGAAATGTTACCTACAAGTTGTAAACAATTATATATTGTCTTAAAGAAACAAGTGTAAAATTTGATTGGTAAAACCTAGAGTAAATCATTGTAAATCCAAAACAATGAAATTATAAGGCAGCGACGCTTACTGTACTATTTATCGTCATACCGAAGCATTACCTAAAATTGTAAAATTTGTAAAAAAGAAAAACATGTAAACAAAAGAAAACAAACAAAAAAAAATTGAGTGTTTCATAACTGAAAAAGAGTGAAGAGAAATTCATTCTAACGCATGTTTTTATTGAAGTCAATTTTACAGTTATGTTGTTAAGATGGTAATCTCGAGCAGATACAGGAAGGGCAGACATTTTTGTAGTTCTCAGACATCTTCTATTGTCCAATTGAGTGAATTTCTTAAAAACACTGTTTTCTCTTTATTCTCTTTATTAAGTACACTGTTTTATTCTCAATAAATTTGAAAAAACCTTGATCTTCATCTTATTTCACAGTAAGTTCTATTTTTAGTATAAAATGATTCCTTCATGAAAAATCCTCATTTCTACTGTAGGCTTTAAAATTACAAGCAATCATCGCAAGAAACTTGTTTAAATCTTCAGAAGTCCAGAAGCATCAGAAGCGCTGTATGCGAAAGGGCGAGAGGTCGTGCGAGGAAACTTGTCCCATCACTAGCTGAGACAGAATCTTCCCGATGACGGGGCTGAACTTGAAACCGTGACCTGAAACGCACAACAAAGTAAGAGATGAATTTCAATCGATTGATATTGATACGCTCACCTTCAGTAAAGTCACAAGAACGTACAAAAGTCAGACGCATCGTCCACCATCCGACTCAGAAAGCTAGGCATGAGAGCGCAAAGAGAGAAGGAAATAGACACATCATGGCGGCACAATCACTTCCGCTGTCAAACAATGTCAATTATTATTTCCACTGAAAATATAAATTATTTCTGTGGGAAATAAATTTGTAATATTGTATTTGCTTGTACGGTATATGTAGTTCTGGACATCGAAAAAATTGTTCATCGTTAAAAATGTAATAACTAACTTTAATTATTGTGTAGCGTTTAAAAGTGCTGTGTAAGCACAATTTATATGTATACAGTTTAAAGTTAATAAATAAAACCACAATGTCATCAATAATAAACAAATTACATAACTGGGATTTGAACCCACTCACATTTTAAGACATAAAAACCCTATATTAATGTTTTATTTTCTTTAACACGATTCACTTTCCTAAACCAAGGATTTTACAATGGTTTTACAGCAGATAACGGCTCATTACAGGGAATATTAGAAGAGCGTTTCGTTCCGTTTCTCACAGCGTCCTTGAGCTGCTTCAGAGGACAAGAAATACAAACCTTTGCAAAGATCCTGAACAATTGCATCCCTATGTTTTATAGGGAATAAAATAATACCAGTCTACAAGATTTCGGCATTTATCAGACACTCGAAACGACACAGAAAGTGAGTTTGCCAACATGGCCACTAGGGGCCCTATAGAAATTGTGTTCTGCATTTAACCATTAAGTGAAGTTACACATACACACACAAACACCTGGAGCAGTGGGCAGACTTGAGTCATGGTGTCTGGGATAATTTGTGATCGGTGTCTTAAGGACACAGGCCAAAGAGCGGATTTTAACCTGATTAATGAAACATGTAATTCTCACAAGTAAATTAAAGTAACTGTCACAAGAAATTGATCCAGTAAGTAAAAGACCAGCAACTAATGTAAGCAAACAGGAACAAAAAATCGACATATAATTCTCAGGTAATTGACACAAGTTATACACAATAATTGGTGCAAGTAATCAAGTAAACGGGACTTGTAATTGACAAGTGCTCAACACAAGTAAACAACACTTGTAACGGACACTTGTAATTGACAAATACTTAAAATAAGTAATTGTCACACGTAATCAAGTTATTGACACTTGTAATTGAAAGGATATTGTAATTGTTACAAGTAATTTTAAGTAATTAATGCAGTTGATCAACACAATTAAGTAATTATCAAGTAATTGACAGCTAGTCCACACATGTAATTGACACCTGCAACGGACAAGTACTTGACACAATTGAAAGTGAGTGAGTTTGTCAATACTGTCACTACGGGTTCTATCAAAATTAAGCCGTGGTGTCGGGGGGCATGTTGGGGTCAGTGTCTTGTCCAAGGACAGTCAGTTGTAGAACCCAGAGTGACCTCCAAACAGCTGTGGAGTTCATTGCTCATTTTAAGCTAAATGAATTAATAACATGTAGTTGGTAAACGAATGACAAGTAAACTATATAAATACTAAACAAATCAGCAAAAGTAATCAGCACAAGTATAATCAAACAATTAGTGAAAACTAATCAGCAGAACTAGTGCAAGTAATCTGTAGGATTAAACCCAACACGGGCACAAGTAACTGACTGGCTTGGGTTTATTTCTACATTTTCATGCTCAGCACGACTCGGCTATTGAAAATGCACCACATTTAGCTCCTTTGCTTTGTTGATTGACCGCCATTTGAAGCCGAGTCTGTGGCTGGATGGAGCTCTGACCGGCAGACGGGTCGTCTGTTCTCACTTAAAGCCCGGGAAAATGACTGGGTATCCATGGTAACTGCATGGCCTTCAGCTTGGCTTGAGACTAATTCCAAGTGGAAAATGGGTAAAATTCCCACCCAGTGTTTGCCCCTGAAACGGATCCAATTCACACCCTTCGGTTTCTGCCCCGCAAACACAAACAGAACAGCTGCTCTGAGAGCGGCGGGGTGGCGAACCGCTGTCATTACGGCAGACGATAAAAGGGAAAGAGGCAGTGAGAGGTTAATAGCGAGCAATCTTCTGTTCCTATCACGCTTGCAAGGTATTATTAAGGCAAAGGAATATACGTCGTAAATCATTAGCGGACAACGTGCCATGGTGTGGGGACAATACTGGTACGGTACCGCTGCCTCGCCATGACATCTCCGGAGCATCCCCTTTAACCACAGACAATACATTACATGATGAATAGCTACGCCGTGATGCCGCCATGCCCATTCCCAGGGTTGTTCCGCACTGTGTTTTCCCAATCCCGTCCCATGATGCCGCACTTTCCACTAAGCAGTGTTGCTCTGAAGTGGAATATAATTAGCCTCGTAATTAGTCTGAAGAAAAGGTGAAGAAAACAGACGTAGCAAATGCCAGGTGTGTCCCCGGGCCCCCCGCAAAGCTGGTTCAGGGCCACGTGGGAACACGGGGAGCCAGCAAACGCCTTTAATTAAGGGATAAAAGACCTGCACTGGGGGCTTCAAGCGGCGCCCTGTTCTGCTCCCTCATTAAAAAGTTCAGTCTGTTGTGTGTTTTACAGGCTTCGGGAGAGAAGAGATGCCCGCACTGACCTGAGAATCCGGCTCCGATGACGATGTTGCTGTAGCTCGGGTGGCGATCAAGGACGAAGTTTAGGTCCGGCGTGACCTGCACACAGCAAAGCACGGAGACGTCAGCGCTCACGGCCACAGCCTAATTATTTCAGCAAATATTTGTACTGGCGATGCTTTACGCGGAATAAAAAAATATTCTAAGAGATAAGCCACCGCATTGTCAGAATTTCCATTAACCTTGAAGTGAATCTGGAATGATAATTTTAGCTTCCACTGCGCGTTGGGACTGTATGAAAACCAGACCGTTGCAGAACTAAACAGAATTGATTTGGTAAAATCTTTTTGATTTGGTAAAAAAAAAAAAAAATGTGTGAACACACAAATGGCAGGAAATGTAATCCAGGAATATGCCATCATGGGTACCCGTAACGTTCCCGGTATATTGCCTGCATTCTGCCCTGTGTGAAAGCGGAATGAAGATGACGGTGTAGGCTCTGGTGTAAAAATGGCTCGGGTTGGCGATTAATGATGACGTCACACCCCAGTTCCAGCACTCGGACCAAGCACGTATCATCGAAGTACGTAGCATCGAGTGAATGTATGACTTTATAGAAAACCTTTATATATGGTGTGCAGTCTGGTTTACTTTGCAGTCTAGTTAAATTAAGCTTATTTGTTTTAAACATTGATGAAACAAATATTGATAACTATAATCAAAAGCAGCGTCATACAGTTCTAAACATTAGGCTGTTTAAGTTCCGCACTACAGAACCTCCTCAGATTTAACATTTGATCGCAATGGTTATATTTTCCTTATTATATCTCTTTATTTCTATTCAATCAAATAGTGAGACGTCATCATTAGTCGCTGACCTGAGCCGTTTTTACACCCGAGCTATTTTTGTACCTACACCGGAATAAGGACGCAGAAGTTCAGTAGGCGCTGATGTTACCCACTGCTCTGAGCCAATCAGAACATTCTGGTGTGGGTTACGCACGCAAGTCTCGCACACTCATTTTGCGCTTACGCAGCTGCGGCCGTTTAAAAGGTGTTGCCGGTTGATGATGTCACAGAATAGTCAGTCCTCGCTGTTTACAGATATCACAGAGAAAAATGTCCTTCAACTGGAAAAACAGCGAAATCAATCAATTACCGTCATTATTCATGTTTACAATGGCGCAGCCGCAGCTGTTTAAAGCATGTCATAAAATGCTGTGTGAATAGTTCTTTTCCGCTAAAATGCTGTTCAATTCTTGTGTGAACAGTCTTTACCGTTAAAGTCGCTCTGGTATTTTTCCTGCTTTTTTCCAGCATTGCTGTACAAAAGGGGCTAATGTTGCTTATATGTGGATTCTAAAAGGATTTAATTTTTTTTTTCAATTTTATTTTTCAAAGTTGTGTGAGTCTCCTTACACAACAATGGTTGGTTGAGTTTATAAAGGCTTTACACAGCGTTGCATCATCACAGGCCGTTGTGTTTTCCGATTAATATTGTATCTTGCATTACTAGGCCGCATTCTGCTTGTTTCTGACTGCAGTCATCGGTGTGTGAAACGGTTTGCTCAGGCACGCTGGAGTCTTTGGCCAGACACAGGTGAAATGTTGTAGGACGCTGTGTCCTGATGCGACAATCACCGGAAACCAGAACATCAGGCTTTCTGCACATCTCCAGCAATGACATTCCATTACAGACGTGGAAGATAAAATGTTCAGCATTTTCAGCAAAGAAAATGTCATAACTGTTCAAGTCTGCACTCTCTGCTGCAGTCAAATAAAGTAATTTAATAAATAAAGCCTATTCGTAAGAAATTATTTGTATCCTTTTGTTTTATAATCATCATAGTCATTATTTATTCTTTATCCAAATGTTTTTTGGCGCTGTATAGCTATGTGACTTGTGTTTTGGTTTAACAGTTGTTCTTGTCTTGCCTTATCTTACCTGCTTTTTGCTTGTGCTGATAGTATGTAGTGACGTATGTCCGTTAGAATGATTAGACTTGATATTCCTATGTAAGACTATATGTTTTAATAGCTTAAGGTATTGATGCATGTTCTAAACGTGTTTCGATCAAGAACGTGTTAATCAAGAAGCCTCCAATTCTAACACTTTTATATAACAGTATTAAATGTAAATAAGTAAAATGAATTGCATACTATAATGTTATCTACATTTTATTGATTCAAATTGACCATATTGTAATTACAAACTAATTTTGGATTTGTTTTATTGAACTGCACTCTTGCACTGCTGCACTCTTTCGAACAAATATTTTTGTATTTGTTCAAAAATCACATTGCTGTGATGATATAATTCGATTGAAATTTGATCTTTTCTCTCTAGGCGCTAATGAAGATTGTAACGTCACACTGTATTCAGATGTGTTTGGCACTTTATTCACAACAGAGCAACAGTGGTGCGTATGACAGTCAGTCTCTCTGTCTGTTTTGGAAGAACGACAGGTACAAGAATTTATTTTGGTGAGTGAAATGCGTAATTTTCCTGAACAATATTGCCAGTAATTGTATGATAGCAGACTGTATATTTCCAGGTGCTTTTTAGAAAGGCAACTTACAGAGTCAATCCAAACCTTTAATTTCAAAATTTTGGACTTGTACAAAATTAAAACACCACATTCTTCTTTTTCTGACTTTCATTTAAAAATAGTCTGTCTACATTTAAATGATCTTCATTAGACTCTTGTTTTCAGTGAATGTTTATTTCATAGAGCAATTTTCTTGATTATTTAGGTAAACCACTTTTATAGCTGTAGAAAGCAGGAATATATCACACTAGTTCAACCTTTTCCTAATTTAGCAAGAAATGAACAGCCAAAAATTTGCTAGTCTTTAAGTTGTACAGGTGTGAGGGAGAAAATGTACAAATGTGTTTTCAGAAAAATAGAAGAAAGTCTGTGTGCAATCCAGCAGTAGAGTCAAACGTTATCTGCATATTTACATTCTATATTCAAAACCCAATCAAATTTGTCAGAAATCAATTGACGGAAAAAAAGAAGTCCAGAAAAAAAAATGGTTCTCCAGCAATAAACCGCGAGAGGTTGCGAAATTAAACATCTGCAAGCATTAATGTTGTAAAAAGAAAAAATAATGAGTCCACTGAGCTCAAATTAGATCCCTCATTCAATCACAAAGGGCAGGAAATGCCTTGTTTATAGACACGAGAGGTTTCAAACTGTCTTTTTTAACAGAACGACGATGGCAGATGTCGACAAGTGACTGAAACTGAGCAACGAGAAGACTCACTGTGTACATGCAGCTCTCCACTATAGCGGGCTCTGGCACCAGGCCGGGCAAGCAGCGGGAGACGTAGCGTGCCAGTGTGTCGATGTCGCCTCGGTCCTTCTGTTTATCCCTCTCGTCCGGCTCGGTCTCGCTGCCCGTGTGGTAACACACCTGCTCGGACACATGCACACACTTTAAGTCTCAGAGTCACAAAAAAAGAAAGTGCGGTGATGCATTACGGATCTGTGATCTGACACTCGACTTGCTTGAAGGAGCAGCAGATACACGTAAAGGCCGGGCTCTCTCGACTGGAGCCGACATAATGCATCTAACATGACACGGCCATCTGTGCTGCTCCATTCAGGCTTGCTAAGTGTGATGAGACTGAAGACTCCTGCTGAGCTCTTCTACGTACTGAAACACAGCCATTAGTAGCGAGAGAACACAGACCAGAGAGCTGTGAGAGCATCAAGGCCTGTGTTTCCATCCACACAACTATAGAATCTCTTCCAGCGTTTGAATCTGATACGCTGGAAATCTCAGCGCTGAGTGGGATGTGTGCAGCATCACGCTAAACGATGGAGTTTTTTTCGTTAATTAACAAAAAAGAGAAGCGAGAGTGGCACTGAACTATCTGTGGCTTTTTACTCTGAGATCTTGCCAGGCGTTTTGCATTCGTTTGAAGGCCTGTTTTGATATGGACTGTTTTGAACAGTAATGGAGCGCATAATTTTCTGATATTCCTTATGGGAATGTTACTGTTTTTTAAATTAAAATTTTAAATTGCAACTATGTGTGCAATATCCTCAGTTTATTCCCAGACTTACTTCCTGATGTATGGAATAAGAAAACACAACAAATCCTACATAACCTTTCTATACATAATATACAGCATTTGTTAATATAAATTTGTATTTAGTAAAATTTATAAAATCATCTTTATAATATAAAGTCAGTCCAAAAGTAAATCCATCCCTGTCACTTTCACTCGACTGACACTCGGCTGTGGCTGCTCGATTTTAGCTGCTGTGCAAGTTGAATAGTAACAGTGAATGATTTTGTTTTCAAAAATGTTTCTATTCGAACTTTAATACAGACATAATCTCCGGGGAAATAGCAAAATTAAGCACTTGCAAATTTATTTAAAATCAACACAAGTAAACTGAGCTCACATTTCATCCCCGTTCAATTAAGAAGACATGCCTTTTTACTTGCACTAGGCATTTAAATAATCTGTCTTTTTAACAGATTGGATTGACTGTGGACACATAAATAGTTCTAAAAATGTTATTTTCTCAATTCATTCACAGATCTATCACTCACTGATATGTGAAGTAAAATTATCTTGATTATTTTGCAGACTATTGCAATTTTTTGTCCACTTAGTTCATGGTTTCACTCAACTGACAGGACAAGTTTAGCAGTTTTTTGAGTTGCTTCCTCCTTTGTATTTGTGTCATTTCAAGACACAATATAACTTTTAATACCTTTCAGAAAAAGCCTTTCAATATTTAACTTTGACTTTGTTTATTACTCAAGACTGGAACAGACGTGTGTAAATGGTGTCTCTGATGTACTATGAATTGGATGTACCATCAGACTCACTTTCATTAAACCTGGATACTCATTTGATGGAAGGCCATAAATTTCATGTTCCGTATCCTGAGGATCCATTTGTATGAAACAGGGGAAGTGGTTGTCAGCGCTGTAGGTGCCGGGGACCTTTTCCTTCCAGTAGCACACGTTGATCTTTAAAACCTGCCGATGGAGAAAGACAATTTTTTTACTCAGGAGCCACCAACTATAGATATGTTTCACACTGAAATAATCTAGAAAGCAGAATGAGCTTTAAATAGACAGTTAAACAATGCAATGTCATGTCTGTCTTGTCAATCTAACGCCTTTACGATTCACCAGTGAACTTTTATTGCCTGTATATATTGCCCTGCTCACCCAAGCGCAGTCTTGCAAGCCTGTCGATCCTGAAAAATGCAATTCCAATTCCAATTCGAAGTTTAAGTAACAGAGAATATTTTTTCTCCTCATCACTTCTTTTTTCTTCCAGTGAATGACGCAAGAAAGATCACTGCAGACTGAGACCACAGCGCTTCAGTATATTCACAAATGACTCGTTTTTCATTCTGTTCATGTGCGTTAACGGGATCAATCTATATGAGGCTGATTCTTCTTTTGACGCATGGATGGATGGATAGATAGATAGAGAGCTAAATGGATGGGCAGAACGCAGAATAGTTTGATGGATCAGCGGATGGATATATAGATGGCTGAGTAGATGGAATGATAAATGTGTTAATGGGTATAGATGGTTGGGTTGGTAGAAGAATGGGTAAATGTAAAGTATGCAGATGGATAAACTAATGGACAGACTGATAAAATAAGTAAACATGGCAGCATAGATGCAGAGGTGTAAAGAGTACCTGCAAACCATACTTGAGTAAACGTAGGGATACTTTTTTGTAAAAATTACTCCATTACAAGTTACAAGTCACCGCCAATTTACCACCTCAATGGTTCAAAATGGCAGGCAAAAGAAAATAGATTTAAAAAAGGACTGTCAGTCAAACTCAAATGTGCAAAAAAGTGAAATTGCTAATTCAGATTAGCTCAGAAATAGCATCCAGAATCTTAGCACTATGTATATTTTGTTATTTGCATTTTTCTTGTGTTTCTGTGTTTCTTGCCTTCTACATGTCGTACCATTTTTTAATATGTTGTAGTTATTTATATTGGTTAATTCAGTGTGTATATTTTGCATATTTATTTAGCACCAAACGGAGTAGCTATACTAATTGCATTGTAACCCTGTGATAAATTGACAATAAAATAATTCTATTCTATTCTTTTCAGCACCCTGCAGATGGCAATATCACCTCGTCTCCCCAAGAAATTAACCACGATAGAAAAAGACCACAACGGTAAGAGTCCAGTGATGTAGTGGAGTACAGAAACTAAACCGCAAATGTAGTCAAGTAGAGTGTAAAAGTTGCAAAAGTTGTTCAAAAGTTGTTAAAAGCTCGACAAAAAAAAGTAGATTTGAAAATGAAGTGAACTAGATTCGTAAATTGGGGAAATATAAAGTAGACACATTAAGAGAACTAGACTAATTTGTGCATTAATTCAAATATACAGACTGGCAGACAGACAGACAGACAGACAGGCTTTGAAATGCATATGTATGGATCTTCACCTTGAGTGGCAGCTCAAGGCCAGTATGTGCCAGTAGTTTATTGGCCCACGGTCCGGCGGTGATCACAAGACTCCGCCCACGATACTCTCCAGAAGCTGTTGTTACGGTGACCACGTCTCCCGGCTTCACATCAGTCACTGTCTCCCCGTCCTTGATCACTCCACCATTTGCCTTAAAGACCCTCTGACAAAAAATGACATGTTTAAAAGATATTTCAAGCTGTGACTTCTTCAAAAGATCTGATCTATGGAAACCAGTAATGATATCGAAAGTGACTTGGTTTGACGCAGACAGATGCCAGCAGGGATCACTTAAAACCGGAAAAAGCTGGTTAGATTGGAGCAACACATAATGAAAGATTTTCTACAGTGAGAGTCAACTGGGAGCTTATCAACGCACTCTGTACCAGAGCTTATTGAATCTAGAGAGGTATTGTGTGTGGAAGTGCAGGGCCATATTCCCCTGATAGGCAGTAAGAAGGCTTTAACAAGTTAGTTTCAGACCATATCTGATCTTACAGTGCTTTAACAGGACAGCAAAGCAGACAATACAGTTCCACTAAGCACATACAAATATTATTTGGGTCTTTCTGATACTTAAATGTTTAAGATTGCTAAATTGTGAAATAGTATTTTCTCCTAAATAGCCCATAGAAACATACCATTACACGAAATAAAGTTGACCTTGGATATTTCACGGTTTGCATTTTTCCTACAAATATGTTTTAAATGTACAGTATCTACTATATATTTTGTGATTTATAATCTCTGGATTATTGTGGATTTATGCCCTACAGTGAAATTCTTGCCAATAATTCTCAGTTTGCCGTTAAGTCAGTTTCACTCCGTCTTGTTCACTTCGAACAGTTAGTTTGTGTGTTAGTAGTGAAATCTGATTCATGACAATGCTAAAAAAATTAAAGGTTTAATTTTGCTGACTGAAATCTCAAGAATGAATTTTTGGTGTTTCTCAAAATTTCCCATTTTCAGTGCTCTTCTCTGATTGGCTACTAGTTTTTGATTCAACCTCTCCTTCAGCAGAAAGTCCAGGCCTAATGTATTTGTATAAATATTAGACATGTAACAATTTGAGTTTTCTGTGAGAGCTAATTTTGGAGGAGCTTTTCTGAAATGTCTGGAAAGACTTGCAAACATGAAAATCACTGACCTCACACTGACAATATAGTTGCGGGTGTTAAAGTCAAATTTAGCAACAAAGCTAAACACAGATGAGATTCATCTTCAAGTCTTCTTTTGCTGAACTACAGTAAAGATGATCTGACCTGCACAGTGGTGAGGGTTCTCTCCGCATACACCACTCCAGCATTGGTGTCTATTAGCACCTCATTCCCTTCCGTCAGATTCACATTGGGAAAACGCTTGCCGAACTCTTGCTTCTGCACAAACTCTGTGGGAATATTGTTTCTCTGCATTGTGGTCTTCAGTTGTGAGATGCCTTCTCCATTTTCTGGACCCATGACTAGGAGACCTGTGCGCCTGGCAGAAGAAAATCTTTCAGACACAATCTGATTTATTAGAATTAGGAATGAACAACAACAAAGATCTAAAGATCTTCATGGGAACCTATGTCCTGCTTTTTAGTGAGGAAGGCTTAAAATCAGAGGTGCCTACAGATTTTTCTCTGAAAGGGAAAAGAATCGCTTTTTTACTTGGTCCAGCTTTGCCACTCATTTCTGTCCCCTTTCTTACTCGCGAGCTTACTAGAGTTTTTAATCATTTTTTTGACATTTTTTTTTCAATGTCATGTGATCTACCCACAATGCCTTTGCGATCGACGTAATGGCCACCCCTGCTCTAAATTGTTGAGGAACTGTAGCGTTTATTAGGAGTTAAGGACAAGGGGTGTAAATCACGGATGAATGTGTGTTTTCTGTGGATAAGGTTTTCCGAGCCGCACTTCATCTGTCAAGCGTGTTGATGTATGAGCAGCAGCAGGTAACAGGTGGAGTCATTCATCAGACATTTATATGACTGGTTCACCATCGCTGAGCATGATTAAGGCCACTGGGAGAAGGACTCACTTGTGTCCGTGATCCTTGCTGCTAATCGAGAACTGGCGTGTCACAGCAAAGCAGCGCAACGATTGATCAAGGCTCTTTTGAGAAGCAGTGAGGAGAACAATCTCTTAATTCCTTCTCGCCGTCTTTTTTTAAAGCTAAATGCATGTGGCAATTTTCAGCGCTTCCAACTTGTACTTGAATGAAACAAATTATGGTAGACTGAAACTTAATTGGGCCGCAAGACAAAAGACGCAGCCGCTTTATTGGGACAAATCCTCCAAATCATATCTCAGAACGCAAATTTGTGCCTCTTTATTAGAGCAAATTGGTCCTGTATTTAGTATTTTTCTATTATACATATGTTTAGTAATTTTCAAATATTAATTTGAAATAGATTTACAGATCACGGTGGGGCTGTGGGTAGCGCTGCCACCTGATAGCAAGAAGGTTTCGTTTGACACTGGAGGTGTGAGTTGTATGCTGGCCGAAGCCTTTCTGTGAAGACTTTGCATGTTCTCCCGATGCTTGCATGGGTTTGAAATGTCATCTATGTTGGCTTTTGGATTAAATTATGTAGTTTGAAACATCCACGTCATTATGTTTAATTCCAAAGTGTGCAGTGTCCCAACATTTTTGGAATCGAGTTTACAAAATCTGATAGATTTTTCTTTCTGTCAGGAGCCCAATATTCATTAATATTCAGTTGTATCCTTTCTGTGTTTTTCATTTGCTCCTTTACTTTAACTGGTTAATTATTTCTACCTGCTTTTTTATCAATGTCCATTTGTTTGTGTTTATCTATTTAAAGGTCTTGTTGTTCGTTGCACGCAGTTTGTCTGTTAAATGTAAATGTCAGATTGTGTTGTATGCAACTATTTCGAAAGACAAAAATTCAAAAGAGCTGTTGAGTTGCATTTGCAATGCTTCAGTTCTAGAACTGAGCTCTTGGATATACATACCTACATTTCGAATTGACCTGGCAAATTGATCTTGCGTATTGACTTGTCAAGTTGGATTTGTATTCGACTTTTGCAGCTTCTGCGCGTTGATGCTGGATGCAGTGCTTTGCAAATGCAAGGGAATAAAAAGAAAAACGCTCCATAGACTCTTTTGGCCTTGCCGTAATTTTGTCTTTGGCATTTGCAGATCATCCATACTTTAGTCTATATATATGTATATATATATATATATATATATATATATATATATATATATATATATACGTATATAATAAAGCTTTACACGTTTTTTTAACTCTTCGCCCCCACCAAGCCTCTAAGATCCTCAAGGGCACAGGTGGTCTCTCATCAGGTCCCACCCGTCAGAGAGCTGATGGATAGCACAGAAGAAAAAAGGCAGACAAATAATTTTCAAGTAATAGAAGTTATGGCAGGGTTATCGCAGTCAGCAAATTCCACGGTAAAACGTCTGCAAGGAAAGATTGACTATATGTCTCTCTGTCACACCTAAGTGCACATACCTCCATAGTTTAACACCTGCCTCTTTCTCCAACTGATCCCACAGCTCATAGCTCTCCTTCATCATCCGGGTGTAGTATTCTTCCTCATAGGCTCTGCGAATGATCCTGGTCTGACCGTGAGAACTTCCTCTAGAGTGGGGCAAGATAAACTACAGAAAACGAGATAATCAACGTTACACATGTGCACATATCATACTGCAGCTTCCATTGAATTATTCTTCTGCATGGGAACAACATGACGTCATGACACTTACATACATGCAATTACTTTGCTATTTTGACGCAACACTGTGTATGAGATTTGAACCCACAACCTTTTGGTATGAGAACCCTGCATGGATCTCACGATCTCTTAAAGTTAAAAGTTTGAAAGTTTTATCGGTAAAGTTAATGAAGAACCTTGGAACTCATAGACGCTGCACTGACCTGTTCCAGAAGAAGCGTTTTCTTCTGGATTTTTTTCAGCTGATAGGCAGTGAAGGAACCCTGGATTCCTGCGCCGATAACGATACAATCGTACACTTCAGAAGACATTCTCTAGCTTTATTTCTTCCTCTTGAACTATTTCAGCTTGCAGGGACTAAGTCTCGCAGTTGGTTGTTCAGTTATTGTCAGTTCAAAGTTCTATGTGCTGGTTATGTAACTGTGAGCACACGACCCTCCTTTTGGGACGGTGGCCAATAGCTCCACACAAGCTTAAATCATTCTTGCGCAAGAGAACAGTTCAAGGAGTTTGTCAGAAAAAGACTGAGCTGACCTGCATAAAAGACTCGGGTTCTTGAAGATTTGCATCCATTAGTTTTAGTAACTATCATGCATGGTATTTAAATAAATATCATACATGTCCAACATGACAATGTTGAGCAGTAGCACACACATTTAATTCAGTAACTTGAATTTGTGAAAATAAATAATTTTATTGTGCCAGGCTACAAAAGATAAGGAAGCTGTCACACTCTGTCCGTCATCGTTCCCGGCTCCGCCCCTTGACCCAGTTCCCACGCTCACAGCTGGAGGCGGTTTTCATCAACACCAGTATATAGGTGTGCCGGGTTATCTGTTCCGCGTCCGACAACGTCTTCACTTACCAGAGACTCACGGACTTCACGCACTCCTTGGACCTGTTTCCTTGTTCCAGTTTCCAAGTCTTCATCGTTTCCTTCGTGTCTTCAGCCAGTGTTCGTATTGTTTGGTTACCCTAGTGTTATTAAACCCACTGTTCACTCATCTCCGTGTTTGTGTTCCATTGTCGCTCACGCTCGCCTTGGCTTCACAAGGGCGTGAGCGTGACAGAAGCTTCATCTTGAACTCACATTGATATACTGTTTAGTATTAAAAACTTTCCATAACACTTCTCAAACTAGTTTAGAAACACATAAAAATAAAGGAATAAATATTTTTATGAATCACAATATTTATGTAATTCCGTTCCAAGTTCAACAAAATGAATTTAAAACCTTATCTCAATTACATGCAGTTATCTAGTGGCCCAAAAGAGAGAAAGAAAAGGTTGTGGACATCCAAATCAAGGAATGAACTCAGTGGTTTGTATTATAAATCATATTACTTCACAAAAAGCAATATATAGCGAATAATACATTTTTTTAAGTTTTGTGTTTTGTTGAGCAATTTGACCGTTTTTGTCAACACGGCCATTTGCTCTCACAAACTACACACGGCGTACACCACATTTCAGAAACTTATATTTTATTAGGTTTAAATTATAGTTTACTTATAACTTATGCATTTTTCACAGTCAAAAACCATCCTAAGGCAGCTGTTTGTTTGTGGCTAGAAAAACAAATACTACAATGAAAAATACGACAATGTTTGAACTAAGAACTTCATATAGGATTTTGCACAAAGAAATGAAAAACAGAGTTACTGCATTGCTGCTCAGTGGGTTTCCTCCCAAGCTTGTAATTTTACATGACGAAACACAGACAGATTGTTAGAAGAACAGAACCAGGAGGGTTGAGCTGGCATGGGCTGGGGTCTGCGTGAGGGCATGGCACTGTGGTCCAGTCTTTGGCTGAGCAGATGAATCCTGTGGACAGTCAGGTTTGGTCCGGTCAGGTCTGGGTCAGATGGTCTTGCCCTCTCTGTTGTGCTGGTATGGCATGGACAGATGTCTGATACTGCCCGCTGACATGCTAAAGTTCTTGTTGTCCATTGGTCCAACTGGTTTAGTAGATTATCTTTTATTTCTGCACAGCATTCAATGCCTTTCAATATTAAATTAGTTCCCTTTTCTTAAGTGAAGCAGACTTGACAATTGAAAGAGTTTATGATTAATGATGTCAGCCTTAAGCTTGATTGGAATTGTAACATATTCTGTTTTTTGTCTTGTTTCATAAGGATTACCAATCAAACCAAGAGTAGAGTTTGTAAAAATGTGTTCACTGTAAATAAAGTTCCCTTTCTGTCAGATCACTCAGTTACACTAGTAACGGACAGTGTGTGAATCAGGAGCTGCATGGTTTTGCATACAGTTGAACCTTTACCTGGAAAACAGACATAAAATGGGTGCTTCAATCATTCCAAATTATTCTGCTTATTGAAGCTGACCCCAGCCTGTTTTCTTCCATTTTATCACTTTTCTATAACTGGATTTGGACTGTCAAAATGCTGACCCAGCTCTGAAGTACAGTGTTGTAGGAGTGCCTGGAATAGATTTTAGTAGACTTTGTAGACCATTTAGTAGACCCCAGAGAGCACTGGGTTTAATGGAATTCTCTGTGGCAACAGAGCCTTATATTGATGCATGTGAGATCAATCTGACATCGGATCACAGACAGAGTTCCAAATCATGTATGACTGAAAAGACCACACATGGTGCAGATCACTCCCAGGTGTCTGATTAGTTCACGTATCAGACCTGACGTTCTAGGAATCCCCTTTAGTGATGTTCTGTAGCTGTTGTGATTTGGTGACTTGCTGTAGAATCAATAAATGCGTCCGACACTGAATGGAGATCAATCTGTGGCGACCATGTTGTGTCCAGACTCTGGCCAGGTTCTCTTCTGCTGTGGCATATCAACTCTCTTGAGCTCTTGACCGTTCTGCTTGATGCGGCAGTGGCTTTTTTGTGAGTGAATGGTTACAGTTGTAAATATAGAGCAAACAGGTTCTGGTCAGATCGGACAATAATGCATGAGTGGCATTTCTCAACCACTTCAGCTTTCTTCCGCTGTAGAACCACCATTGAAAGCAGCTCACATCCCAAGTATTCTCGACAGTGCAAGATGCCCAAGATAAGGTTCTAGTGGCGAATGGTCACTTTCATCCTCAGGGGGTGAGCCGGACTTTGGGACACATTCTAACAGGCACAAGAGTTATTAGAGTTATCCAACTGTCTCCACTGTAACCACTGGGAATAAATGCTCTTCTGGCCCACCACCGGATGAAGAATGCTTTTCTTTCCACCTACCTGATCTCACAAACCTGACAGAAAGTGACCCAGCGGAAAGTGAGCTCAGTTCTTTTGCTGATCACAACCTAGTGAACACCTGAGATCGCATGGTGTGTTCACTTATACACCCTGAATCGCTCCGAGTGCGTTTGAAAGGGTTAAATGAGCTAGCTGTGAAAGCACCCTAAGACAGTCCTCCTCTCTCGGGCACTGGCTACGTCTAGCACCAACTGACTACCCTCCTGAACATGTTACAGGCAAATGAACGGTACACTATAGACTTTGGTAATCTGTCCCCTGCAACAGTCTACTCTACACCATCACGCAGGTCTGTGCACACTCTAACTTATTGTATGGTCTGAAGTGCCTGAGATTTGTCAAATGGTGCCACCAATGAAATGGGAACCTGCTGAGTTACCCCATTCAATTTATCCTGTGTTTTCACACACTGAGGACAAACACCTCACTCAGCATCTTGGAGAACTGTAGCCAACCAAGAGCTACAAGTTCTCGCATTGATATCCGTTTCTGTCACAGTGAACAAGCTGTTTGTGCCCTAATGTTTCCTTAGTTCAGGTCTACACCTTTATCAATCAGATTCCTGTGTTTCCCCAAGAGATTCCTTTCTTTTAGGTCAACTTCACCTCGCTCGCAGTCTTGTACCTTGTAAAGGTTCTCGCTATTTTTAGGGTTTAGCAGAGTGACCATCGGCAGGCTCTGACAGTTGGACTTTTTCTGCAGGATTACAGGAGATGTCCAAACTTCTCCCGTAACTCACACATTGTCAGGAATGAATGCCCTCGGTGACTGTCATGATTGATTATGATTCTGAAATAACCATAAATCGGAAATGTTTTTTTGGCTTTAAATTATAACTATAACCCACCCTTCTGCCTACGTAACACAGGTCGGTGAACAGACAATCAGTTATGTCTGCATGGAGATTGACTCACAACAATTGACAAATACTGATCAGACACTCACAGTTCACTCACAACTTTGTCTTTTCTGTTGCCCCCTCCACATTCCTTATGTGTCCTAAGACGTTCCAGTACTTGTATTGTAGTCTAATGTAGCCTTGTATGTCTGCCATTGTTTGTCTGAAACGCTCTGCCCTGCCAATGCTACCTTTTCCAAAAAGACAGTGATGGCACGCAGAATGCGCCTGTAATAATAAACTCCTATCCTATCCTATCCTACCCTATCCTATCCTATCCTATTCAGTTAACCCTTCTGTTTCATTTCAGCTTGTTAGACTATATTTGTGTTTTCCATTAGACTGGTACTCTGTGAGAGATCTATCAGCTTTCCGAGACATTTTTAGAAGCGTATTGATTTTGGCATATTCTTTTATGAGTTTGGAGGCTGTAAACAGTGAACAGGCTGTTTCATTGTTTGAGCTGCTGAGCTGTTGTATAATTACATCGGTGAGGGTAGAGCCGACAGAGCACACAGCTGGGCCAAAGCACAAGCCCCCGTATTCTTTATGAGCCAGGACCCCCGGACCACCATCTGCTGGCAGTAAAAGTTTACTCTCTTAAATGTTCTCTGTGGTTTCAGGCTTCTTGTGACGAGATGACGGGTCTCTTAAGCATTTGAAGAGTTTACCTCAGGATTTAAACTGCAATGTCAGGACAATCTCATAAACATCGCAGTGTCTCCACATCAATGGCCGTCTGAGTGCAGAAAACCCTGATGCATGGATTTTCTGCCTGTGGGATGAAGTGCTGTCACGCCACTTGAGATGCCAAACATATAAGGGAATTTGGAGTTATTTGGCTTTGCTTATATAGAAAAACTTTGTGAGTTGCTAGTGAGAAAGAGAGAGAGAGAGAGAGAGAGAGAGAGAGAGAAATAGAGAGAGCTTGTTATTGTTAACACATTTCTAATCAGCATGTAGACATGGCAAAGACAATATGCTGCAGTTCAAGCAAAGTATCAGAATGGAGAAGAAAGGTGATTTAAGTGAGGTTAAACATGTCGTGGTTGTTGATCTGCTGAAACTGCTGATCTACTGTGATCTTCACACACAACCACCTCTATATTTTACATAAAAAGTTGAGCAGCAAGTCTTTTCGAGCAAATGCCTTGTTGATGCCGGAGATCAAAGGAGAATGACCAGACTGGAGAATATCAGACTCAGCTGATAAAAAGGCAAGAGTAACTAACTATTAACCATTGGTTACAACCAAAATATCAAAAAGAGTAACTCTGAACACATAATAAACCTTGATGTGAATGAGATGCTGCAGCAGCAGAAGACCACACAGGGTGCAACCCAAGTTTCCAGGTTCAAATCCTAAATAGCTGTTTTGTATTTTTGTATTTTTAATGGAGTATCAAATTCTTATTTACGCACCTAAAATGCTTTTTAATACAGTTTTGTAACTCCTTCGAATGAGAATCTGTGGCTGTCCATCTGTAAGGATTATGATTGGGGCACACGAGGCCTTCACACGTTGACCTACAGCTCTTCAGTTCGTCATGTTTCAGTAATCATTTATCACTGTATAGAATTCATTTCAGTGTTAAGAAAAAAAGCAAGACAGAAACAAAATCTTTAATACCAAAAGGTCAGGCGTCCAAAAAACAGGCATGTTGCTGCGCCGCATCTAACACACACCGCTATTTACTTGGCATTTACTTCCAGCCATTTTATTTCATGCCACGTTTAAATACCAAGCCTTCTCTGTTAATATTCATAGAGTTTGGAAGCTACAGTAAGGCCCAATCCTGTTTAGCGAATAACATATAAAGTGCTAAATAATGCATTAAGAGTGGCTCGGGCGTCACGGTGGGCTTCTCGCCATCGAGTTCGAAGTTCTTGTGAGGTGGATCCGTGTCACACGAATGTTTTGAGACTCTCCGTGCTGTCTGTAATTGGCTTCCCTGCTGTTAGCGCTTAGCTAATGACTTCATTTGACTGCACTGTGTATGAGTTGGTATAGGATTAAACTATTTAATCTCCTCTCACCGCTTCACCGGTGCCAATTTAAATGTGCTCCTGCTTGAAAATGGTGTCAGTAATTGGTCCTAAAGAAGAAGACAACCTCATCTAATAAGGTAATGCAATATAATAACGTGTACAATTACATATGCTGACGTTTTTTTTTACGGGTGGTTATGGTAATCTGCTTTTAGGATGAGACGTAATGCTCTTTCAACACTTGGGTTCAGAATAAGGGTAAAATTGAGTTTTCCTGTGCTTGCTACACTAAAGGTCATGGATCCAATTCTGAGTGAAAGCATAAAGTTTTTAATGCATGACTGCGGACTACTAAGTCACTTTGGGTAGAAGTGGTGGCTAAATGTGGAAAGGTATAGTGGAAGTATAGTATTTATACAGTCGCAGCACCTATACATCAACGACAAGGTCAAACGTAAGTGCCAGTGATTTTCCTGATGAAGGATGAAGTGATAAATAAGAAAAAAACCCAGCAGAATAGTCGTGTGTGTTAGATTTTATGACATTTAACAAACACTGTTCATCTGATACAAAATCAAATATAAACTTAAACCAAATAAAAAATGGTATAACATGTAGTTATAAAATAATGACAACTTTATGCGCTGCTATTAAATGTAAAACACAACATAAAAGGAAATTAAATACACAGCAGTTGAAAATCAAATGTAAAATAATTTTCACTTTAAAAGTGGGAAATTTAAAGTATCAAAATTGATTGTTTTACATTGTTTTTTCAGGTGACTGATGACTGGATGTCTATTTTGTTAGACATTCTATTCTGAATTAAGATTCGGAATGGATTGTCTATTCTGTTTAAGTATGTAGGACATTCTCATGTATGTAGGACACTTGTGCATGTGAAAGACCCAGCTCACATACTTGCACATGGTGTTTATTCAAATGAGAGAAACACTGTGAAGTCTGACACGTTCCCTCACAACGAGCTGCCAAATCCCTAAATGAAATGCGTGAGTGTCTTCTATTATTCAGTTAAACACTGATGCGTCTCAAGGGTGAGACCACCTTCTGCTCAAGCCATCAGATCCCAGACACGCAGGGAATCATCTCTTTCTTCCCAATAAATTCACTATTATCGCCAGTCTGGTGTCTACACTAGTCGTGTCTCCATTTTAAGTACGCACAGGTTTAAGGTAAAAACGTGGTAAATTGTGCAGGATTTGACTTGCGTTTTGCATAGACCTGAATTGGATATTGAATACTGGCGCGATGTTTGAGAGAAATAGCTAAATTAAATTAAATAAATAGCTAAACTATTTTTCTGTCCATAAAACATGAAGGACCTCTTTGAAAGCTAACCTAAAGTAATTTTTTTCACAGAAAGCTTTTATTTTTCATTTATTTATTTTCAATTAAAAAAATATATTTAAATGAAATTTGTGTCACTTCGCGTCTGTTTATATAAAAAGTGCATGATTACTATATATTGGTCCAGGTCAATTGACACATTTTCTTTCATTTTTACTGTCTAGCTGTTCAAAATTCCCTTTGGAAATCAAAACCCTTAACAATTAGTTTTCTGATTTTATAGCAAGTAAGTGGCCCGGTGCAAGTGTTTTTTTTTTGGGGAAAACTTTTGTTAACGCCAAGCTTTTTGGCTGATGGGCCTTTTTTGGATCTTGGAAGTTATTCCTTCACAAAGTTATTGACAACGCTTTGCTTGACATTGACTAAATCAACAAATTTGTGGTGAAAGTTATAAGGTTTAGAAGGTGCTGAATTGCACTGTAACAACCCCATAATCTAATGTCGCACTGAATGGACATTTTACTTTTTTAAAGACTATTTTTTTCCCCTAATTCGCATAGCGACTTTGCGTCGGTCTCGATCTAAGAAAAGCGTTATATAAATAAACATGAACTTGAACTTGAACTATCGACTCACAACAAGAAGCTCCTGTTTGAGAGACAAGTTTGCGACCCGGTCTGGGCCTGAGTGAGAGTGTGAATGTGAGCGTGTGTTTGTTTCTACACCTCTGTAATTGGTTAGCCACCAATACAGTGTCCCGCCTCCTGGGGGCGTTCAGAGCAATCAGAGTTGCTAGGATTGGCTCCAGTTCCCCGCAACCCAGAAATGAAAAAGCAGCTCTGAAAAAAAAATGGATTGATCCTTCATTGAAAATCAATGGATTGAATCAATGGTTGAACTCTGAAGAACGTTTTCCTCTACTTGTGATCACCGTGTCATCAGGGACTCTGGGAACGGAGGTGCCACTACACTGTCAAGATTAGCAGCCCTCTTCAGATAACAGTAAATCCAGCCCTGACTGACCACTGGGGGCAGGTCACTCTCTTCAGGGGGCAGACGGATGCTCTATCCTCTGTAAAATGGCCAGAACATTATCTAAGCTGAGGAAGAGCATCTCTGGTGCCTTCACCCCGAGACAGCCCTTATTGCACTGCTGCGCTTTGCCCTTCAGCGTTTAATGTGAGGTTTATGTGTGTAGCGGCAGAGAGAAGCTTAGGCTAATCCACTCGCCGTGTTGTTGCTAAAGCTAAATAGTCTTGTGATTTAGGGAGCGTGTGAGTGTTCAAAAAGACTGCAGAGCATAAGAACTACTTGCCTTTCAATTATTATGAATAAATAATTGCTATTATTGATTATGAATGAATGTAGCGCAGCTTCTGTTTTAGCTTTTCTGTGTCTGACAAACTCTTGTGAACAGTCAATAAATTTAGAGACACATCCTTTATGCAACTAACTGAGGAAATAAATATTGCACCTGAAAGTAGGGCTTTGCGCCAGTGGTGTAAAGTACTTGAGTGACTGGACTTTGTTAAGTTTTATTTAAAATTATTGTTTATGTAAATTTACGTAACACTACTGTTTTACTTAAGTAATTATTTAGCTAATTTGTACTTTTGCTGAACATCACAAAACTCCACTACATTTGAATGGACATTTACTGTTACTTGATACATTGTGATTTTGCGCAACAGGTCTGTAACTTTTTCTGCCAAGGTTAATTTCTTTGGGAGATGAGACAATATCGCCATCTGTTGGATGCTGGTTACTATTTATGACAAATAGTGAGTAAATCACTTGAATGTAAATTATAGCGATATATTAGCGATTGCACTTTTTTTGCACATTTTTGCACATCCGCTCTCCGAGTCGCCACCTTACCGTGGTAGAGGGGTTTGCGTGCACCAGAGATTGTAGGAGCTATGTTTTCTGGGTACTTACTGCCCCTGGTAGGATCGCCCATGGCAAACAGGTCCTAGGTGAGGGGGCTTTCGTCTGAACCCACACAAAGTGTGGCTCAATAACCCCTATGAAAGATAAGGCCAATCGCCGGGACTCGGTTCACCAGGGCTCCCATCACTCTCCAGTGGACTCACCACCTGCAGGAGGGGCCATAGGGGTCGGGTGAAGGAAGAGATGGGTGGCAGCCGATGTCAGGGACCCTGGCGGTCCGACCCTCGGAAACATAGGCTGACTCTAGAGACGTGGAACGTCACCACCGGTGGGGAAGGAGCCTGAATTGGTGCACGAGGTCGAGGGTTTCCGACTAGATATAGAAGAAGAACCAGCCTACTTGACAGGAGCTGGACCCTGTTCTATTCTGGAGTTGACCCTGGTGAGAGGCACCGGGCCAGCTTTGGAGGCAATAGGTATGCCATGTAGACTTAAACGCTAACATGGACAACGACAGTCAGACCTGGAGTGGGGTGATTGGGAGGAATAGTCCCCCGATCTATATCCCGAGCGGTGTTCTGTTGCTTGACTTCTGTGATTATCATGGATTGTCAGTAACGAACACCATGTTTAAACATAAGAGTGTCTACATGCACACGTCGCATCAGGACACTCTAGGCCGAAATTAGATGACCGAATTAGTGATCGATGATCACACAGCAGCTTTCCCACACAGGCCCAGAGCTGGGGACCAAACCGACCGTTTTGATTTAAAACCCAGCGCTCCACCTCAACTGCAATTGCCGCGGCGGCGCCACCTTGAGATCAGTGCACGTGAAAACACACTGGTAAAAGAATGTGAGTTAAGCATCTCAGGACATCGGCAGATTAGAGAACGTTTGAAGTTGTAAAGAAATTAATAGCGATTGCAGTTACAGCAATTGCATTAAAGTTAAAGAAAACAAAGTGAGAAAGGGAGAGTGAGATAGACGACAGAGGAGAGACACAGTAGAGTGGAGAAAGTTGGGAGGGTGAGACATAAAAATGATGGCTTCACAGATGGTTCTTTTTAAACTAACCAAAAATATTTTTTTCCCTTAAATATTTTGGGCGATGTTACAGAGCTGCAGTTACAGATACAGAAGCCTAAGGGTTCCATCCATAAGTGGACGGTTCTACACTGAATTGCGCCCTGGGCGAGACTCCCTACTGGCCACTGGCCCATGTGGTTTCCGTCTAGGACATGGAACTAGAGACCAACTCTATACTCTCTTCAGGATCCTAGAGGGATCATGGGAGTTTGCCCAACCAGTCTACATGTGTTTTGTTGACTCAGAGAAGGCATTGGACCGTGTCCCTCTGGGACTCCTGTTGGGGGTAATTAAGGAATCAGTGCCTCAGAGACTATGGTTCTCGACCCGAAAAAGGTGGTGCCCCCTGCAGGTCAGGGACCGGTTCCTTCCCCAAATGGTTTGGTTCATTTGTTCCGGACCAAGGGCAATAAATGATACATTGTTGCATTTTTCTGGAATTTTGATCCCTGTTCACACCACACATTTTGCTCTCATCCGAACCGAATTTAGTCATGTGACAACATCCACGTCACTCATTGGCCATATGTGTCCTTTTAATATTTCCTAATAATGTTTTTCAATTAATCAGAACTGCGGGTAAATTCCAGCAAATCCAGTAGAAGTAAATAAAGCAAATAGACAACATGCTGTTATTTAGTCTGGGGAGACAACGGCACTGGCTTATTGAGACGTATTGAAACTGTAGAACTATTGTATATAGCTGTATTGATCGCTTGAGACAAACATTTATTATATACACAAATATTTTTTTTTCAACAGTGTAGCACGGATGCAGCTGCAAAAAATATTTTAATATTTTAAGGCGCTGCGCACTTCACTTCAGGAGAAAGCTGACACGGAAGTAACACAGAAATCTAGTACAGATGAGTTCTCACCACAAGCGAACCGTACCAGAGTTCGTTTGGAAGTTCGTTTGGGAGACAAGTGGTCTTGGTACGCTTGTTTGGTCCGCTTTTGGGTGCGAGTCAGAGTTCGATTGGCGATTGGTTTCACACCTGCCCAAACAAACCGTACCCAATCAGGTCCGTCATGGTGAAAAGAGAGCGGAGCCAAAAAGCAAAGCTCTCGATTTATCAGTCGATCTAGGTTCCTACCCTCACCTATGGCCACCAGCTGAGGGTGATGACCAAAAGAACATGATCCCGGATACAAGTGGCGGCAATCCACAGGGTGACTGGGCTCTCTTTCGGGGAGGGTGAAGAGCTCTGCCATCCAGGAGGAGCTCGGAGTAGAGCAGCTTTTCCTCCGGGTCAAGATGGGGTGGTTCCGGCCCCCCGGACACCTTACTGCTGAGGTGTTCCATGCACATCCCACTGGGAGGAGATCCAGAGGCAGACCCACTAGGGACGCTGGTGGGACTAAGTCCGTCTCTGGCGGGCCTGGGAATGCCTCGCCATTCTACCGGAAGAGCTGGAGGACGTAGCCGGGGCAAAGGAAGTCTATGACTTCTTATTGAGGCTTTTGGCCCCGACTTTTTGTTCTTTTTAGATCTATTTTGTTCTGCCATTTTGAATTACTGAGGTGTTACATTTCATCTCTATATTAGAAAATAAAAACTTTTACTCAAGTCTTCTTGGAATTGGTGTCTTGTAGCTTGTAGTGAGTCCTTTAAACAGGAAGGTATCTCTACTTTTACTCAAGTTATTTATTTATTCTTTACATCTCTGGCCATCGCCTCACATAAGGTAGGAAGTTCTAGGCCCGGTTTTTTTTTTTAATTAGAATGTTGTCCTCGTGCTTGATGGTTTTCTTCTGAGTTTCTGGTTTCCTCAAACAGTCCAAAACCATATTCTGAATGTGTGCCGAGCTCTGTGATTGGTTGGCCACCAATTTGGGGTGTGTTCAGTTTAAAATAAAATTATTGATTCATTGTGAACATACAACTCAAAAGTCTCAATATGCATCTGCATTTCAGTCTAAAGCTCTAGATCAAAGATCTTTTGACGAATAGGGTCATCCATTCCACATGTCTTGCGCTTTTATAATGGCAATGTTTTTGTTTTTAAGAGGGTTACAGGGTGACAGAATGGGTAGAGACTGAGTCAGAACCCAGTCCGGGTGATTCTTTATGGAGTTTTCATGTTCACTTTGTGCTTGGATGGGTTTTCTCTGGGTCTGCGGTTTTATTCAACAATTATAAAACACACAACATAGAGCTTGGAAAATTCCCCATTCGGGTGAGTGAGTATATGTGTCTCGTTCTGCGATTGGTTGACCAATAGTCCAGGGTGTGTGTCCCGATTCATTCCCAGCGGTGCTGGGATTGGCTCCAGCTCCTTGTGACCCAGAAAAAATGTACAATTTACTTTAGTTTTTAATGAATAGAGTTTTTAGGAATGTTCCAACAAAGTTTAGATTTTCTTTTGGTTGGACAGACAATACTTTTCAAGCATTTTGAGACCTTTCTGCTCAGCAACTGCTCTGTTGAATCCACTTCTCTGGTTTCATACAAGTTCGGTGTTGTTTTACTTTTGGTTTTAATTTCCTGTTCACTTTGCTTTGCCTCGTTTCAGACGGACCATAAAACAGCAAAACCTTGTGCGACAATTCCTCTTCAGGACAGATGTCACCGCGGTGACAGGCTTTTCATTTCCCCTCAAGCTAGTGGCTTTGCGCTTGCGTTTCCGTGCGAGTCGAGCGCCGGCGGACTGCTTGATGGATCCCTGCCCAAAGGTTCTGAGTGGCCGCTGGGTCTGCTGGTTCCTCAGAAGCTGGAAGCAATGCTCTATTAACAGCTTCTGTGCTGTGATGGCTGGTCAAGGCTTGTGTTGTTCTGACGTGGCCACTCTTTGCCGCACAGAGCACTTTGGGAAATTTAACAACAGATTTGTTGAAAAATAAATGCTTTTATATAAGAACTCCTGCCATGTAGTCGGATTAAAGAGGATATTATACGCCGTTATTTGTCACAATGTGACAGGGGGAGTGGAGTAATATGAGACTATTTTTGCTTTCTCTGGAGGAAGAAATGAGGAAGACTTTATCCCAGTAAGACCCAAGTATAGGCATAATATTACAATATTTCTACAGCTCAGATGTTGCTCTAGAGGGCCTCTAGAGGGTAAAAAATTGAGTTTTCATATTTTTCATTATTTTTATTGAAACGTCAAAAAGTATTGTCTAAGAAGTCAAGTATTATTTATAGAGCACATGTTCATCACAACCATAGTTGGCCCAAAGTGCTTTACAAAAATGTAAAAAGCTAAAGATAAATGAACTATTAAAAATACATGCTTTTATATTCTTTCATAAGCTTCATTTACATTTTCTCAATATTGCAAAAGCAAACACAAAATATTTAAAGGTACACTATATCCAGCTGTACAAAAACAAGATCAGCTCCATTTCCGCAACTTTAGTTTTGTGACGAGTCTGCCTGCTCGTCACCGTCTTGTCTCCGTTCCCTGGTTGTCACTCAGTGTTTCTTGTCACTCACGGACTACAACCCCCATGATTCCCTGTTTCCTGTGTTTCCTTGTGTGCGTGTTTGAATGTAGTCACGAGGTTCGTCGGTTTACCCTGTTGTTCATTTGTACCTCGTTTATATCGTTATTTAAGTCTCACCTGTCTCCATGTTCCCTGTCGGTCAATGTCGTCACACCTGTGTGTTCTTGTTTCTGGTTCCCGAGTTCCATGTTCGTTATCTTCTTTGTTTTTGTCAGTAAAGTCTCGTTTCACACAAACTCACACACACTGAATAGCACAAAATAATGATAAAAATAGATAAAGTAAATAGATAAACCTTTTCCTTCCTTATGTGCTCCTTTGAAAAGTGCTTTGGTTGCTATTGTTTGCTCATTGTTTGTATTTGTAAAATCAAAGTCTTATCTTACAGCAATTTGGATTGCACCTTTTGAAATCTCTCATTTTGGATAACACCGTCTGTACTTTTATAATACTTGTCAAGAACAGCTTTTTAACAAACATAGTGGCAGAGAAGTGTAAAGTACTCAATAATTTGTACACCTTAGTTTGCCTTACTGTAGGGATTTGTCCTCAAATTCAATTCAGTTTGGACTCAAATACTTATACTTGGCTAAATGAAAGAAGACAACCTCATTGCTGGCTACTGAACCAATTAAAGGTGAAAGTCAGGAGAATAAAACTAAAAGGATTTTGTTCTGAACTATATATTTTATAGACATTGTTGATTTGTAGAAAAAAACGGATCATAAAAAGTGCTTAAAGCAAATACCGCACGACTGGATTCTGAATCCAGATGGCTTGCACAAGCACAGTGACTTCAACAAGCCCCCAATCTGCTCACTTCTGTTCGCCGCACTCAATTCTGCAGAAATTAAGATAAAATAACGACACCAAAGCAGCCACGTCAAAATCTCTGCATTGTTTTTAAGGGAAATTGAAAAACGAAATCACATTTTGTATTATTCAAATTGCTTTTGGTTGAGAGAATACCGATAAATAAGGGAGTTGTTTGCTTGTGTGCGGATTTCTGACGGCGGTGAGATTGAACGGGACAATAGCGTTGACGGTTCAAAATCTAGTTCCCAATTATTGCGTGGAGATCAGAAGCCAAGATTTCATTAGAGCTGAAGTTGAAAGTGTGTTATTGCTTTTCCCTGCTGATAAAATTATGAGTGGTTTGGGTTTTTTAAACAGAGCGGCTCTGCGGTTGTATGCTAAATCGTTTCATTTGCATCTTCGGTTATGTTTTATCTGTAATTCTACACATTAAACAGTCAGATGTGTCTCGGATGAAAAAATTGCCAAGCGCAAATTGGAGTGTTTTTTGTGCTGGCGCGTCTTCTTTGCAAACAGTTGGTGTTTGAGTTGGATTCAGACCTTGACTTTGATTGACAGGCTGTGGGTAGACAGGATATGAGGCTTTTATTCTTGCTTAGAAATATGAAAACACTTGTTTTGCTTTCTTGGAAATTTTTGTCTATAAGGAAAAACATAACCAGTTTGGAAAAAAAAGTTTGTTGCTATGTCACAGTGATGTAGATATTATGTACATTACGATAAATGCTACATTGCCGTTCTGCTGATAATATTCAAACTTCATGAAGCTTTTTTGTCAGTGTCGACAATTCCTACCATCCTATAATGAAAGTTAGCCAATAAATAAACAAACACTGAATATTTTGCTGAATATTATATCTAGGTGATATTATCAAAAGGCGTGGGCACAGCTTTCATTGCTTTGTTAATGACATGCAAATCTATATTTCCACAAGGCCCAATGTAACCTCGCAGTTTACTAAAATATTGAATTGTGAAATTGTGAACAAAACCGAATTATTGTTTATTGACTCTGAACTAAAAATAAAGGACCCTGAAAATCATCATAATTTTTCCACCACAACAGCAGTGAAAAACATAGGTGTTATTTTTGATAATAAACTTTCATTTGAAAACCATGTGTTTGTATTAAGTACCTTTAGGCAACGTCTTTAGAACTGCATTTTTCCACCTCAGGATTATCTCGAAGCTGCGTCATATGCTCTGCCAACCAGATGTAGAAAGACTGATACATGTGTTTATGACCTCAAGGTTAGATTACTATAGCCCATAGTCTAAACACCAATGAACAATGGAGATTTTTTTTTTTTAAATTGACTCTTTTTTCCCCTAATTCTGAACACAGATGAACAATCAACTTATTTTTAAGACTCTTTTTTATTTTTCATAATTACGCATAGCGGCTTTGCGTTGGTCTGGGACTAAAAGAAGCGCTATATAAATAAACTTGAAACTTGAACTTGAATATTATTGGTTAAGCGCATGTGTCATTGCATTTCTTTCGCGATCTGTCCTTATTTTCTTGTAACGTACTAAAGTGGTTTAAGAATCTTAGTTTTGCGCATAATTGCAAGTTTGAATCTCACCGCTGAGCCTGAAATGATCATTATTAAGAGGGAAAAGAGTGTTCCAGTATTAACATAATTGAGCTCTGGGGGAAATACAGTGCTAAAACAGAAGCGATGGCTTCACAGGGTTCCCGTAATGGCCAGCAGATGAGAACTGCATTAACACTTACTGTAAATACGTAGAAATTCTGTGTTTTTTCACTAAATTCCACTCATGTATATTTCATGAGTGTTTCTCTTACCACAACAGTGCAAATCGGGACTAATCAGCAGGTCATTGTATAGATAATTGAGATGAAAATGTAAAAACATGCGTTTTTATAGATCCATGGAAACTTTCCCACATTTTCCCACTCGTTTCAGAAAGTGATATTCACTTTATTTTAACAAGTTCTTAGTTTAGCCCAAAACTTTAAAACGAATTGGACCATCTTATTCATATCTAAACTGTTGCACATTATTATGTAATAAGAAAACCTCTGAAATTATAATTTATTAGATGCTGGTTTATTGGGTTAATTTGGTGTTTGCTCCTTCTCTCACTTTCTCTTTGTTTTTCTCAATACTAATTATATCTCACCTCTCTTTCTCTCTCTGTTTTACTCTCTTTCTATCTTGCTTCTCTCTCTCTCTCTCTCTCTCTCTGTCTCTCTCTCTCTCTCTTTATCTCTCACACACACCTCATGTCTTTTCTTTCCTTCTCCCTCTCTCATTCTCATCAACATTTTATTTTCCACTTCTCTGTTTTTTTTATCTCTGCTTTTAAGCCATTTCTCTAATTCATGCTTTCTCACTATCTTTGTTTCTCTCTCTTTTTTACCCTCTTTTTCTCATATTCACCTTCTCTTTGTCTCTTTCATGCTACCATTCCTTTCCCACTCTCATGTATTCTATATTTCTCTCCCTCTTTTCCCTCCTTTTTTCCTCCTCTTGAATATGTCAGAGCATTTTGTCAAATCTACAAACAATGCGTCAACAGCACCAAAGGCCGTAGGTTCAATTCCCCAGGAAAAAAAGAACAATGCAGAAAAGTATAACCCGTGTGATTATTTATCTTTCATATTTCGTCTTTTGTGACTAAATCAATTTGAATATACCAGTCTTGATTCGAGGCATTTAATCAGGAGCAATATTAGATTATCTATAGTACAAACTTCCCGCGATCCTGAAGTCGTTCCCATTGCTGACGCTAGGAGCTGTCCGCGGTTCTGAAGCCGCTCGGTGGTTTCAGCACCGCGGTCAGCTCCTAGCGTCAGCAACTGGAACAACTTGAGACTGAGAGAAGCCGAACATTATCAGCCTCCCCTCACAATTACAAGTCTGACCGGAGCTTCTCTCGTCTGACGCCGTTCGCCTCGTTCCTCACAGCGTGTGCGGCAGCGGGGACCTCGCGGAACCGGGCTCGCTCTCTGCTTTAATACCACGGAAAGTGTTTTTAAAAATACACAAGGACATATTCCGCACAACCGGGTGCCCACTGCCGTCAGCAAGAACTCGACAACAAAAATGTACAATTCAAACACGGTCCTTCTGATTCTGGCCGTTTTTGCCGGATTCGGATTGATGGCACGAGCGCAAGGTAAGCGCGTCCACGGCATTGTTCTCAACACGGGGAACAATTTTGAGATTCACGCTCATATTGGCGCTTTGAAATCGCGGTGAGCGCGAGTTCCGTTACGCGTAATGCAAATCTGCCGAAGGGTAAAAACTGTCTTTGGCGGACGTGGATTTGTAGTTAAGAATGCAAAGCGTTTAAGTAGTACGTCGATTTAACATTTTTATTATTGTATGTTAAAGTGCATTCTGGTATCAAACGTAGTGCAGAATTGACCCAAAGTCTCAAAGTCAACTGTAACTGCGTTAATACCAACAGATAACGGACATCACAGCCTGTGTGACACGGTTAATTTCACAGTGACCTCTTGCTCTAATGCCATATTTCAGTTAATGCATTTTAATAATATTAAGTCAGCCTAAACGTTCTGTCTGCTTCTACTTTTTTCTTTGTTAGTGCTGAAAGTTCTTCATCTTTTTAATGCGTGTGCCGTGTATTGACTTTTTACATCAAAATTTGAAATGTCATACATTTTATCAAAATGATGACATTATAAGGGAAGGGAGAATTTAGCTGAACAGGTTTATTAATAATGAGTGCACAAATGGTGAAACGCATGAAGGTCTCATCAGAGATTGCACTTTACTGTATTTATTTTTCCTTGATTGTCATTTTGTTTTTAGATAAAATATGAGAGGAATACGAAAAAAAAAATTTGAACTGTTTAGGAAAAATATTGAGAAAAATGTAGCTACGCATCTTTATCTACAGTATTATGCTAGCTGTATATGTACCCAAAAAATACAGTTGATTCTTGAAAGTGGTTCTGGTTCACATTTTAAAATTTGTGAGAGTCAAAACCTGATGTATAAAATGTAAAGTTGGAGGCAGTTTATTTCTGCAAGTTAGTTAAAAGTAAAATTTCTGAATTAATTTTTTATTACTATTGAATTATAATTGGTTTATTTCTCAATGTGGGACTCTATTATTGCAAAACATTAGAAATAAATAATTTGTCTGATTTACTGTATGATGTTTGTCTGCTGTGTGTCTGAATACACTCGCTGAGTGTTTATTATTCCATATGCTCACTGTCCTCCATGTTGCTGGTCTAATTCAGTCTTTTGACGTCTGATCTCTGCAGCCTCTGAGCTGTTTATTTGGACTGTTTTATTTTCCCGTCTCTGATATTCCTGTCAGGTCTAAGACTTTGCAAGTGGTTCAAGATGTAATCCCATCAAGGTTAGATACAGCCAGATACCGACCGTGTAGTGTTGACTTATAAAAATCAAAGCGAACTTGTATGTGTGTTTGTGCCAGTGAAATTACGTGATGGTTAAGCCAGGTGTTTAAAAATGTAAATATATTTTCCAATCATATCCTCCCTTCAGAAACACCATTACGCTTTTCACTCACCTGTCAGTTTCTGCTGTGGCAGAACCGGCAAAGCAATCATCTCCCGACCCCCTCGTGGTCCCAAATGGGTCTGTCAAACTCATAGGCTTTGCATTTTTTAAGAGGCGGAGCTGGAGCAACTCATTCTTCATTGCCCCGCCCTCTTTACTAATTGTATTTTGTGCTTTATTGATTCTATTGGCGGAGAGAAGGTTGACCTTTGGCTTGAGGAGGTAAATGAGTGGATGTATTCCGATCAGTCACCTTCAGGATGGGTGAGAGGCTCTTACCTTGGAAAGCACTCTGACTAATGCGCGGGGCTCAGACGGCTGCCGAAAGCGCGGCCCACCGCTCACAAATGGATGATGTTGTGTTGGAAACACCATCAGGTCAATGGATCAATTTGGTCGGGTCTGCACTGTGCTGCAGATGTAAATACACATTTTCCCTGTTCATGCACACACACACAC
>CM051502.1:22422295-22437809 GCA_028031935.1 Paedocypris micromegethes
CACACACACACACTCACGGATTGAGGAAAATGCTAATATGTGTGGGGAAATTAATGCGTTCTACACAGCAACTACTGCGCTGACATTTTGCTTTTTCTTCTTCATGGAAACCGTATCGCTGCACCACAAATGTGGCTTGACGTTCTCGACTGAATCTGAAATCAGATGTTGATTGATTATGTGTCACAATGTTTGTTCGAGGGCAAAATAATAATACATGTAAGAATTATTTACCGTTTTATACATATATGTATAACCATTTACGGACAGATTTTGTCAATCAATCAATCAATCAATCAATCAATCTATCTATCTATCTATCTATCTATCTATCTATCTATCTATCTATCTATCTATCTATCTATCTATCTATCCATCCATCCATCCATCCATCCATCCATCCATTCATCCATCCATCCATCCATCCATCCATCATGTCTTTCTTTCTCTCTACTATGTATCCGTAAACAATTTTTTTTTTTCAGATTTCTTTCCGTCTGTCTCTATATACCCACCCATTCATCCATTTTTCCACACACTCAACACTCAGTACCGACAGTGTAGCCGTTGTCTCTGCTTATACAGTAGAAGGCCAGACAGTCTCAAGGCTGTCATGGCAGAATGTCAGTGATGGCTTGACTTAAACATTACGCAAATAGACCCAGCAGAGATCAGCCCTTGAGGAGGCCGAGGACTTCATTACCTGAAGCACCGGAGAAGCTTCAGCAAGACTTCCACCCATTGCAGCTTATCCAGCTCGGAGAAGCTATTAGGCTTGCACCCTGTCTTTGAAGATCACTCAATCAGCAATTTATCGGTGCCCTCTCTCCCCTCTGTGTCGAGCCGAGTCGAGCTGGTGACGAGGTATGGAAGAGAAGGAGTGATTGTCAGCTTGACCTCCTGACCTCCCCCACAAACACACGGCTCTGCAGCCATCTTGATGGGGCTACGGGGTGAGCGTCTGCTCTTTATTAGGCCTCTGATAAATGAGGCTGGCGATGGGCTGGACGGCCTCCCGCAGACCCCCTGCCAGACCCACCACTTCCAGAATCCTGATGAATGGTCAGCGTGGGATGGCTGGGAAGTCTATTTAACTTGACTGGCTGAACGTTGAGGATTAAACAAAAACTGCAGCGTAGTGAAGCTTTGATTCAGGTTTTTCTAAAGCTGCATGCAAATTCAACAAATACTCTCTAGATTGATTCCATAAGCGCTGCTTTTACTTTATAATAAAATCTCACGTTTTGTTGACACCTTTCTCCTCGAAATAATATTTCAATCAAGACAAATTCATTCAAATACTCTCAATTTGAAGCATTTAATCCGGAACATTGTTAGATTTTCTACAATAGTTCGCATGAGCCAGATGCTGATGCTGGGAGCTGTCCATAGTGATGAAAATATGCGGTTTTTGATCACGAGTTTTATAAAAACATAAAAAAAATGTCCAATAGGGATCAGACCGAAATTGTGCTCTTTGTTTAAAATTCAAATTGGCCAATTGTGACATCCAACCTCTAGGACACAAGTCCAATTCTACACCAACGTGCTGTAGATAAAAATAGTAAATAGAAAATAAAATCAATATATGTCAATATGGCCTGTAGTGGCATCTGATAGACTTTTCAAAACAGAATATGCATTTTCGACAGCTCAGATCAGTACGTGCCAGGGTAATCTACATTCAATTACTTTACAGAAGTTATTTATGAATAGTCCTTTGTGGAACATTCGAACATCTGAACTGAGATGATCATGTTTTTTTTTTTAAATACATTTAGATTCCGAATGGGAAAGCGAGAATGTTCAGATTCACGAATGAGAAACAAATAATGTTATTGCCTCATTTTTCAGTACAGTACCGAATCCAGGGTGAATATTGGAGAAAAGAACATTCAACATAGTTCTGGACAGCGCCAGGCCCGAGTGTAATACTAATACTAGTTTTTGTTCTTCTCTCCATACAGTTCTTTACTGCCAAGTCTTTTTTTCTCTTGACCTCAATATGCCGAACTGGATTTTTCTCTATATTCATCATCAAAAAGTATAGAATAGTTGTTTTTTATTGTGTTACAGTTCACTATGAATTTTCACAAATCTACAAAACGTAATAGATTTCGAGCTCCAAGACATCATTGACTACACAACCCACAATGCATCTCTAATAACCTGTTCCTAATAATTTGGCTGATTGTTGCATATTTGACACACACACACACACACACACACACACACACACACACACACACACACACACACACACACACACACACACACCTACCTAAATGTTACCCTAACGCATATAATTGATTGTTTAGTTATTCAGCCACTAGGACCGGAGCACGAAGTTTAATGCTTCTGTGCTTCTTCTGCCCCTTCCATAATTCAGCAGCCATGTTTTTAATTTAATTGCTTTCAAAATCACTTGAGAAGACATAGTATAATTTACAGTTTCATTCTGTCTTGTCCCCCTCATGAAAATGAATGGGTGGAAACTGAGGACGAGAGCGTGCTTTACAGATTAAAGCTACTATTAAATAAATCCGAGACTTGTTGAAACGGATTGAATTTCCTCCCGCTTCCGTCACGCCACAATCTGAGGAGATATTGTGTAGATTAATCACAGATTGTATGCGGTTTGACATGGACAGGATATATTAAACTTAAAGTATGTCAATTCAAATCAGTCAATATTTGTGTACTTTCTATACAAAATTATAGTATGTAACACATACGTGGTATAATTCTATTTCAATGGTAAGGTATGTTTTTTGTTTTATAGTTTTTGGCATGTTCAAAAATATTTTTGAAATATTGTGTTTCAAATAAAAAATACTACATATTTTTAATCAGAAGCATTGTGATGTCTCAGGCAAGTTGCTGAAATTATCATTACAAAATTCCTGTAGAATAAGATCTGCATTCGACATTAAGCATTTCTAACACTCATACCCAATTTAAATTTTTTAATTATAATTCTCCCAAATTGTTTGAAATTCAGTGGGATGAAATGTTTACATCCCAGTGCCCTGCATTATATGCGTCCTGTGACCTTCTCTTAGCCTCATTCACTAGCTGTAAGAATAAAAATCTGACCGTTTACATAGCAATATTTACTGCTGTTTTTTAAAAAGTGACCTTTAACTTGAACTTTATACTTTTATTAAAATAAGCATCTTTCTCCCTGATCCACACCGAGCTGAAGAGCCTCGGAATGTTTCGCGTGACTGATAAAGACTCCTCGCCATGCCCCCCCACTCCCGACTGTCTCCTTCGCCGAAGGAAAAGCAATTTGCTCTTGGTGATCCGATGCAATCAGTTGCGCTTCACGGCATCTGAAAAAAAGGAGGAAAAAGGAAAATAAACAGAACGACGGAGAAAGCAGGAGAGGACATCACTATTAATTAAAGCCGCGCTCTCGAGTTGGGATGATCATGAGCAGGAACGTAAAATATTCGACACCTGTTTTTTGATCACCAGTGATTAACCTATCGCAGTCTGCTTCAGACTCTCATCAAGAGCCATTCAGCGAGCGGAGATCCTCTTTAGAAGCTCCTTTCGCGGCGCTTGTGTGGAAATGAGTGTTATTGTGCCCGGGTTCCTGCTTCAGGACAGAAGCTGTGAATCAGGCTTTGACAGTTCCCAGGTGCCGCGGCGATGGTGGAGCTTTATCATGCCTTTCTTTCTGCCATAACAGTCTCCGAGACATGCCTGTTGCGTCCTCGGCCCTGTGAAGTGTGTTCCCCAAAAGATCCTTCCCAGAATGCTGTTCGTTTGCTGTACTTGGCCCTCTGGAGTGTGTGGATTTGCCTTCATAATGTAGGGGAGAGCGGGGCAAAATGAGACAGTTTGTTGAAAAACTGCCCTGCTTTCACAAGAATGGTATTTTTATAATTTTTTTGCATAAAAAGGGAATCAATAGAATTTTCAGTTTCAGTTTCAGAATAATGTCGAGCCCCATATCATTATGAAAACATTTCTTGTTCAATTCTCTGACTATTTGGATTATATTTCCTTAAACCAAGCATAATGGATGTTTGCTTAGAGAAAAAAGAAATGTTTTCATATAACATGTTGTAAAAAAACATGAAGCATTTACCATACCAAAAATTACTGCTAATTTACGGCCAATTTTCATCCACAAATAGCGGGCTTTTTAAAGTACAACTTTGTACCTTTTGTGCAAAGAATTGTGGACAACATGAAAGGCATGCAGCATACAAACGTGTGAGATACAAGAATTACTTGTTCAAGTTCAAGTTCTGAGCATTTGTAAGGTGCTTTTCTCAGTTTTAACTGTCTCAAAGCGCACTAATAGAGTACTCTAGTTTACATGTCTAGTTACAGTAGTCTACAGTATCTGTTTTTGCAGTGGAAGTATTTTTTTTGGGTTTGGTTTTATTCTTAAAATATCTTTGATAGGGGGATTTCAGTCAACGTTTTGTGGACAACTGGTTTACTTACCCGTGTTTAAGATTTTTTGTTTGATGGTGTAGTTTATTTGTACACAAAAGAAAAACTTTCTTTCTCCTCTTTATTGCTTTCGGGTCTGTGTGGGTCACTTGAGACGCCACTGGTCCAGCAACTAGGATTGTGTTTCGCGTACTGATGGGACCCAACAGCTTCTCAAACCAGCATGGTGAGCACAGCTAGTTGCAATTCCAGTGCCCAGTTCACCGTACGACCCTGAGGGCCAGAGAATGGCAGAATATCAAATACTTTCACAGTTGTTTTTGAAGGAAGAAAAAAGATTTAGTCCTCAAAGTTTACAAACAGCTTTTTAGAAAAAGCTTTTTTAACAAAAAGAGAATTGTTTTTCAGGGCAAGTTGTCTCAGAAACAGTGACTAAAAAGATTCACCAATCATTGCAGTGATATCATTGCACCAATCATTGCAGAACATATTGGCGACTGACAGCTTCTTAAAGTAAATACGTAAAAAGTAACAGAAATATTCTGCATTTCACAAATGCGGTACAAAGCTGTAAAATAAATACACACCTTTGGTACTGTAAAACACCTGTAATATATTGGTGATTGCTGCCAGCTTCTTACCGTAAATAAGGTTTAAGTAACAGAACTAGTCTGCGTTTCACAAATGCAGTAATAAGCTGTAAAATAAATACATTACATTGGTACTGTAAAATGCCGAACATTTATTGGTGTATAAGGAGAAAAACCGGAATATACTGTTTTTCATTAATACTGTAATAAGTTGTAAAAAAAAAATACACCCTATTCGTACTGTAAAACACCAATAGTATATTGCGTGCTCTGCTGCCAGCACAATATTTTACAAAGAAGGCCTTTTCAACTTTTGGAAAGAGAGTAGGTTTAAGCCTTAAAAAGGGTAAGTTAGGCTCAACCTCACTGTCGAATCTTCAGCTTGTTTCGTTTAGCCTATGGTGGGAATGCACGATCCTGCTGAATGTTCATCGCCGCTGGGTTTTATGTTAAACATATTGACAGAAGCAGAAAGACACCACTGGCTCAGATATCTCCGAGACACGGACTGACCCAGACCTTGGCTTGCCTCATCAGCGTAATTATTCAGGGTCCGGGATTCTGATCCGTAGAGCTGGGCCATACTATCAAGTATGAGGTGGCATAAACAAAACAGGAACTTTTACTTCACAAAATTATGGTGTCATGTGGCTTGCCTGTTTACCTGTGGTGGAGTTTATCTCCAGGTTCCTCTGGACTGTATCGATCCTCTAGTCTAGTCAGTGGAGAGTAAAGGATACATCAGACACTTCTTGTCCCTTATGGATTGGCGGACTGTGTGTGTCTTGTTAATTGGAGCGGGCGTCTGTGGTTCATGCAGAACTTCAGGCTCCAGCACAATTAGACCCCAGACAACCTTCCCGTCCCTTCCCTATGTTTGAAGTGCCAGCTTCCATCTAGGATCTACTTAATCTACAGCGTTCCTCGGCAGGGTGCAGCAGTCAGAGTTGCGGCAGGTAATCACCGGAGTGTATCCTTGGTTTCTTCGCTTCAAAGTGCCGAGCAGAACGCGCTTTAATATACAGCCATATTTATCGACTTCTCTGGGGTTTCCTCTCAGGAATAGCAATTATGCTCAACTTAGGGGATTCAGATAGAAGGCTGGAATAAGAAAGAAAAATCTTGCTGGCAATTAGGAGTGGTTTCTAATTCCAAGGAAGAGAGTTGGTAAAGTTTGCTCGACAAATCATCGCTGAAGGTTTGGAGGCGGCGCAGACTGGATCCAGTGTTTTGATTTGGTTAGACTCACATTTCTTTGAATTTGTTCTCTTTTTGTTCTTGGTTGTATCAATGATCTTTTATATTTCAAGTCAGAGCCTCTAGGCCTTCCACAGGTATTTCCTTTTGACAAATTTTGTACGTTTCAGAAATGTGTTTGTAGTTGGCATGCGTCACTTGCTGGGATTGGCGTAGCTCCCCATGACCCAGAATTGGAGAAATGTTTCAGAAATGGATAGAATGTATGTATGGCTTTTGTCTGTTTACCATTGGATGAATGTGATTTTCTGCAGAACCACCACAAGAAATGTATGCAGCCGAATCTCTCATTCGGTCACCTTCTGGTTTCTCAAATGGTTGGCGTTGTTCATGCAGCACAAACGGTTCTAGTATTTGTTGCGTCTTCGGTCTGTATGATTGAGGGAGGGGGAGAGATTTGAATGAAACCAGCACGGACGACTGCAGACCTGAGAGCAATTTCCCTCCCATCACATTTAGCATTTACCATAAAGCCCCTCATTCTCTATAAAGGATTGATTGATGGCTTGCCAAAGATTGTGCCTAGCATGCACCCCAGCGCTTAAGGATATTCAAATGGCTTTCCGCCCTTGCTTTCCACAGGCCTCACACCAGCAGAATGATTTAAAGGTGGTAACACAGGGCTCCAGGGCTTCAAATATTGAACACCGTCCACGATGCAGTGACAGAACAAAATGTCTGTCTGTTAAAACAAGTTATTAGATCACAGTTCAAACCCACCTCGCATATAAATCTTTCCCTTTTCTCCCCTCTTTCCATCAGTGTTGATCATCATTAGCTTGGATTTGGAAGTGCATAATGGAAGCCCATTCAATCTGTCCAGTTGTTCGCATTTCTGCGATCGCTGAATTTAAAATCAATAAAAAGACACATTGTTTTGCAATTAGGTTAAGTTTGCCTTTATACAAAAAGCATTCCAGAAAAATATTTAAAGATTATTATTTAAATTTTTAAAACAGGAATCCAATCATGTTGTTTATGCAATCCTATAATTATGTAATCCACTCTTATTGCAATATTTCAATGTTAATTATTATTTTACATGATATGCTAGCGGCATAATTAACCATAAATTAAATATAACACAAAACATTGGCATTGTTCATTTGACTCGGGTACAAAACAATCTATAGAAAATGCACCGCTTGTACACATTGGTGTAAAGTACTTGAGTAAATGGGCATTGTTACTTAAGTATTTTATTTGCTACTTTGTACTAAAAATAAGAATATAAAATTTTATTTAGATTACATAGTTATGTATATAAAAATATAAGCAATTTTCATTGACTGATTGACTACATTATTGATTGAGTCTGACTATCTGCCTGATTAATGTTGTTGTGGGTATAGTCAAAAATAATTCGAGAGTCGAGAGAATATTAAGTTAAATGCCGGAACTTTATTAACAAAGTCGTACAAAAAAGTACAAACAAAGTAATATGGCGGCTTGGCAGAAGGACTTGTGTATCAGACTGCAGGTCCAAGCTCTCTGCCCGATCTGCTCGATGATTTTACCCATAACATAACTTTAGACCTCATGGTGAACTAGTACCTGTATGGCATTCCTTGGTTTAACTAAAACAAGAAACCCACTAACCCACTTATGTAATTGACATTCTTGCATTTCTTCTAACGTAATTGGTGATCAATTAAAAGTCCTCTTTTAAATCAAATTAAATATAAATTCCTTAACCACACTGCATTGCCTTTGGTTCAAGTATGTGTTAAAGTATGCAGTTTCATAGATAAAAACAGTTCTTTAATTTCACTTATAATGCATTCTTGCTAAAATTTGCTTCTAACTTACGCAAATTGTGATATCCAACAAATAAATAATGCCAAAAATGCCAACAATTCACAACCTAATAATGAAATCCTGTGCGTAAAACAATCATTGTGCAGAGAAAGTGTCAGACTCAAAAAGTCTCTCAAAAAAACGCAATAACGATGAATAATGCAGATCCTTGTTACCTGCACTGGAAAGATCGGTTTGTACCTTTTCTCTGTTTACGGGGGGATGCCACATCCCACCTAGAGCTAAAGAGATGGATTTGGAAAGGTCAAAGGCGGTAAAGTAAGACAAATGCCCTGACATTCTGCTTCGACGTTTATCGCGGCAAAACGACGGCTGTTTTATGGATAATCTTTAGGTTTATGGGGCTGTAAGGGCCGAGAGAGGAAAACAAAGACTTCTCACTGATTTTTCTCTCCCTGCACTTTCAAGAAGCAAAAGCCGTGTTTATGTCTACACATGCGATTAAAACAGGACTCGAGGCGAGTTGAGTTGGAATAGAAGCACAACAATCAAAATAAATCATACAAATATGAATTAAATCTCAATTGGATTGTTGGTGAAACATCTCATCGATTGGATTCTGTGCATGTACAGGAAATTAAGTACAGGAATGACTACTGAATGTACTTGAATTGTATGAAATGGGACTCTTAATTTGTATATTTAACATGTGCACTGACCTCGTTTCATTAATTCAGTCAGACATCCTTTTCAACTCAATAAGTGCCAATGTAACTGTAACACTAGGACGGGAGACCTGGAGGAAATCCACGTAAACACATGGATAGTATGCAAACTTCAAACCGGAGACCCCGATCGGATCTTGAACTTGACTCTCAAGCAGGTTCTCTTCTCCATGAAGCAAAAGCAGACAGTTAATTATTAACGCTAATTTTGCTTCTTGTGTCTTGTTTCAAAGTGACATCAGGCTTCTTTTCTATATTTACAACACCTAATTCCAGGTATTTTGAGCATAATCGTCGGGGTGGATGACATTATTTGCCCCCGACTCTCTTAGCCTCTGCAACATGGCTGACGCTAATCTTACAATTGAATTCTACTCCTTTTTGTTAGCAAGTGTGCAGATTGTACTTTTTTCTCCAGAGCAGTCATGGAATTGCAGGTTTTTGTGTTATGTAGGAGATAGGAAGAAATGGAGACGTGTGAATGGCATTATTTGCCCCTGACTGAGGGCGCATTAACTCGGCAGGCATTGAAGTCTGTGAAGGAGCAGATGCGAGGCCCGAAAAGAGAAAAATGCTCGGCGGTGTAGAAGCAGCTGTGGCACGGAAGGCTCTGATTGGGCTCTTTTCTGCTTTAGAGCACTTAATCATCGATTGATTGATGCATTCAGACCCAGCCGTTCATTACGGGCACTTTTTCAGCTTCCTCTCTGACTGTCAAGTAGGACGTGCGGATCCTGAAATCAGTTGTTGAGGTTTCTGAAGGAAAGAAGGAAACAGATATTTGACGTGCTGTAGTCAAGTCGGGAAATCGTTCCACCATAAGTAGGTAATTAACGTATCAATAGCTCTGATTGCTTTTGTGACCGATCAATACAGATAATGAGTGTGATCTTTAATTGACTGTAAGGGTGTTAAATGATGCTGCTGGGTTATGTAGAATGTTCTATTTGAATTCAAATTTCTTAAAGGAAATTTTTATTTTATGTTATATTATTAAATACGTTGGTGGTATTTCAAGAATATGGCTTAAAAGCATGTTATGCAAGTGTAACTTCTATTTTTATTTAAAACAGTACTATGCACTGTCAGGGTTCTGGATTCAGGAGCTCATACCCATTTGCAGGGACAGGACTTTTATTCAAAAAGTAACAAACAAAGCAACAGAAACAGAAAGCACCACGTGGGGTGAAAAACAGGGAACTAAACATAAAACAAAAACCTGAAGCTAAACGGACAGGAACAGGTCAGATCCAAGACACAGGCAAAACAGCCTGGCCATCAGGCAATGTTTCACACACCAAGAAAGTTTAGGGAAAAACCACATCACAAAACACATCAACATTAACAAAACGATCCAGCAGTGAACAAGGGAAAAAACAGCCTTAAATACAAGAACCAATTGGACGGCCAGACACAGGTGAGCAGGACAACTAAACAAGGAACTCAAATTAACACAAGGCACATGGTCAGACTAATTAACAAAATCAAACTCAAACAAGGAAATTAACAGAATCCTGTCAACATAAAAGTCTCAACAAAGCAGGGACTGCAAACCCTGACATCATCCCATTAATAATAATATATTTTTTCCTGGATCAATTACTTACATTTTTCTCTTTTTTATTTAACAAACCTATCTTGTGACTCGTATCATTTCAATATCGTTTCACTTGAATAATAGACTTAAAAAAATAAAAAAGTAAATGAATCCACTCACATACGATCAAAACACTTAATAAACAAATACATTTCGATGAACAATAATGAAAATTATAGAATAAAGAAATGAAAAAGTAAAATAAAGTATAATATACTGGTAGTAAAGAGCCATATTAAGTGTGATCTAGAGAGTTCGTTGCTCTACAGTAGACCTCTAGACTTTGACTTCAGCATTTCGAGTCCAGATATGGATGGAACCTTGTTCTATAGGGCAGGTGGTGGCTTAGTGGTTAGACAGTTGATTCTGCAACCAAATGATAAGAGGTTTGAATCCCGAACTTGATAACTGATGAATTTGTTTTCCTAATCGATCTGATCCCTGACACTACAGTTGACCCTACATCAGTGAGTGTGTGTGTGTGTATGTGTGTGTGTGTACATACACTTCACTGGTGAGATGTACTCAAATTCTGATGTTCCCACCAGTCCCAGACACTTTACCTTACAATATTTTATTTCAATACAACCAGGCTTCACTTCTAAAGGATGGAATTGGCTCTTCTTGTAGCATTAATATTCATCTTAATGTTTGGTATTTGATTTGTCTTTTTGGCTCAGCAGAGGTGTGATTTATGGTGGACACTGAGGGCCATGGTGGTATTTCCTGTGGGTGAAGTTGCCTTTTTTAGGAAGCAGTCATGGTTCACAGACATCTCAGCTGTTTAGCTCTGCGATGTAGTGGAAGTCCCGGCATATTGATGGATCTGGTCGCATTAAACAGAACCAGTGACGATTCCATCCACTGCAGTTGAACAGACTCGAGAAATCAAGAGAGCAAAATTGTTCAAGCTACTGATGCCCAACCTACGGCCCGTGGGCCAAATCCGGCCCTTGAAGGTGTTACATGTGGCCTTTTATTTCTAGATTTTTGCTTATTTGGTGATTTTAAAGAAGCTTATATGCTTATATTAAAATGATTTTCAGTCACAGATGACCTTCAGACGTTCCTGAAGGACAAATTTAGAGAAAACAATATCAGAGCCACTGATCTCTTAAATTACAACTTGGCTTATTTTAAATACCCAAGTGTAATTTCAAATTCACACAACGGCAAGTTTAGCCCCATATTATGAAAGGTTGGACACCATTGGTTTAATAGATCGCTTTTGTGGTTGTATTTGCTGATGCAATAATCTGGAATCGAGTGCAATGCATCACGGTGACAGCGGCGAGAGCGGACCACACACGTCCGGCAATCACACGTTTAACGAAACGCAAGAGGGCGATTGCAGGCTTTCACATGGTGTGATGTGTCTCGTCTACAGGAACGACGCTATTAAAGTGGAATTTTGTTTGCTTGTGAGTTTTATCGCTTGTTTTGGCTTTTGAAATGTCCTTGAGTCTTTTATTCTTTTGAGATCTCTGTCTCGCTTCAGAGAGTTTTTATAATTAGTCCCTGTTGTGGAAAACGTCTCCAAACTGGAAAACGGCCGTCAAGAATTGATGTGACCTGGAAAGGTGACCGGAGGATTTCTTGTTTGGTTTAGGCAATATTTTTTTTAGGAATTCTTTTTAGTAAAGTGAGTGAGTTTGTCAATAGATGGATGATAGATGAAATGATAGATAGATAGATAGATAGATAGATAGATAGATAGATAGATAGATAGATAGATAGATAGATAGATAGATAGATAGATAGATAGATAGAAAGACAGACAGACAGACAGACAGACAGACAGACAGACAGACAGATAGATAGATAGATTATAAAGTAATCAAATTAGACATGTATTAATTGATTACATGTTTTACTTATTTGGAGTTTCACTCAAGTGACTTGAGTCACTTTTTTGTATTTTGCTAATTTCATTGTATTTTTTTATCTTTTTTTATCTTTGTAGTTTTCCTTGTTTTTCATATTGTTATCCTTATCTATTTATTTTGTGATTTATTGTTTTTTGTTATCTCTTATTTTGAATTTTAAATGTATTTTCAGATAGGACTTCTGCAATTGAATTGCACATTTAAATTCATCCATTTCGGTTTTCTAACACATCGAAATCTAAAGTGAAAAACTTCAGTTTTGTTATGTGTTCCTAAATATTTTTTGACACAAATAAAACTTGATACATCCTTCTAAATCAGACGTCTGACAGGTATCGTTGCAGATTGACAAGTCAGAGTGTCTGAATACATCAGCCATTTTTAAGCAGTATCAGACAATTCGACTGACACGCCATCGCTCGAGCTTAAAAAGAGTCCCGATCATATTCCAATGCCTTTTGCATACGTTGTTTTCATTCCTAGCCCTTCCTCATTCTCCGTATGATGCAGACTAGGTTTTTTTTTCACTATCACATTAGCAAAAACGCCATAACAGGCGAAGTATTGGCTGATGTCTGGTGCACATTATTACTTGAAAAAAAACCATTACGTTCAGGCACCACTTTTCCATACGTCAGCTTAAACATGTTCTTCTGAAAATGGAGAAACCATCACGCTCAGATCAGAGGGTTATAATGCATGTGTAATTTGAATTAGACTGGACTTCTGCTGGCTGCGTCCGCTGGAGGTAAAGAGGCTTGTGGTTGACCCCCCTGGCCCCCTGGAAATTCAAGGCCTGAACAGTTCAGCTCCCAGGGAAATTGGGAAACTCGCAGCAGACCGACCCTCCGTCGCCTCCAGCCTGCCCCAGTAGAACCTCCATTAAACGACGTGTCCATTCCCAACCCCGCGCCATCTCCACCGTGACCCCACCAAACCCAATTTGGTGCAGTGCAGACACCCGTCTCTGACTCTGATTTAACCAGTAAGCGAAGGAGAGTGGGCACCATCAGTGGGGTCTCTGCTAGTGTTGGGCTCGTCCTTCAGAAGGAGTAATTACTTCTCAAGAGTAACTGCACAAGTGATAAATTAGAGAGCAAAAAAAAAAAATACTAACTAGTGGGTTTTATTTTTTTACATTGAAACCAAATCTAAATTGACAAATAAACTATATTTTGAATAATTAAAAGGTCTATATTTTACGCTGTGCATATATGTATATTTGTATATATAAATGAAAGACATGACGGAAGAAAAAAAAAAAAAAAAAAAGAACGTCATGGCTTTCTATTTGTGGTGTAAATTTATACGGAGCTGTTTTGTGTTTTAACTTATATATAAGCACAACTTATTTAATTATAGATTTTGTTAAATATGTGTCAATTTCTTCCGGATCTGCACTGATTTCTGAAATCAAACATTGTGAGTGAATATCTGATATTTGCCAGTAACACAAATTCTGCAAGGTGGATTTGAAATATCTCGGAAATCAAAAGCCTTGACGTTTTTTTAGAGGAATCAGCTCGTACTGTTTTCTTCTCTCCTCGGCTTTAATGAGAAGAGAGAGTGAAGCTCTTCACGACGTGCAGTGGATCTGTAAAGCTTCAAGGCTCGGAGAAACAGCCCAGTACTGTATGATGACAGAGCGGCCGGATCTGGGGATTAATTTGAGATTAAACCAGAGCTGAGATCAGGAAAACCTGCAATAAAGCCGTATCACGAGCTAGAAGCAGGCCAGCTAAGAGACGCGGCAGATTCATTGTGACAGCTTATTTCAGGCCGGCTTGGAAACAGCAAAGTGATTGAATCTCTTAACTGTGGTGTGCATCGAACCGTGTTTGTACTGAAGTTCTTAAAAGCGTAGGGCTGTAGTATAGCCTTCTACTCAAAGAAGGTGTGTGTTGCATTGTGTTTTTGTTTGCCAGGCTACGCTAATGCAACATAGTTTTGACATGGACGATCGGCATAAAATAGAACCAACACCATAAGCTCTGCAGAGTTACGCTGGCAGAAGTTAAAGCGCAAACAGTTATGCTATGTTAACGTAGCATACATTAATGACATCATCACTGTAAGGTCTGCAGAGTTTCACGGCCAGAGCTTTAAAACGCAAACCGTTATTGACATATTCACCATAATGTTGGCATTGTCAAGCAGAATCTTCCCCTTAAATCCAGCAGTTACACGGCTGGACCTTTAAAACGCAAACCGCTATAACAATATCTTGACATCTTTGTAATGTAGGTGTTGTAAAGTCACATCATCACAGTAAGATCTTCTGAGCTGCCCAACCAGAGTTTTAAAAAGCAAAACCGATACGCTATGCTAACATAGCATACGTCACTGAAATAATTTTCTTAAGGTCAACATTGTTAAGTAGCACCATCACAGTGACATTTTCTGAGTTACACAATTGGAGCTTTAAAAAGCGCTCTGTTGCGCTACAAAGAGCCCTTTTAAACATCATCACTGTACGTTCTGAGTAGTTACATGGTCGGAGCTTTTAAACAAAAGCTGTTATGCTACTGTATGCTACGTAGCATAGTAGCATGTTAATGCAGTAGAGCGTGATTCTTTGTGTTTTAATGCTCCAGTCGCATAACTTACAGAGAGGATTCGTCTCATAGTAAAGCGCGTGTTTTTCCCACGCTTGTAACAGGGTAACAGCCTCCGACCTTGGTAACAGCCTGAGGTAACAGCCTTCAATACAAATCCACTCTATTGGTTCAGAACCATCCAGCTAGCACTCAAAGCTATGACTCAGAGAATGCAGGCGCAAAACACTGCTTTTCTCTAAATATTTCATATAGCTTGAGCTCCTGGCACACACACTCTATCGTACCTGTCTGTGGGTCTGAGTGGGCCCGGCTGTGTTTTAAAAGCACTCGCACTCTGTCACTAAGTGTTTTGCCTTTGTGCTCGGACATATTTGCTTGCGTGGAGATTCCCACCGGTGCTCTGCGTCCTTGTGGCGGTGAGAGGATGAGACATTGCTCGTCTTTCACACCGGCGGATGTCGAGAGGATCTGGAGCACGTGGTCATGAATGGACCAGAATAGGGGAGAGGAAGTGAGGCGACCCGCCGCCCTTGAGGGATTGATTACTCCTGAAGCGTGAACTATTGACGTAAGACTCATGCCGCGCTTTTTAGAAGAGCTTTTTTGCTCAATCTGCTACAACACGGCTGAGTTGGAGCCTTTTGGATGTGATTGTGTTCAATTGAATTACATTTGTGTTTTTTTTTTTTTCGATTTATTGTGATTTGGTTCGATTGTTTTTGGATCAGTG
>CM051502.1:22437832-22468863 GCA_028031935.1 Paedocypris micromegethes
AAAAAAAAAAAAAAAAAACGACTTGCACTGTAAAAATTGTGAAAATCTAAATTCGGAAATTGAAAATATCAGATTTTAAAAGCTCTGTGAATATGTGTTTGTAGTATTTATATAAGTATATACTGTATGTATATCTTGTCTATATTGCAAACAATCAATTGTTACAATACCTTATTCTTACATAATACCTGATTCTTATTCTTATTTTTTTTTTTTTTATATTATGTAGCATGTTTTCTGAATCATTAATTTTTTCTGAATCATCAGCTTTTTTCCCCAATTTATAATTTTAACTATTAATAAGGTCCACAAAAATATTTAATAGTTATTTTTATCAATTCCCTACCAAGTAAGGCCTTTTCAAACGGAGCTATCATTTTGTTATTATTTTAGCTACAGGAACTCAAGCCTAATTAAATTACCGACTATCTCCCATCACGTCGCTCTGTTGTGAGCAGGGAAAAGGCCAGGCCGCCCTTCTCGTGTAGGCCGCTTTTAATCAATTTGCAAAAGGGCCAAGAGGAATCGTTCTGAGGAGAAGGAGCGAGAGCCTCCTACATGGAAGGTCAGCAGAAAACGCTGAAAAAAGCTGAATCTCTTTCTCAGAATCTCATCTCAGCAAATGCAGCTATACAAATGTCCTCCATCTGTTATTAGCGGAGACTCATCCAGCGCGACACAGTCCAGGAACTTCTGCGGCTCTCAGCCTCCATACGCTGGCTTTGATTTACTGGAGCTTCATGATGAAACGCTTCGACTTGAAGGAGTATTCGCTGTTGAAGCAAACGACTTTGGCTACTGCTTCGGACGGACGTCGTGCGTCTACATATAATTAACAGCTTCCTACATTTGTCATTCATACCGTGATTATAAATCTCATTGCAAGATCTCTCTTGTTTAGTTCTCCTTGTCTGTCTCTGCGCTGTCTTTGCTTTCTCAGAAACAGAAACATTTGCGTCCGATGTAGTGCTTTTAAGAAATTACAAGACTCAAAACAGATTCTAAATTTTATATTTGTTGTTTTGTTTTAAAGTGAGTTTACAAGAATTGCTGCTGGTTCTATTTGAATTATAATTCTCTTTATTTCCATTAGAAGAAAATTAGAACTAACTAACTATGTTAAATATGTTTTACTAATTTAACGCCTGTAATCAACAATCATTATATTATTATTATTATTATTATTATTATTATTATCATAATCAAATGAATCAAGAATAACACCTAATTAAAAAAAAAAAAACATGATGTGTGTGTTCACTTTATGTCCTGTAAGTTTGCTGTAAAAGTCCGACAAAACTTGCTAAAAGTAAACAAACAAAAAACAAACACAATCAATAGAACACAGCTGAACCCAATGAACCACATTACTGAACCTCAGGGAATGATGGGAATTGGAGTTGCTGACACAACAGGGCATGCAGAAGTGACAAACAGAGTGGCGTTATGAAGTTGATTTAAACAAGAACAATGCTGCTCCTAAAATCTGTGGTCAGAGCCGGGCTCGGTGAGCGTGATGAAGTAAACACAACCCGCTGAGCTTCTTCTGGCCCTGGACCAGCCGCCTCTTGTTTGTTCCCCTCAGGGAGCTTTAGGTTGAAGAAACAGCTGTGAGTTGGGCTCCTGAACTCTTACTCTCTCTGTCTCTTTGTATGTTTTTTATTTTTTCTCTGCCCTCCATGAGCTCCCTTTAGACAGGGTGAGTACAAATCTTCTCAGCTAGCTTTAATCCAGCTCTGTTGACAGTGTGAGTAAATAAAAAGATGTGTTCCAAACCAGAATATCCACTTCTAAGCTTTATGTACCTCTGAGGATCACAAAGAATATAGTATACACGCGCACACACACACACACACACACACACACACACACACACACACACACACCCACTCACACACGTGTATAATTCTAGAAACATTTGTTCACGTATAAATAATATTTGCATTTTTCTCTCTATAAATGTTTGACATAATTCATCCTGGGTATTTTTAAATTAAAACAATTAAAACAAATGGATTGATCCATACGAATAATAGGAACTATCGTGTCAGGCTTCAAAATCTATCTGCTTATCAAAGTTTATTTAAGCCCTGTACTGTCACTGTCTTTTTAAATCCATCTTTGTGAATTTAAAATGTAGATCATGACATTTAAAATGTAGCATCAGACACATATTTCATGATTCTCACGATTAAGCCTATTAATAATGCATTTATGTCGAATTTAGCTCATCTTTTCTTTTTCACTTAGAATTCTTTTGTTGTTTTTTTCTGTGACAGATGGTTGTGTTTATCAATAACGACTGTTATTGCGCTAATTTTTTTTAATCATCTTGACCAGGAAAGTTTTATTACTCTAAAGAAAATATGCTTAATATATTTAATATATTTAATAAATACTAAATTATATTATATATATTATAAATATAAATAAATTAACAACTGTTTAAAAGAAAGTATTTACATATACACAGCTGAAATCGCAGAGTTTTTAGATTTCCTTACGTTTTTAATAAATCACAGCCATCAGATATTCAGAATTAGTATAGATACATTTCATGATGTCATAAGGTAAACAAATTGTACACAAGATATAATGATATAACTAATTATGTGCATTAACTAGCGTATAGCCTTCCATGTTTTTCCATTACAAAAAATGCTTCGCCCTTCAAAATGACAACAACAGCAATATTAATAACAACAACAAAATCCTAAAAAATGTAGATCTCAATGAAAAAAGTGAAACATTTTAGGCACAATGTCGCAGACTTTCCTTGTTTTTCCATTCATAGAATTGAATTTTAGAATTGGATTGTAATGCGTGTCTACTTCCTGAACTTGTCGATCCCTGTCTGTCTTGGCTTCCTCACCTCTCTTGTGGAGCTCTGAAACGCAGACATCTGGTGAAGTACGTACACAATTTGGGGCGGCATTAGCAGTTTCCTGGCCCTTGGCTTAGCCTGGCCGCCCTTAAGCTTGTGAAGCTCAGGCGGCCCGGTTCCTCTCTGCACCCCACACAACCATTTCACCCTGTGACCCCACTCAGAGTGGAGGATTATGGCAGTGCGTGGGGGGAATATGAGAGCGGGCCGCTGACCTTGTGTGCCAAACTTTGTTGCACTCCATATTGTGTCTTGCACTTGAATGCGAACTTGAATTTGAAGCTTGTTGCACGGTTTTTTTCCCGCCATCCCTGAAGCTGTTAATATTCCGAAGGCTAACAGCTGCCAGAAATGCGGATTAGAGCTTCTTTGTGTTGCTGTGGTTTATCCCATACTGACAGTGGTCCAGTCCCGTAGACGCTCTCCATCCCTGCTGCGTTGCACGCGGAGTGTTAACAATGCGCACCAGATATATCTGACGCAGGGTTTTTTTTTTGTTCCCACTCCTGCGGACTTCAGATGTTTTGATGGTTAGTGCTCGAATGAGACTTTAATGCAGCAGCACAAGCTCCGCTCTAAAAGCACTTCATAATAAAAGAGAAAAGCAACGCTTACTCAGCTTGCCAGCTTCGTCCTCATAATGTCATTTAAATTAATGGCTTCCTGCAGAATTAAGGTGGCGACGTCAAGAGGCTGCAAACATCGCAGGTTAGTGTGTATACTCGGTCCACAGACGGTGTCCGGGGGATTTACTTTAAATAAATCACAGGCCTTCTGACTGCAGGCAGTCGCCAAGAGGTAAATACAGGCAGAGAAATACGAATGGAAATGGAGAACTGTGGCAAATTGGGCAGAAAAATCAAACTCTAGTCTAAGTTGTCTATAAAAAAGTAATGTTTTGTTTTTTTTCCCCTCCATCGTGTGTTGGTAAAGCTTCTACAACTAAAAAAACTCTAAAACAGAAAAGCTTCTTGACCTTTAAAACACTTTCATTTGGTGTTGGCGAGCCAGAGGAGCCGGAAACAAAACGAACCTTAACCTGGAGCGAGAGCAATGACTCTATTATTCTAGCAATTACAAAAACCAGTTCATTTAAAAAAGAAGCGAGTCAGTCTTGCTGTGATTAGATTGTGTCTGAGAGCCACTGCTGCGGGGCGAACAAAATGTATTTACGCTGAACATGGAATTTGGTCTAAACCTTAACAGTCATTACTGTGCAATTCAATCTTTTAATGGAACATATTGGCATCTCTTTCTAAAAAAAAATGAAAAAGTTGTGATTAGTGTTTTACATCCATATAATATTTCTCTACTTTTCCACTTCTTGGTCCTGGAGAGCTGGAGCCAATCCCAGCAACTCTAAGTTTGAACATTGGACACACCCCCTGAATTGGTGGGCAACCAATCACCAGGGTTCCTACAGTTTCTGAAAAGTCAAATTCAAGAACTTTTCAAGCACTTTCACATTCCATGCTCAAGCATTTCCAGCACCATACAGTTGTTAAATATATATATTTAAAGGTCTGCCTAAATACGACCAAAATACGACAAAAACTTTGACTTTAAAGAGATATTATGCGAAAACAAACAAAAACCAAGATGTGCTTGGTATTAGAAATAGGTTAAGGTTTGTCTAGTCGACTGTCATTATTAGTTTATGTACAGTTGATATAAAACAAATGAACAAAATACACGAATGACCCTAAATGCTTTCTTAGCGAGTTAAAATTTTAAGTTTAAGTTTAAACTGTAATAAGAGGGAACAAACATGGATAATAAACTGATTTTTATTCTTTTACTTTAGTACCACAGTACTCATTTTTACAGTTTTATTTTCCCAATACCTCTTATGTAATGAGTTTTTTTATTACAGTTATTATGATATTTTATCGTATTGTAAAAAAAATGGTGAAAATTTTTCGATTGAAAAAAAAAATTTACGGGGGCATGAAATATATTAGGGCATTAGCATAATAATTGCATCCCGTTTTCTAACATTTTTGCCTTACGCAAATACTTTTGGCACAAATTAATTTCGTAAATCGGGGTACCACGGTATTTGTTTGTTGTGAAATAAGTATATTTAAATTTTAAAATAAAAAAAATAAAGCATTTTCAGGAATTTCAAACACCTGTAGGAACCCTGAATCACAGAGTGGGACATGTACTTTACAGTCTTTACATGTACTTTACAATTTAGCAGACACGTTTATCCAAAGCGACTTACATATCATCAAACTTTTTACAATTCCACAAATTCCAGCTTTCCCCGGGAATCAAACCCATGACCCTGTGTTTCAAACACCAACACTCTACAGGGCTACTGGGAAGGCTACATTACACTTACGTACATTCTCACACCTATGGACTATTCTCCAATCACTAATCCTCCTGAACGCACAATTTAGGCTGTGGGAGGAAACCCAGAGGAAACCCACACAAAAGTGGAAACTATACTCTGGTTTGTGTACAGTAAGGTCAATTGGGAAATGTATAGTCTCTATAAATACACGCTCCCATGAGGAATCCTTAAAACACAACAGGTATTTTGTCATTTCTGACACAGAAATACAGAGAAGTGCTGATGCGGCATGCAGTTCGATGCAAAGAACAGATCATACTGTACACGTGTAGCTTATTAGCCTATTTTTAGCTTCAACACTCATTCCTGGATGTTTCAGGAAAATGCCAAGACCTTTAGTAACCTATTTAGCAGATTCTAAATGGGGTAGGATGGGACTGACACATGACACACGAACAATATGAATGATCCGTTTGAACGAATCACAAAGGAATTGGAGTAATGCTGCCCGGTACTATCAGATTACGAATCGTTCACTGAGGAGGCTCGTTTGTTTCGATTCAAATGAAAGATTCTGTCATTTTGACAGAATCGTTCACGAACGACACATCACTATTGTCACACCTATAGTCAATTTTTCAGATACTAATTCTCCTGAGCATGTGTTTTTGAATTATAGAGAAAACCTTGAGGAAACCCCCGCATGCATGTGGAGAACATTAAAAACTCCACACACTGTGGTTGAAAGAAACGTATTTTTGTCAAACATGGTACGTGACTTGTGCTTTTACAGTAGAAGTATAATACGCAAGGATAGTTTGTACTGTAAATCTCATAAGAATTGTATGAGCATCTTGACTAAGACATCGCAGCTGTTTAACAGTAAAATGCAGCAGTACATTTTTTTCGAGAGGTTCATCTGATGCAGGAAAACAAAGATGTCTTTGCATTTCATGCTACATTTCTTGCCATCCGCACACGGCACATTTAACCCTCGGCTCAGTGCTGAAGGGGGGACGAAGCGGAATAATGGCTGTTTTTACACACCCGCATCCAAACGGCAATTAGCCTGCATTTCACGCCACATTGGCTTTGCGCTTACATGAGGGTGGAGGCCTCGGAACATACCTAGATTGGGAGGGATGGACGACTTCATCAGATCATTAATATGGAGTTTGTCACTGAATGTTTTATCGTCCATTCATTATTCATCTACAAGTAGAACGAATGGGAAGAGCTTGATTCTGTCACAGGTCCGTTGAAAAAGTTAAGGCTGTTTATTATTATTAGTTTTAAATGTTCCTGTACAGCATGGAATCGATGGAATTGAGTTTGGGTTAACTGCTTTTCTGTTGCATTTTTATGTTGCATCTAGCTATCTTTGTTGGTCTTGCTTCAATTCTAGCTACTTTCCAAATCCTCTTGGTGGCTTTGACAAGGATTACAATAAGCAAAAAGAAGATTTTAATATGCGTGATTATGTGATTACAGTTTTTTCTCAAATGCTAAAACACATTTCACAAATGATCCCTGCATGTCACCCAATGTCTAAACACAACACTCGCTTCTAAAGCTACATAAACACAACTACACCTTCTCACTTCAAAACTCAAACCTTCGTATCAAAAGAGCAGCTCGAAGCTTTAAAAATGTAAACACAATTCACATCATTGCACACTACAGCAAAACAACTGAAAACACAATTCTCGGTTGGTGAGAAGATTCCTTGATTCATCATTTGAAGTAATGGAAAGTTAGAAGTCTTAGATTTCTACAGAGGATTAGGCATTTCGATTTTTTTGTTTGACATGAGGAGTATATATCTGTAGAAAATACAGCATGTACACTACTGTAACAACTCAATGCAAAAACAGAATTTATGCGCACAACAGTATTCTTGAAAACATGATCAGGGTGTGAAGTCCTTTTATTTACGTTATTCACACCACACACACTGGGATGTCATCACTGGCCAGCTCCATTGCCTTTAGGAGGTTCTCTCTAGTGTATGATTTTCTGTCATAAACCTTCCATCTCCACAATGAGACGAACTCCACTATACGGTTCAGGAAAGGGGAGTAGAGTGGCAGACAGACGTTTAAAAAGCGGTTACTGTTGGTGGTGAACCACTCTGACTTTGTTTGTTCTGATTACATAAATGGGAGTTGTGGTCCAGTGGTAGGAGACATGGACTCGTGTCCAAAAGGTTGCAGGTTCGAATGCCCTCTACAGCTGGTTCTGCAACCAAGTGCTTTTTTCACTTTGGGCAAAATGCTGAACCCCTCTTGCCCCCCAGGCATAGGTTACCCTCTGGGTTCAGCATGCTGGTAAATTTTGCCCTCTGATTTTTTCTGGTAAATTGCCCTCTGATTGCCCCCCATGGCCAGGAACCTCAGATGGTTCTTTGGCCAGTGAAGCCTTTGTTTCGTTGAAGCCAGCCTCATCCAGGTCTGGCCATCGTGTCCAACTGTAATATCCTCTGTGAAAATGTGAAAGTGTACAGGTGTTCAGAACAACAGTCAATCAGGTAGTAGAAGTAACGTTGACCACTGAGCCCACTAACTGTACTGTGAGTATGGATGTATACTTACTTGTGTTGCGCAGAGTTGCGCTCAAAGGGAACCCTTAGACCTGTTTCATCCGCATCTTTTGGCGCCGGAGAACTCTGTCTATTGACATCATCAATGCTCTCAACATTGACATTACGTATCGGCAATTACTTTGCTTTGTCTCTGATCTGCCGGAGTCTGAAGAGGTTGTTCTCATGAAACTATATCCACAACAAGGGTTTCTTGTGCCGCTGTAAATATGGCAACCCTACCACCTCTACAGTATGTGGCATTCTTTCAACTACAGTAACTGATTTGAAACCAATAGACTACTTTCACAGGCTTGCAAAACTGTATTGTGACAAACAAAGCAATAGAGTACCATACATGTAGTGTTGTCTGAATACCCTGATAATGGTGGCCACAGTGAACCTACTCAGGTTCAGCCATTGTCATGCCATGGACAATGACATGGTCAATGTTGCTTGCATCTCGTCTATAATGGCGTCTATAATTGTCTTGCTCTTCCTCTTGGACCTTCTCTTCTCCCTTGCTGGCCTCCTTCTGTTCCTCATTGGCCTGCATCTCTTCTTCCATGACCAGCTCTTCTCTTTCCTGTGACTCGAATTTCTCTTCCCCTGATTCTGCCTTCATCCATTCTGTTTGTTGAAATTTCTTCAGCAAACTTTGCACTCTGAACTTGCTTTTATACATGTAGTCACAGCATTAGCAACAAGTGTCTTCAATTTTGAGTTGTTGTGTGTAGTGAATGACGCCAGGTGTGTTCATTGTGTTCAAATATTGTGTTAAGCATTTTGCATCACATGAGCTTTCATTTGAGAATATGAGCAGAGTTCTTTTGCAACTTATGTTTTAGCAAGGACAAGGGTGTTTAGAGTTATGAGAACAGACATTGTGTTTTGTGAATTGTGTCTTCATGTGAAATGTGTTTATGCTATTGGAGAATGATGGTTAGATTTGGTAAATGTGTTTAGATGACTGGTCATTTGGTTTAGGGGATTGGCTTTTGTGTTTTAGCATTTGAGAAAAACTGTAATATATTGTCCAAAACAAGTTGGGAGTATTCAAAGAGCCAAATAACTTTGAGATCTGCATAATCCAAATTTTAAATATTAGCAAGACTCAACTTTATGCACTTTATTTTGCAATGCATTTTTTTCATAGGGTCCGAAATTGCTAATACTGCACCATGTTAGCATAATGCTAAAACAGATGTTAATGTGATTATCAATCAAAAATTAGTAGTTGGGTTTATTTTTTTGTCACAGGTCCGTTGCATGAGTTAAGGTAGTTTATTTTTATTAGTTTTTAATGTTGCTGTACAGCATTGATGGAGTTTGGGTTTTTCTGTGGCACTTTTATGTTCTTCTAATGTTCAGGTTTCTAGTTCCAGTTTTTCCGTTTTTTCTAGAATAGAGTATATTAGCTACAGTATTTAACTGAGGGGGCGGGATATTTTCGCTTTACTCACTTTATTTTGCAATGCATTTTTTTCATACGGTCAAAATGCTGCATCATGTTAGCATAATGCAAAAACAGACATTAATGTTATCAATCAAACATAAGTAGTTGGGTTCATTTTTTATATTTTTATATTTGTATTTATATAATTGTAGCGCTGCTTTGTATTAATTTGATATGTATTTCTTATAACACTCGGAAATGGCTATCAGTGTAATGTGGCATTTTGAACCTCAAGCGATCGGAGAAAGTCAGGTGACCCGATTCTGCTGTGTTTTCTGTGGTTTCAGAGCCGGTCCAATGACTTTCAAGGCAAACCCGGCTTTTGATCTCCATTTGTGATGCTGGCCTTCTGTTGAAATATCAAGTTGGCCATTAGATCAAAGTGTCTAGTCTCTGCGCTGCTGTGTATTGAGAGAATGGATGAGAAGAGGAGAAGATGACGTAGAGAGGTTTCTGTGCCTGACCAGAACATTGTGCTGGGGGTCTCTCGTCCAAACAACAATCACAGAAACGGCGTCTTCAACCGTCACTACACAGCCTTACAGGGTCATTTGAGAATCAAGAACACATGATAGGTCGCCACTTAATCTTGCTAAATGGAACACTTAGGCTTTCTCTCCCCTGGAGTCAGGAACATGTGAATTATTTACTGTAGATGACTGAGTCGCTTATGGCTACAATCTAACGTATGAGGTGTGAAAGCAAACCACTGAATATATTAGGCCGATGACAGATTCATGGCAGCCCTGGGGGTCACCATGTATCCGTCAGATGCTGCAGTCAACCATGTCTCAAAGCTTTTCCGGTTTCCATGATGTGTCACTCTGATGAAGGCCATGTGGATCTAAAGCATGATTTCAACATTGATCTCTCACTTGATTAGTTAGTGCTCTATTTAAATGTCTTGACAATCTCTGAACAGCAGCTCCCCAAAGTAAAGTATGCACCTTGAACCCGCAGGGTTTGTTCATACTTAACCGGTAGGTGGGTACATAAGATTGCCCACAACCAAGTGTAAAAAAAGTCTCAATGCTGCAAAAACATCTCAATGTACATCTGCTTTCACTTAGAGGACCACAGCGTGGAAGTATGTAGAGCATCACACGAAAGATTTGGGAGGAAGGATTCAAGAAGCGATTCAAGAACAATCTGCCCTGTTTACTGAGATCCAATCGTTCGAATCGTTTCAGAGGAACATCAGGCGTCTCCATCAAAGCCAGACACTTGACTACTAGGCTGGTCTCTCACAAGCGTCTAATCTCTTTCACTCTTCTGGTCTCTCTTGCATATCTCGGATCCCCTTTACAAGCGTCTGATCTTTCTCGCACATCTTCCCGCCATACAACGCAAGAAACTTTGAACCTGCTCAATTCATGACATAATTATTATATTTATCTTAAACCCTGAATTGTAGGGGAATATGTTTGTACTTTAAATTGTGTGTGAGTGTGTGTGTGTGTGTGTGTGTGTGTGTGTGTGTGTGTGTGTGTGTGTGTGTGTGTGTGTGTTTTGTTGCCATTTCAACCACAAGCAACTTCTCTGTACTTGATAAAACTTGATGTCTTGAGTCAGCAGAGCAAACAGCAGTGGACTAAGCACACAGCCTTGTGGAGCACCAGTGTCTGTGCTGGAAGTGCTGTACCCAATCTGGAATGTCTGAGGCCTCCCAGTCTGGAAGCACAGAATCCAGTTACAATACTGTACACCCCCTCGAGATAGTAATCAGGGAATTATCTTTGGGATGACCAATCAGGAATAGACCATAAAAATAACAGACCTTGTAAAACGGTAAATTTGTGATTCGGGTTTCGGGGTTGAAGGTCGAATCCCGGTGGGTTTTATAACTGTTTTTTTTGCATGTGTTCTTTTGTCTGTGTGTGTGTGTGTGTGTGTGTGTGTGTGTGTGTGTGTGTGTGTGTGTTTGTCTTTACTGAATGGATAATATTGTCATAATCACCTACTTTTGATTATGATAATACACCTACCTTGACTTTTTTATCCCCCCTTTTTTTAAAAGATATTTTTGTTACTTTAAAATGACAAATGTTGGAAATACCCAGCGTTATACTCTAAGTTTCTGTGAATTCTGAAAGATGTGAAATTTACAATTACATGCTATTATTCTTCTAGCCTACGCGTTACTATGTCAACGGTTACTGAGTCACAGTATGAGTCAGGACAAGCGACTAGTGATAGCGCAAGTAAAGCATCTGTTTCATAACTTTTGCAAGTCATTAAAATGCACATATCCTCTTGAAATTTTAATTAATTTAATTTTACATTTTTATCTATTTAGCAAATATAAAGACTTTTAGCATCTTATTTTTGACGTGCAAAATGGCCATTTTATTTACTATGCTCAGCGTTGCTTTTCTCTCCTGATTTTGCATATACCGTATTTTCTGGACTATAAGCTGCTACTTTTTTGCTACCGCTAGGGGCGCTCTAAACCGGAATTAGACAAAATAAATGCAAAGAAGAATATGCTACTTCCTGTTTAGCAGATATAATTTTTATGTGTTTTAAACAGCAAAGTTGCTGCCGTGTTAAAATACAGGTTAGGAAAAAAATCTATTTAGTTACATACATGTACATTTCCAATTCAAAATTGTTCTGTTCCTGTAGTAAATATCTAATCCAAAAACATACATATCTGTGGCTTGCAAAACTTTTTTAGTAGAGTGGATGCGGCTTGTATGCAGGTGTGGCTTGTTTATCTTTTTTTTTTTTTTTAAAACAGAGCGGATACGGCTTATATACAGGTGCGGCTTATAGTCCAGAAACTACGGTATGTGCTTTGTCACGTATCTGACATTATTTACATATTTCTACAACATATAATTTTTCAATTAAGCAACTTTTAATCAACATAAAAACTGTGAGAGAATTGATCTTGGCTAAATTAGCTTGGCTATTTGTTTTGCTAAAGCTACTGGACCGTAGTGCTAAAGCTAAAGGTTACAAACCTTATATTATAGAAGTAGCTAATTCTATGGCTGAAAGGACTCTGTCGACTGGACTCTCAGGAATAAAGCTCCGAGGTAAAACACACTTTAAGAGAAAAGAGAAGCACTTATTAATCTTATCTTGGCAGAATCATTGTGGCTGATCATTGAGCATAGCAAAGCGCTACAAGCATCGCCTGATTGTGCTAATGTAGCAGGTTAATGTAGCATCACTTTCTTAGCATAATATGTTTTCACTGCCCAGTTCTCCTCTTTTAAAAAAGAAACGACACCACAATGTAGCTTTTATTGTATAAATAATCCCTCTGAAAAGCAGCAATCCAGCGCTCACTGAAGTCAAGGTGCCTGTCTTCACAAACAAAGGAGCTAGCGTTGTACCTTCACGTTTTTTTTTATCTATAATGGAAAAACCTTTTCAGAGGAAATGAGACAGATAAATGTGCCTTTATAATTCAATTATTGCAGGGGAACAAAATAACCCGGAGTAAACTCGATTCGCTCCGGTCAAGCTTGTTGTCATTTGAGCGTTAGAGGGAGATGATCATTTGATATAATCGGCTCTTTGATTTTCGCCAAATAAATTTTTACGTGCTGTGGTGCATGATTTTTTTGAGTCTTTATCGATCATGTTTGTCCTTGCGCTTGAAATAAATTCACATCTGAAGGTTGATGGTAGTTTTGTCCTATAAAAACTTCATTTGTCAGATTCCACTGCTCCTAATAACGCCACGCTGGAACGGAAAAGGTTAGCAATCTCGTAGCTGTCTCCTCGTAGCTTATCGTTTGTAAAACACGGTAGAGAATGCGTGTGCTCTTGGTAGCGCGCACGCGTATCTGCGTTGACACCAGGCTATTGTTGCTAATTAATGAGCTTCATAATAATGGCACATGGCTCGCAGATTTAATCTTCACTTAGAGTGTGTATTAGCGGTTTGATGTTGTTGGCTGTTAATAAAATCAGCTTTGTCCGATAATACATCAAATCTAAATTAAGTCACCATGACGAGGAATGATAGTTCAATGTCAGGAATGTCAACGGCCTTTATTTGCATCAATCATGCTATCATGATAATGTAATTATTTTTCTCTAATATAGCTCGATGAATCATAAATGTTGTGTCTTGCATGACATTGGTTGTGTACAGTGTCTGGCTAGCATCCAGGCTAAGCTTTAATTTATCAATGCTGTGTTTGCTTGCGTATCAACTATATTGGTTTTGTTATATATACTTAAACAGCATAATATTGTATACATAAAAATTGTAAATAGTATTCATTAATAATTGTAAATTGAAACTGAAAACGGTTTTTATATTGCTTGAATATGAAACAAAAAAGAATTTCCAAAGCGGGATGAAAAAAGAATTTCTGATTTTCATATGTGCAACTGTCTGTGATTGTGGGAATAATGGGCTTCCGAAAAAGAGAACAATTTAGCAAAAATATATTTTTGCACTGCATCACAAATCTAAATAATAATGTACAATCATGGACAAAAATTGGCAGAACATTGGCAGTCCCATTGAACTCTTTACTGCAACAAAGAAAAATCGATGCGTTTTGCTGTCATACACACATTTTCGACTCTAGACCAACTTATACATTTTCTTTACATTCTTTATTGACGCAGGCTTTTCCCACCAATCCGACTCGTTGTAGAAGTAACCTGTCCGGGATTTGAACATCGTTCCGTTTGGTTACAAGTCCACCTTTCTAACCACCTTAAGTGTAAAGAGTACCTGAAAACAACACTTGAGTAAATGTACAGATACCTTACTGTAAAAATGCCTCCTTTATAAGTTACAAGTTCAAGTTTATTTATATAGCACTTTTCTTAGTCCCAGACCGACACAAATATACTATGAATTTGAACCGAAGGCAGAATTAGAAAAAAAAGAAGTCACCAATTCCAAGATGACTTGAGTAAAAGTTGTAAAGTATCCAATTTTATATTAACTTAAAAATTACATTTACTGAATGTCGGCTCAAAAAACACCAAGAAATGTGAATAACAAGCAACTCTTTATTTCCAAATATAGAAATAAACTGTATCAATGAATGCAATGTAACAAGTAATGGTAAGTGTTAATTCAAATGTAGTGATGTAAATAGTGCAGATACTCAATCTAGATACTCAAATGTAGTCAAGTAGTGGGTAAAAGTTGCTTTAATTTTCAGTGCAAGAAAAAAGCAGCCAAAAATACTTAAGTAAAGTTACGAAGTCCAATTACCCGAATATTTTACACCACTGCTAACCACTAGGCTAAAACTACTATACAGATCAGCCCGAGAACCACACCATGGTTTTATTTCAGAATAGTCCACCAAAGCAGACATTTTCAACACAACATTAGCATTAGGCTAACGATCAAATTCTTAAAACTTTTTTAATTAATTTATCTTTGTGCTGCAGCGGTGGGCAAAGCAAAGCGTTGTGAGGTGTTCGCAAGGCAGCCGAGAGCCCAGGAACTTAAGAGAGCCCGACCGCATGAGCTGTGACACATTCCACTTGAGTTTACAAATGATATTCCTCTTCGCAATATGTGCTTCATGCTACTCCCACACACTACAGAGTAATTTCTCTCTTAAGGCCGTAATGGAGACGAAGGCTTCTTCCTCCTCTCCATCTCCACACAGATGTCTCTACACACCCCTCGAGACAGACATGGTCCCCCGAGTCCCCTGCAGAGATACCGATGCCCAGCGAACAGGCCGTTTATCAAAATGCCTTCAGTGGGCCGCGTCCCGCCGAGACCGCTTCTGGCTGAGGAGACACATCTGTGTTAGAGACACACAGGCTTATAATTAGATTATTGCCGGGATCTTTGACACACTTACAGTAGAGTGCGGTATGCCACCCACTCCACCATGACAGCGCTGTGCCTACAACGGCGGCGTCGAGTCTTTTGTCTGGTTTTGTCTGCGGCGCCGCTACAAAGGAAGCTCTTAGAAAAACAAGAGTGCGCCTGCAGAACGGAACCGGCTGCTTGATGAACATATCCTCAGATGAAACAATTCTGGATAAATTAAGCTGGATATAAAAAGACTCAAAAGAAAATATTTTAATACCAGTAGGAACTTGATGGAGAAGCGAGCTGAGAACATTATGCTGCTTAATGGCTTTGTGTGTGCTTCTCGTGCCCTTTAGGGCGCAAACATTGGCAGTGGTAAAGTGTCGACCTATATTAACGTTGCCGTCTAGTCGCTTTAGATTTTTGAGCAGAGCTGGTGTTAAAAACCAGCTTGTGGTTCAGTTTATGTTTGATTTAAGGTAGTAGCATCTGATAATTGATAATGTTAATGGTAATGACAAATGTATGCACTTGTAATACCACACATCAACCACTGCTGTAACATGGCACAATTGAGTAAATGTTTTGAGGACTTGCAATTATTTAAAAAAAATAAATAAATAACTAACACAGACACACACACACACAGACACAAACATACACAATTCATAATCTTGTTGCATATCAGTCTGTTTCATCCAGTGTTTATTTTTTCTGCATGGTTGTAGCGACGCAGAACGTAGACAGGATAAGCAACTCTTTTATTAAACATGTAAGTCTGATATTTCAGATTATCACAACAGAGAAAATGAATGAAAAAATGAAAATGATGATTATTCATAGAAACATTTGGTGATTAGTGGAATATTTGCTTACGTGATGATAATTGGAATTAATTATAATGATTATAATAATTATTATAATCAATTGGATAATTGGATTATGTAACGCTTCATTAATGTTTCAAGTCGTTTAATTGTTTATCGGAATACTTTGTTGTCTATTTCTTATTTTTTATGGGGTTTGTTTGTCTGTATGCTTTTTTTTTATGATATGTTTGTTTGTCACTTGACTGGGTCACTAGATTAAACTGGACTTTTTTCTGATTAAATCACAGCTTCAATGGAGTCTGTTCTGGGACGAAAAAAGCAACGTCTCAAGCAACGTAATTGCATTTCAACGCAGTGCGTCTTATTCAAGCGGTCCCAGGGACCTCATTCCACATCCAGTGCTGCTCTTTTTTAATCAGCAGCATCTTGATTATGATACGTCGAGCATAAGTAATGCTGCATATTTACGGGGCGTTTCATTAATAGCTGCAGGGGTTCCAATTTGTGCTGAAGATGGCGAATTCCCTGCGACGGCGTTTGTTTCCATCACGATGACATGCGAGCGGCTGCAAGCTGAGGCGTACGCAAGAATGAAGGATTGCTTTGTTTTCTCCGAAAGGCAATTAAAATGTTTAGCATGCTGCGGCTCGCGTGCAAGAACAATTACAGACACTCGGATTTGATTTGGGTTAAAAGTTGATGATTTTTGGTTAAACGCGCAAACGATCCGAATCCGCCAGAATCATTTAATTTCAGCTCAAATGTGTTCTGAAGGACACAAATTGAATTCATTTTTATGAATTATGCAGAGATTTTTTTACCCCAACTGAATTTTTTTTCTGGCTAAACGCAAGCTGATTCCGCTTGTATTTTAACAATCAATAAAAACGAAACGAAAAACGGAGATGGGCAATAGATTTTTAATACAGTTTTAGTGCAACAAAGCAAATTTATTGTATTTTCATATAAAAAATACAAAAAATGTAAGTCATATTTAAGTCATAGTTTTGATTTTTTATAGCAAAGATTTTGCTGTATTTATTAATATTATCAAATACCACCGTTTCCAAGCAACATTAAGTGACTGGATTATAATTACGAATTATTGTACACATTTTTAACAGAAGTTTAGAATTGCTCTTGTACCCATCGCATTATCACAGAAAAGGCTTTATCTCTGAAAATGTCCAAAAATTGGCATCTGGATCAACCCTTGGGTCTCGGCCTAAGAGGTTTCATAGAGAACTTGTCATATACTGTATCGTCTCACGGCTTATTTGCGGAAGCCTGCGTAGTGAGGACTGTCAGGTAAAGACCTTGAGAAGAGGTTTATGGGAAAGGAACCTTGTCCCACCTGTTTTCCCCGTGTGTTAGTTGGACTTGCCAGCTCAAGGTCAGTGCTTTCCACTGCCCCATGGAAGCGGCCCTGACAGCTGCTTACCTGCTTGACGTGGCCTTGCAGAAGGTGGGGGAGACTTCCAAGTGTATCTGTATGAGGGATCTAAGCTGTCGGAATGCCCCGGGGAATGATGTATGTCCGAGACTTCCCTTGATCTGAGGACAGGCGTCTTAATTTAAATGTGTTGGCCGGCTGTCTTCTCACATTCTGTTGCTGTGCGTCCCCGCAGATGTCAACCTCTGATTAGTTTTGTGTCGCTAAGCCCTTGGCTGAACTGGAAATGAACCGGTTCATCCGACAATTTATTCAGGCTTTAAATATGTCAGTATGGAGAGTTTGTTGTGTAAAGAAGGCAGTGGCTTAGTTGGGCGTCTTAAATGAGTTGCCCCTTGCGTCATGATCACATCTGTTGGTTGAAATGTGCTTTGGAGGGAGAACACATCCATATTTACTTGCTCACATGGTTGTTGTTTTTTTGCAGTTGAGGTTGACTTCTTCTGAAGAGCCATGTATAGTCTTTTGCAGAGTTGTATAAAGTACTTGAAAATCATACTTGAGTATGCCTTCCTGCAAAAATTGCTCCATTACAAGTTACAAGTCACCTATTCCAAGAAAAAAATCAGGAAGTATCCAATTTTAAAATGACTTAAGTATATTACTCGTACTGATATAAGGCTCTAAACAAAAAAGTGCAATCGCTAATTCACGTTCATGTGATTCACCTGATAAATAGCATCCAGTACCTTCAGCATCCTGCAGATGGCGATATCATCTATTCCACCCTAGTAATTAACCGCAATAGAAAAAAATGCAGACGTGTCGCGCACAATCACAATGTAACGAGTAACGGTACATATCCATTCAAACGTAGTGGGGTAAAGAGTACAGATAATCAATCAAAAATGTAGTCAAGTAGAGAGTAAAAATTGCTTATATTTTTGATACAAAGTACAAGCATGAAGTAGCCAAACAAAACTTTTTAAATGCACGATACACAGCAGTACACTCACTTACTTCTTTCAGTGCAAAAGCTGAACATTTGTTTTGCCAATACGGTCGATTCATTGAGGTTTGGGAGTTTGTGAACCAGTGCATTTTTTTTTTGCCAAAATGGCACAATTTTTAAATGGCCGAGATTGAATCAGATGGTCAGCTGTAAGTAAAAGACGACTAAAATGGGATTCTCTCACATTTGGCAGTTTTTCACTGGAGTTTCCTGAGGGAAAATAGGCTGTGCTGTGTTGTAATAGCCCAGTGGGAGATGAAGAAATCGCCAGAAATTCCCAGTTTAACAGTCGTCTGGTTTATGCTTCATTGTTAGACAGATTAACAGGGCAAACTGGTAGGAAAGCCATTAATGTATGGTTAATTTAAGTTAAGTTAACTTGCTTCTATATTAGTGGAAAACAAGTAAGAGCAAATGACAATAAAAATATGGTAATGAATGTAATTTAAATGTAAAAGTTTTAGGTAAACAAGGGTGTGTGCTGTTAGCAAGCAATTATGATTGTTCATTATGCATAATTATTACTATTATTTCATACAGTTTATCACAAATTTTTGTCAGAATTGAATTGAGAGAAAGTATCTTGAAAAGGCCGGTTTTCACACGGAATGAACTTTAAACGCTCAAGGACGGTAAAAAGGAATATTTAAAAAAAACATGAATAATGCTGAATCAGAAAAGCTGAAAAAAATTAGTGTTTAGTAGTATTTTACTAGCATATTTACAGTATAAAATATTATTTATTTATACTTAGAATTGGATGTGAATGCTTGTTTAAATATTTTTTAGCATTTAAAAGAAGGGTATGTTCTTAGTTTTAAAGATACTGTTTAATATAGTATTTTGTTGGTCGTAACTTGCTGCTTTATTGTTCATAACGGAACATACGTTGGCCTTTTCCGTTCTGGTAACCCCGGCATCTGCTTTTTAATCTTCTTCATTTTCAGTGACGTCCCCCCCGTGCTGTGCTTTTAATTCTGTCTAAGACGACATAAAAGTCATCTCAGCGGTCCATGAAGCAGATTGAGGACATTATCTCAGCACTTCCCCTTTAGATATGGAATCTCTGACAGCTATCAAATACAAAGAACCAGAATTATGGTCTAAAGAGCCACAATTATAGCTAAATAAAGCCTGAAACCCCAAACGCCTGGTTGCAAGTCCAACTCTCTAACCATTAGGTCACGTTTTCTCCAATCAATAATTAAACACTGACTTAAATCTGACAAAGTGCAATATTCCCATAGAGTTGACCCATCGACTCACTGATCACTTTTATCTTCGTTAAATTTGCCTCCCGCAGCCGTAACCGCGATTGAACTGTCTTCTTAAGCGTCATGATTTACTGGGTCCAGGCCGGGCTGTAGTGTTCACTGCTTGGCCCACTGGGAAGTGAAGATGTCAGTTGATGTTGTGAGCCGCATCTATCCTGAACTCTCTTGCTCCGCTAAGGAATAAGTGCTATGAGAAATGACGTGTCACCGCCGCCGTTAAGAGCCCATTAATACGAGCATAATGTCGCACGGGTGTATAAGCAGACATGTTAAGCCAGGGCTCTGCGCGGCGGCGTATTTTTAGGCATGTTAGGCGAACAAACAGAGGGAGAAGGAGCCCTGTAGCTCTTACTCTATACATAATGAGAAGAGACTCCAGTGGAGCACATATCCTGAAGTCATGCATTAATGCTTTAATTAGCATAGCCTAGCAGAGATGCCCAACAACTTATTGCTCAGTCAAGCACAAACTGAAAAAATCTAATCATTTAGACAGCTACTTATTGGTCATGTTGAAAATAAAGCGCCGCGTGTGACTAAGCGAAGGCGCATTTCTGTGGAGCAGTGGGCGACTGAAAGGAGAATTTTAAAGTGATGATTCATAAACCAGACCCGGGATCGGCTGCTGTTAATGCTAAAGCTAATTTTGGTTCAAGTTCAATCAAGAGCTACAGTCAAATTCTCTTGTTTTAAAGATACGTAAAGGAAAACTTTACTTTTAGTGGCCCAAGAGGCAAAGAAATGACAAAGACAGCTGCATGCAGCAGTTGCAAGGATCACTTTTTCGCTTTCTGGATGATGATGGATTATTTATTTTTGATACGCATTCTATTAAGCAATCTATTATATTAGCTACTATTACGCTATTTTTGTCATATGAAACTGTTTTTCATTTTTATTTTACTATAACATAATTTGTTTATGTTTAACTTCAACTGTTCTACTAAAATAAAATAATATAGTAACCATTTGTAACGCATAATGTATACAATTAATACATCTTTTAGAACTAGCGCGTGATTCAAGATCATTATGAACATGTGTCTTTAAGTTATAATGAGTCAAACTGTATAATTAGATTATTTTTGGAGATTGCAGGCATCCAACATCTTGTTCTGGATATAGCTGTGACACAATCTTCTCCATCAACCATTTCTACAATTTGAATTTGATGAATCATCACTGCAAAATTTCAAAATGATGTATTTAAAAGGTAAAACACACAGTTGAACTCTCTTGTTTCAAAGGTAAATTCAATCTTATTCATTCAGATTCTCACTTTTGGTCGATTAGAATTATAAAATAGGAAGGATTTCAAGAGGCCTGAACATCTGAACTCCACGCAAACTCGAGTCCCAGACCTTCTCTGCTGTGAGGTAACAGCGCTACGGCATCAATGATGATGAATGATGGCGTTTTTCAATGTACACTTGTGTAATGACTGTTAATGATCACCGTGTTGGCAAACGGCGTGATGTATCGCTGGAACTGAAGAGATCTGTGAAAGCAGTGGAGTCCCGCGGTCTCATCGGCCGAGTCATTATCATTTAGGTCTTGCCGCAGGGGTGGAGAGGAGATTTGCAGTATCTTCCCCAAGAGATCACCGTGAAATCCCATTAAGCCGCCTGTATTTCTTGAAACAAAACACTTTCCGTTCTCAGCGCTTTGCTCGGTCTTGGCTCAGATGTGACTTAAAGCTCGTGCAGCCAAGCCACCCAATGTTTGGAACAGCGGCGAGCGTTCACGAAACCCGATGGTTGAAGCTGGTCCCTGTAGTTGCTCTCTGTAGCGCTGCTGTAATGAACTGGACTAGTTTCCGGCGGGTCAACGGGCCGAGGTGTCTGAGATCTCATTACACCCAACTGTATTCAATTGCTAGTCTGTTGACCTTTACCTCTCAGTCGTGTCGTTTGTGGAACGATAGTCCAATTAAATGGAAAGCGAGTCTGGTCACATATAAATACAATACGCCAATCTTTCTGGGAGGTTTTTTTTGTGCGTTTTTAATTGGCCTAGATTGTTGATCTCTTTAATGCTCTCTGCACAGTTTGTCCATCCACCCATCCATCCACCCATCCATTCATCCATGAATCCATCTATCTATCTATCTATCTATCTATCTATCTATCTATCTATCTATCTATCTATCTATCTATCTATCTATCTATCTATCTATCTATCTATCTATCTATCTATCTATGTCGTCTGTGTGTCTGTCTATACCATCTGTATATAATATGTACACATATGTGTGTACACATCACTTAAAGTGTGTATTGCATAAAATTTTAGATTTTGAATGTTTTGTATGCAGATATTGTGCACAGGCATACACACGCACACAAACACACACACACACACACACTCTGTGTATATGCTGTAATGGACTCTGTGTTTGATCTTGCATTTACATTTTGTTTGTATTGCACTACATTACTGGTGTATATATGTATATAAGCAGTATTATATATTTACATATACGTGTGTGTGTGTGTGTGTGTGTGTGTGTGTGTGTGTGTGTGTGTGTGTGTGTGTGTGTGTGCAAGTGTGTGTGTGTGTCTGTGTCTGTGTGTGGGTGACCATAAATTGACCTTTGATGCTTCTACATTTTTACTTTCACTTGAAAATTCAAATGTTTTGCTAAAATGAACTACTAATTAAGGAAAAAAGAGCAGTGACGTTATTCTACCCAGAAACCACAGCTTTGAACGGTTGGATTCGACACATACGTGATCAGTTTGCCTCACATTGAAGCCTTAGTGACTCCATCAGTGGTGTAGGAGAATCTGGTTTAGATGTGAAATTCTGTAGATATAACCCAGAGGGTTGAAAATGAATTTGCCAGTGTTCAGAAGCTCTCAATAATCTCACAAACCCCTTCATCTGACAGACGGCTCCTAAAAACCATAAGGAGGTGGACACTATAACTTGGTCTTTGGTGGATGTTCCTCAAGGATCAATCCGTCCGTCAGCTTAAAAAGAGCTTCTGATCGCCTGGTGAATGAGATGTAATTGGGATGCTTAGCTGATTTAGACTTGTACTGCACATCTTTGAGGGGTTTTGTGTTTTATCTTGATCTGAACTGCAGTGACTTGAAGCTCTAAATAGGTTTTTAATCTAGATAAGGGCAATACCCAGATTGTTTTCACTTCTTAAGCTGTGACTTAAGCTGAACATTTTAAACATTACTGATTGCTGAATTTGTTCTTCAAATGGATTAAACTTTTCAGCTCTCGATCAACTGATTTCCTCCTCAATGCTTAGTTCAAATAAAATAACAGTAAGAATAAAAGTCAAACGGATTGGCCATATCAATGAAATAATGAAGACATATTTATAAGCAAATATCAAATTAGCACTGACACAAAACGTTTTGCACAAAACGAAAGTCAATTGTACTACTTTGATCCTAGTAAATTCGTTTTATTTACAATTATACAGTACCTGTAAATTTGACTAATTTTGTTAATGGTCCGTACAAATTCTTACTAAGAGTTGTTTTCTTATAGAGAGTGTTTTCAAAGATGATTTTTCTATTTTAATCCTACGTACAATTTGGCTAAAACATGAAAATGTGATTTTTTTAAGACTTAAATCTGAAGTAAAACAGACAGGTATAATATTTCCAGAAGAAATACATTTTAACTTTGAAATAACTATTACAAAAAAAAAATTCATAAAAAAAATGCTTAAAAATACACATGCTGCCAACAATGAGCTTTTAAGAAAAATGTTGCAAAGTATACAACTATTTATTTATTCATTTATACAAGGCGAGGCAGCTGAAGCACTGCATTCTGGGATGTGTAGTTTGTGTGCTATCAGCGCTTTATACAGTCAGGTCATTAATATTAGTAATATTAATGTTATTAATGTGTAGTGGACAATGGGTACGATGAGCCAGACCTTGAGTTTGACCCAATCACAGCATCTTGGAGATTGATGGCCAACAAATTGCAGATGATTGTTTGGTTTGACTGTGTGAGAAATGCAGAAACACTGCTCGAGAGAACTTGTAAACTGAAAGACCCCCTAGCAGGACACATGAGCTTATCCTACAGTACATCTTTTTCTTCTCTTTTCATTAAAAATGTAAGGAGGTATTAAACCCATTGTGTAAACATTCATTGATTGTTGATGGTGAGGCCCATTGCTTCAGTGGAAATGGTCCGTTTTATATCTTGGTTCGTTTGGAAAAACTTCTGATTGACTTTGCTTTTGCATACGTGATGCCCTATCTGTCTGTCACTAATGTGCAGTAGTCTGGACCATCGGTCTTCAGTGGCCTGGTTCTGTGGGGTTGTGGTGGACGCAGCACAAGGTCAGCGCCACGGTGAGAGAGCGGCCGGGTAATCAAAGCCCACAGCATGACTTCTGTCTGTCTGCTGCCTGTGAATGGACTACAGCTCTAGATAGAACATACTGTGTGTGTGTGTGTGTGTGTGTGTGCGCGTGTGTGTGCGCAAAAGCAAATGTATAATAACGAGCATGAAAGGATAAAAAAAACGGGACGTTTAAAACACATGACAAACACAAAGGTTGCTGGGAGGCAGCAGGAATTATGGGTAATAGAGTTAATATACAACAGGAAATAAAATGTGGACATTTTTGTCCCAAAGAGTATGAATATAGACGAATTTAACTAAAATTTAAAATGTACATTGCCCACTAGACACACACACACACACACACACACACACACACACGTAAATAATGCTAAAAAAAAAAAAATGTATATGTTTAAACATCTTTATTTAAAATTTCACGCTTTATTTAAATTTAAATTAGAATTTTACAAATGTAATATAATTAGGAAAAAGAAAAACAAATATTAAGAATTTTAGAAACTGCAAGTAATAGAACAAAATAAACAACAATAATATGTATCAGAATTAAATATTTTGCATTAAAAGTTACATAAAACAGATGACCGAATAAAAACACAGATCTAATATTTATAATAATATTTATTTGAACCCCGTAAGAACCGAGCTGAAGATTAAAGTCAAACTCAGCAAACGACGTCAGAATTTGCTATAATCTACATTTCCATCGCTTACATTATCAGACATGACTGTTTTGTGGCTTCCTTCTTGTCATTCAATAAGCCTCCGTCGTGAGATAATGTGATCTTCACACGCGGAAGCGGAAGGGAAGATGGCGCACTCACTATCTCGCCAGCAGATTAGAACCTTGTCATCAATCACACCCTGACTTCATACATAATCTCAGCCAGCATCAGCACAGCAAGCTCTTCACACACTCCTGGCCGCTTTTACATCAGGATTAAGCTTAAACACACACACAATTATCTCTAAATAATAATTACAACACTTTGCACATAACTTCTACATTAACAGTTTTACACTACATCAAAAAATGTCACAAACCCCAGATTAATCTATTAATCTGGACTATTGTTGGTCAAACTGTAGGTAAAGTAAAACGGTGACGCTTTTCTTTACAGTTAATTCTATTTACAATCAGGATATCAATCTGTCTGGTGTCTAGGTCACACGTTTCTGTACAGTAACTACAGTTCTGGGAAAGAAAATACCAGATTTGCCCAATTTGATACAGTTTTCTGATTACAAACCGACACAGCGAAGCTTTTGTGTTGTTTATACAGGTCAAGTTATTTTTTCACAGTAATTTAACAAACACAAAATATTCTACAATACATTGTGATGGTGTGTTAGGCATAATATTTAAATCTTTAATATTGAATAAGCCTGAAATTCGAAGAGAGGTCAGTTTGAAATGTTTTCATGTGTATGTGTGTATGTTAGTCTGGTCCAGCCACTAAAATCTAATCGGAACCTAAACTAAACAGCGAGATGTTGTTCTGAATGGCAACGTGATGATCGGCCGATCTGTCTTTCTCTCTTTCTCTCTCTCTGGGCGTAACTCTCAGCCTAAAACTTTCCATCCTCTTCTGATAAAAAAAATAAACTTACTTCCATGGAAAGCGCGCGGAAGCTCTAGAGACTTGAAGGAGAAGGATCGGAAACGGTGGTCTTGGAATCTGGCCTTTCCCTGGTAATTTTGATTAACTGTACCTATCGTGTTGTGTGATTTATTTTAAATGGTTAGAGCAGCTCTGTCAACAAACAGTTTTTATATACAATATAGTACATATGTTATATTTTACAGTAATATAACAAACACAAAATACGGTACAACACACCGTGATGGTGTAAAAAAGGACATAATCCAGAATATAATTGTTGATTCCTCTTGAAAAAAAATTAAACTGGCTAATTTCTTGAAGAGCTTTTTAGTTCAAAGTTTTGGCTTACAACATTTTTATGGGATAAAACTCCAAAATGTTTAATCGTCAATTATGTCCAGTTATTTTTATAAAAACAAAAACATGATGGAATTGACAGATATAGAAATGCAAAATCACATCACAAAAGATGATCATGGGTTTATATAGTTCAAGGTTTTAATTTTTGTTTATTTCACTACAATAAATTATATAGTCGAAAGATAGTATAATTAATTTACTCTCTAATCCAATTGACAAAGACAATAAATTTAGCTTGCTTCCTTTTCAGACCTAATCAATTATCACAATTTTTAAAATTTACTAATTTATAATTTTGTTGGTCATTTAAATATTTGCAAATTGCCTAAACATTGACATTACTTTTGGCTTTTTCTCCTTAATTGTTATGTCCAGCTCATTTTTCTGAGTTGTTTCCCACGCTACTTAATGTCACTAAACCTTTGCTTTTAATGTATCTACATTGACTGGCGGGAAGATAAAGACATTAACTGGATGTGTTCTGCTGGAGATGCAGATGGGGCTCCACAAACGCTTCAGTAGAAATGAAAGGTTAAGTAAAGAAATTAATCATCTTTTGTTATTGCGTTTAATGGCATCTCCACTAAGTTTAATGACTGGCGTTTTACTGTGTGAAGCCACAAAAGTCGCTCCGGCGTAGAAATGGCAGAGCAACCACTTAATTAATTTTGCTTTTCTCATTGGCTTCTTGCCTCTAGACGCACACAGCTGCCTCTCCCTCTCTCTCTCTCTCTCTCTCTCTCTCTCTCTCTCTCTCTCTCTCTCTCTCTCGCCTACTTTCTCTCTCTCTGTCTCCCTCGCTCGCTTACTCTCTCTCTCTCAATTGCTCACTCTTTCTCTCACTCACGCTCTCTTTTTTTCTCTCACTTTCTATTTCTTTCTCTCTCTCTCGCTCACTTTCTCTCTTTCACACTCTCTCTCGCTTGCTCACTCTTCCTCTTACTCTCTCACTCGCTCTCAGATTTTTATAGGCCTTGGGTTAATACCAGCCATAATTGCATTGTGGGAGGGAGGACTGAGACTCGATTTGCGAATCTGGGAAGTGGAATTAAAATCATTGGATTGGGTTAAAAGGCCTAAAATTTTGCCAATTACGTTCTCTCTTTTTTAATATTCAAATTACTAGCTAAACAAACTATGCTTGGGTTCCTAAATAACACTGTTTCTGGGTGATGGGGAGCTGGAGCCAATCCCAGCAACTCTGTCCACACCCCCGGGATTGGTCAACCAATCACATCACATACAAACATGAGTTTACACTCTCACACACACCTGAACGCATGGAGACCCAAAGGAAAGTCACGCACACATATGTAGAACCTTGAAACTCAATTTAAAAAGGCCCAAGTTGGGGCTCAAAATTAGGTTATCGACCAGCTCTTGTCCACTTCCAACCTCAAAAAGAAAAGTTTTGTAGCCAGATATAGTACTTTTCATCGAAATATTAACGAGATCAATTTACTTACACATTTGAAGGAAATAATGAAAAGTAGATTTTCCCACAAGTGTGCACACACACGCACACACACAAACACACAAAATAATGAATCAAAATGTAATGAATCATTTCATCGAAATGAAAATAATTACTATTTTATTATTTTTTTAATATCAGCTAAAACTTGTTTCTAAGTGATTCTTTATTTATTATTTTCAATAATTTATTTTGGTTCAATCTTGTATTTATTAGTTTTTAATTTAGTAAAAACCCTTTTTTTCCAAATGTTTTGCAATCTCGTAATTACATCTTTTATCAATAACATTACCAAAAGTTTTCTTTGCAATTGTTTGGTTCTTTTCATGAAACATTCAGGAGAGTTTTATGATTCAGTGTTTTGCTTGAAGACATGGAGTCTTACGCTTGTAAGGATGAGGAGCATCCGAGTATCGTGTTCCTGGTAAACAATCCCTGTTCCTTTCATTATTTCCCTGTTTGGTTCCAGACTGACTCGACTTGTCAGGTTTGTTCTCATCAGGAACCTTGAAAATCCAATATGTTAGTTATCAAATGGCATCACTCAAGGGCATCTCCGGTCAGTTTATCTGCGGAATCGATCAGCTTATCACTTCAGCTACTTTCATTTACTTCAAGCTGAACTCATCTAGACTTCCTTCGGCTTCATATTTGATTTCATGTGGTGGGCTTCTTTCGGGCTAAAACGGGGGGTTTGCCGCCTCGTATCATGAATTTTGAGACATTTTTTTCTGGTGAAACTGAAAAATAGTTTTCAGGTAATGAGGATTGTTGTATTTTTAAAATGAATCATTTTTAGTAGCAGAACATTGGCCTCAAAATCTTAAAAAACCAAGTTCGAGGCCTGGTTTTTCTGTGCCTTGTTTGTTCTCCATGTTTGTCGCCCAAAAATGTCATTGGGTGTGAGTGAGAGTGTGAAAGTGTATGTGTCCTGCTGTGTGATTAATCAGCCATCGACATAATTGCAGTGATTGGCTCCAGCTCCAGTCTGGCAATGAAAAACTTGTTTGAGAATTTGAATGGATAAATGAATCTTTTGTACATTGGAATGTGGAAACGCAAACAGAGTTATGCGATAAACTAAATTAAAGAAACTATTTGGTTTGGGTAATTTGTACTAATATTAATAGATGCTCTTTTTTACTTAGCGTCAAGATTTTTTCTTTCTTCCTCAATTTAAGTGAATTGTGTTCAAGTTATGAAGCATTATGAAGCAATTAACAGTCGCAGGCCTCAAAGCAGCTATAGGAAATTAACAGAACAAATAGTATAATTTAACAATAACTAAGCAAATAGACAGAAAAATATAATAATAATAATAAAACCCTAGACAAAAGCAACTCACTGGTGTCAGTCTCCTAGAGATATCCTCTGTCTTTTGAGAGGCGGAAAGAACGTCATCGAAAGTGTGTGTGAATGAATGAAAATGTGTCCTAATGAGTCATTTGGTTTGTTTTAACCACTGGAAGCTAATGAACTTTCTCTTTCTTTTTTTCCCTTGTGACTGCTTACCGACGCATCCTAACTTCTCAGCAGGTGAGTTTTGTCATTTATTTCTGTCTATATTATTTTCATCCCAAAAACCCCGGATAGTCAAACTGGCCAGGGGGATTAGCATCAACACGATGCATTTCGCCACTTCTCTTGCTGTTTGTACTTGTAGTGAGATTGGAAAGTGCCGTGTATAATGCCACATCAAGGGTAAAAATAATCAAATAGTCACTGCCAGGCTCTGAGCCTCAGCATTTTTGAAGAATTCCTCTGTAAAATTACTTTCCCTTAAACCACAAATCATTGCCTCACCTTCGGCTGGCAGCTCGCGGCTATCACTGACAGCTGAGGACAGCACGGGAAGTGCTACAATTTAATCTTCTAACTCAAAACTAAACTACAGCCTTCACACATAATCAACATGCAACACCGGCTGCTAGCGAGACGCGCGGGAAACCTATTGCACACGTCTGGAAGCTTCACAGTACGTTCTGCTTTTATTTTTCTGTCCTTGACGGTGAGCATCGCTCTTTGACTTTCACCTTCCATTACTTCCCTAACAATACAAATGCCACTCATACAGAATCCAAGCCTTCCGAGTTCAGAAGAATGAGAATCCAGTCTTAAAAGTCTGCAACAAATGCAGCGGAGATGAGTTTATTGTGCGGTGACCGACCCTAAATGACTGAGGAAACGTTGAAGGGTGTTTATGTGAAAAGCAAGGACACCTTCAGTGGAAATGAAGGCTTCTGTCGCGATGCCAAGGCTGTCGACCTGTAATGCCACCAGCTCCACTGTGCCGCTTCTATGTTTAAAGAAGGAAAAATATTTTGACATTTATATAAAACATGCCAAATAGCATCTAATAAGACAACATAAATGCTCTATTGCTGCAAGTACTAACAAGGACTAACTTCATTGTTGTGACTTTATTTGTCATACCTAGAAACATGAAATTATTCATGACGTACTACATTCATAACATCCAACAGGTTACGTTTGATACACAGCATAATACACAGCATGTCATATTCACCAACCCATGTACAAAAAAAGACACTATCTTATTTATACACTGCAACCTACATTAATGACATGCTACACTCATGACATGCAATGAGCATTATTATATATTTTACACTATTATATAAAATATATTATTCTATGAGTTATATTATTTTTCATGCAAACTTCATTATATGTGAGACTCTACATTCATGACACACTACATTTATGTAGTTATGTAGGTTACATTGTTGTTGCACTGCATTAATGACATGCAAATTGTTACATGCATGACACGTAGCGTGATATGAGTCATGATATGATATGAGTCACATTCAAGGCATGTGACAATGATGACTTTTTCACACTAGGTGATTTAAAGTTTTCATTCATTCACTCATAGCTTTGTGACGTATCATTTTATCTTCACAAGAACTAAATTAGAAAAAACAAGAACTTGTTCGCGTAATGCGCAATAATAATCACCAACATTAAATGAACCAGTCCTGCGACTGAGACCCACTGTGACTCAGAAGATTGTAACAGATGGTGTGAAAATCTTGCATTTAATCGATAGAATAAACTTTAATGACACAACGTAACATTTTATTGAGCTTGGTTTAGGCTAAATTTCAAGAATCCATATTGCACTAAAATTGTATGTTTCACAATTGCTAAATGAATTATACTGTACGTATAAACATATTGTAAGAAAGAATGTATATGTTTATACCACAAAACTTCTAATAGAACGCCACTTCTACTACAGGTTGGCAGGGCTGTTTTCAACATGTTGGACTCATTGTCAAACAATGAGACAAGAGAATCCATTAATTCAGACACACTATTCATTAATGATACGTTTTTATTTTCCATCAAACACTTGACAATTGACAAATATTATGTTGCCAGAACAAAGCACAACAACAGCGCAAAAAACTGCAAATAACACTGTTTCTGGGTGATAGGGAGCTGGAGCCAATCCCAGCAACTCTGTCCACATCCCCGGGATTGGTCGACCAATCACATCACATACAAGCAAATATGGAACATGTTTTATTTTTAAATCATATTTATTACCAATATTTTATCATTTATAAAAACATTTTGTCTGAATCCTTGGAACGATTAGAGCTTTTACTTGCTAAATACTGCAAAATTTCCCTATAACTAAATTGCTGTTGGCACGGAATATTTTCATTAAGAGAGGTATCACTCTGTATCACAGAGGTTTACTGTTTATATATATATATATATATATAT
>CM051502.1:22468881-22596381 GCA_028031935.1 Paedocypris micromegethes
ATATATATATACTTAGTTTTTTTTCCTTTCGTTCTTAGTTTACGCATTTTTTTTTTTTCAATTTTGAATGATCTGTTGTATCATCTTTGCTCCATAAACACACTGTGAGGATAATAGATTGCCGCTTATAATAATCCTCACAGTGTGTTGTTTATTAGCTCTAAATGATTCCGAGTTATGGTAATACACTTCTACCATTTACAAAAGTCATTACGGTAATGAACATCACATCTCATTGTGCTACAAGTGTGGTTTTGGTTGAATCAGACGAGCACTATGTCTTCCAAAGTTGCGTTGCTCGGGAAAAGACTGCAGGAATATAAATGTTCACGCACAAGTGAGTTGGTATGATGTATGGAGCTGCAGTGCGAATCACGTGTTTCGAATGAGAGATTTGTGAACGGGCATTTGGGTTAAACGTGCAGGCGGCAATAAAATGTGGAGGTAAGACCTGCGTGCTCCTATTCGGGAATAACCTCCTCTGTCTGGACGCTTTGACATTTCTATTGGTGAGGAAGAGAAGGGCAGCTGCAGAAGTGGCGCTGGAGGCCGCAGATCATGTTTATTATTTCCTGGGAAGTGATTTCTTCTCCCTGCCGCTCCTGGAGAGTAAACCACACATCACTTACTGTCAGCGCTCCAGCTCCCTCCACCGCACCTCCATCACCCCTCGTGCTTATTTATTCAGCTTTCTTCTCCTTCTCTCTGTGATGTTTGGAACAATCCCGCAGAGAGTTTCCCTCCGTCGCTTTTAATTGAGGCCGCGGATAAGGGCACAAGCACAAACAGAAGGTGACGTGCAATCTTCCTGGTGAAATGGGACTCTGTCTGCATGAGAGACATGTTTGTGCTCACATAATCTGGAGTTTTACAGTATCATGGATCTGTCTGTCTGTACTACACAAGATATGGACACAATTACAGCGCTGCCTCAGATTAAAAAAAAAATAATAATAATTCTCTGGAGCACAAACTCTGACAAACGTCCTGTAAGATGCTTGATTTTATTTAATTGTCCAAGTACCAGTTGGGAAACTGGAGGCGTGGAGGAAACCTACATAAGCACAGGAAGAACATGCAAAGTCCCCACTGACCCGACAGGCCTTGCATCTTGAGCAGGTTCTTCTCGCTGTGAGACGACGATGTTGATTTATTCTTTGTAGATGCAGTATTACTTATCGCAGAATTATTAAAACCTGTCAGTCAGATGCCTTCTACAACAAGTTGTTTTTGAGTGATGTCCCTGCCCATCCAGGCTCCTCCTACTGTGAATAGGGAAGATAGGGATGGGCGATACCACAATTTTAAAATCGATACGATACCGAGTAACTACAGGTCCATTATAGACGATACCGATATCGATACTTTTAGCAACTAAGAAAAAATGGTCTTTTATTGTTTATAAACATCTTTATACTGCTTATCAATACCCTTGTAGTAACAGCAACATGAATAAACGAGTATTAACAAAAATGCTTGCTTTAGCGGCAGTAATACCATAGTAAATCAGATCAATAAGTAGAATAAATACAAATGTGAAAGCATGTTTTTTAAAATATAAATGAAATTTAAACACAAAACAAAATGTTTCAAATTGAAAGATTGTAGTGCTCAAAAACCTGCACTATAACCGTAATAAAATGCAACAAAACAGTAAATATTCAACAGTAAAACATCAGTCATGTTTTAGATTTGTTTTCAGGAAAAGCAGCATGTTCACATTTTTAGGTTGAAGCCAATTTCACTTATAGTTTTTCCTTCCTCACGCTAAGTGCATGCTAATTCAAGTCCACATTGTGTTTGAATGCATTCAAAAACTGTCATGTACTGTATTGCCGACCTCTGATAGCAAAAACATATGTAGATTAAAAAAAAAGTTTATAGTCCTCCTTCATCAGTCATTTTAAATGTACATAATATTACAGAATCCCAATTTATACACGGGTAGCATAGCATTAATAGATAAATGGACGGCATAACATAAATATAATAGATTTTTAAAAATGTTATGAATGAACATGCGCATAGCGAGAGGTAGAAAACAACTAGGAGTGAGAAAATGATAGAACATTTGCTCGCGCCTGACGGAGATCTCTCCTTCTACTCTGATGAATAATACGGACTTTGGAGTGCTCATCTGATTGGCTGACAAAATCATGTGAAAAGAAAGACCATTGGAAATACACGTTGGCTGATTTTCACACACCCAAAACTCTCAGAAGTGAAAACAAATTGCACAATGTTTATTAGAGTCGGTATCGATTGATACTTATGAAATTATCGACTTCAAAGTATCGACCAGCGGGTATCGATTCTAAAATATTGATACTTCCATCCCTACTGGATGAGTGTTGGATTGACCTCAAGGTCATTTTGTATTTATTTTCTATTTTCTGATTCTGATAAAGCGCTTTTATAGAGCTAGCTAGTTGATATCACAAATTGCCCTTTAGAATTACTTTGCGTATAAGTTTGAGTTTCAAATTTTGTTCCAGAAAAAAATGTAAACTGTTCCTTCACAGTTTGAAGCAAAACTTGTCCAACAAATCTTAGTGCGGTAACGCTTATGAATTCTCTTTGCTTAGTGGAAGAGGTCTTGCTCTAAAACTAAATAACAAAGCAATAGTTAAGAGTGACCCATTTTTTTCTGTCTACTTTTATATTTCTCTACCACAGTTTTGCCCTCCATTTTTGTCGGTCAAATTAGGCAATCATGAAAACCAATTAGCTTCTTTTTTGTATTTGCCGTTCTGTTTTCATCCAATTTTTTTGGTTGACTTGAGGTTTCACACATGCTTTTGAAAACCTGTTTTAGAGCGAAATTTCTTCATCTTAAATGGCACTTCACTTTGGCGCTCTCCTGTTAGCATAATGTTAACTCGCTTGTAGTTTGCACAGCTCAGCCGTTTCATTAAAACCGAGATCAAGGCCATTATTACTCTTGACATTTGTAGCAAACACGAATGGTTCAGTGGTTTAATGAAAGGTTGGTGAAACTTTTCTCAAGGGTTATTTTTCTGTTTTCTTTTATGAGAGAATAGCTCAATGTTTTTCAAGAGAACCTCATCTGGACTTACTTCAGCCATCATGCAATTAACATGTTTCATGGTGCATGAATGCGTTTGCTTTGGGCCACACGCGGATGAAGAATAGATTCAGATTCAGTAAGTATGAGGTTGCGATATTGGCCGAGTCCCTGGTGACTGTTTGTGTGGTGGAAGGAGCAGACAGAAGCATCGATTGGGCTCTGATGACATTTGAATTACACCAGGCAGATTCCTTTAGAGAATTTCAGAGGCTCTGCTTGTGCAAATGGATTGCTGGAGAATTAGTCCCCGGGGTTTGGTTTGTCAAATTATTAGAAATCTCAAAAACCATAAAGACGGATGACATTCTGCTAAGGACTCAACGAATCATACCGTCGTCATGCCAACTGGAAACCATCATCAAACACAGCCAATTCGTCTAATGAAGTTCATGGAACCGGACAAAAATGGTCCGATAAATCTGTTATATCCAGAGTGACAGTCTGAGCTTGCAACGTGTTTCAGGTTATGAAAGCCAGATCTGACAAGAAGTGAAAGACTGTGTTTACTCAGAAACATAAAAATGCTTGGTTTACTGTTTTGCTTTCCTTACAAGCTGCAGAACAATGCAAGTTGATTTGATGTAACTTGCGAGGTTAAAGAAAGGCGGTGGAAAGGGGCTAAGTCAGAGTCGAACAAGGAATTTGTCTTCAAGTTCTCATCCAAACAGTGAAGTGTATTTACACGCATTGAAGTGAACACACACAAACCCGGAGCAGTGGGCAAGTCTTTCACTCTGGGCCCGAGGAACAGAAGATGTTCAGTGTCTTTGCTCAAGGAAACAGTTGTGGACCTCAAAACCTGCAACAAAACTCTGGACACCATGACTTAAGGCTGCCCACTGCTCCGGGTTTGTGTGTCTCTTCACTGTGTGTGTTTAACTTTATTGGATGGTTAAATGCAGAGGACAATTTCAAGGCAGACCCTAGTGGCCATATTGACAAACTCACTAACTTTACTCTTTACTGTTAGTAAAACGCTGATGTTTAGAACACCAGATCATGGGTTCAATTCCCAGGTAAAGCAAAGTTGATAGATTGTATAAAGAAACCATTGTCACTTTGGATCAAATACCACATCTGCTAAACGCATTATTAATTCAAGATAGGATCTTGAGATTTGTACATGAGATTTGTACATCATACAAATCTCTTCTCATGAGATTTGTACATAGATTTTGCACACTGGATGTTTTCCGTTTGCCAAGGCTTCTCAAACCCGTATAGCCCGACTACCTCAGTACAGTGTTAATTGTGGCTTTCAATCTTTTTACTCCCCCCAAATGTCATTCCTCAAACAAACCCGGTGTTTGACATGTTTCCGTCATGCTAAGTAGCCTAGCACAGAACCGAGTTAGCATTGTGTCTCACTTGCTGAGAATACTCTCAATTCACCCATCGAGCACAATCGCTAATGGGCGAGTTACTGGTTGGTGGCCCCGTCACAGATCACAATCTGGACCATCTGGAGACAACCAGGCAGTTTCATGGACTGGGCATTGCTTCTTAGTTGGGTCTTGCTGTTCACCATGGGACTTGGAGAGGTTTTTTTTTTGTGATTTGTGCCTTCTCTTGTATATTTATATTTATCTCTTGTATATCTATGTATAGATCATTCTTTGAGAGTCTGGGAGAGCATCTTATTATTTAAAATAATAATTACCACATTTATGCGAAAACCTTTTTTATTTTAGACGCTTTATTTTAGACTTAAAATCTCGGGGGTGCTTTTCAAATATGTGCAAAAACATAAGAGCACATTTTTACATTTTTCAAATTTGGAGCAATCACAAATAAAACAAAATACTTGGTCTTTTTGTACCGGTGCGCTTTTGTGTTGTGTTTCTTTCTTTAAATAATGGTTTAGATGCAGACATGCATATGAGCTTTTAAAAAAAACATATTTTTTAAGATAAGTATTTAACCTGAATTATTTTTGTATTTGTTTTTTTATTTATGTATTTTGTGCCTAAAAAACCATGGGGGTGCTTATATCCAGGTAATTCAGTATTATTTTTTAATCATACAAGAAATAGTGGATTTAACTGTTTGGCCAGTTTTGATTCATTATAACAGAGGCCAGAGCTTTGTCTTTACATTCATAATTCTGCACAAAGCTGCTGACCTGACCTGTCACAAGCGAAAATCAGTGAAGCAATTTTGTCATGATAGTATTTCACTGTAGATAGAATCCAACATACTGGCTTTATAGCAATAGGAGAAATCATGGCGCTGGATGTTTTTCAGCCTCAGCATGGCGTCTTTCCAGCTGAGAGCTCGGCATCAGCAGGTGTCTACCACCCATGGGTGTGCAGACGTCTGGAGAACTGAGGTTTGTGGTGACGGCTGTGAGGAAATCTGGGATTGAATCGGTCCCAGGCTTGTCTTGGTTATCTAGATGTGTCAGAGAAACGAAGCCTCTCTCCTTTGCAGGCGTCACTTGTCCTTCTTGTCTGTTTGGCAGATAAACCGTGGCTGCCTGCCACGCGGCACAATTACACCGCACTGGTTGCGTGGTGCATTGATAGGACCTTTGTCCCTGTGTATCTTGATGGCGAGAAGCATTAAGGACTGAAGAATAAAGAAGGCTGGATTTAGAACACTTTTCAAGAAATTAAAGAACGATACCTAGTCTGGCCTCAATTTCCCTCAGATGTTGTGGTTGGGGGGATTCGCTTCAGGCCGTGTGCGCCCACCACTCACGCAGATTGTTTGTCATTCTGCTCTTTTGGCAAATGCAAAAAACTTTAGCAGGAATATTATTCACTACGGGGTATATATTCCTGTTTCATACCTCACACACTCTTTTCCAGTGGTGTAAAGTACTTGAGTAAATTGACTTTTTTTGTTAATGTACTTAAGTATTTTTTGGCTACTTTGCACTTCACCTCCCAACTTCAACTCTCTACTTGACTATGTTTTTGATTGAGTAACTGTACTCTTTATCCAATACCTTTCAATGGACACTTATTGTTTTTTCACATTTCTTGGTGTTTTTTGAGCCTAAATTCACGACAATTCAAGTTCTTTTAAAATTGATACTTACGACTTTTACTCAAGTCTTCTTGGTGACATGTAACTGGTAATGGAGTAGTTTTTACAGTAAGGCGACTGTACCTTTACTCAAGTGTGATTTTCAGGTACTCTCTACTCCTCTGCTCTTTTTTAATCATCAGTCTTTCATAAAGCTTTGTCAGATTGCTTTAGAAACTGTGAGTTTGGCGGAACATTCCCAAAGTCATTTTTTTATTCTTTGCACAGATCGTTCACTTGGGAAATCAAGACAAAAAGCAAAAACAATGACACGGTACAACAAATACCAGAAGAAGAGAAGTTTCGTTGATTTGATTTATGTTTTTTTTCGATGGTCAGCGGTTGAAACGCTCTGGACACTCATTCAAGTTCAAAGGCTTTTTCTCCTGCATGGAATCGGAGGACAACAAACTGCCTCACTGTCATTTCACCCCATGTCTGCCGGATCTTTTCTTCCTTCCACTTGGCCGCACACAAAGATTTCACACCTGCCACCCTGGTACGCTACATTGACGTCTCGCGGCTTCTCTTTGTGACTAGCCGCATATGAAGAGGTTGATTGACATTCAGTGTAAAGGTGGTGTGTCATTTTATGGATGGTGAGTCCTGACATTGCTGTCTGATATTCATGAAACCACATCTCCTTCCTTCTATTCGTTTCCTGAAAAGATTTTTCTATTTCTGGGACATGGGGAGCAGGAGCCAGTCACAACAACTGTGATCTCACCTACCCTGGATTGATGTCCAACCAATCTCACAGCATGACACACATTCACACTCACACTCACATGATGACGAAAAAAAATTACATCCGCAAAACAATTCTATTGCATGAAGCCAGAGACCTGGAGGAAATGCACAAGAAGAACAGGCACACTTTTCTTATCGGAGGTTTAAGCAATTATGCACCATTTTTTGCCCAATGTTATAAATGTATTAATAATTTTCTAAATGTCCTATATTTGTGCTTGAAAAAATTATTCCGACCTCTAACTGTAGGCTGACTGTAAAACTGGTGACTGTCTGGTGATCACTTATTTGTGGGACACACACACACACACACCTGACACAAAAAAATGACCTGGTTTGAACCATAAACATGAATACAAAATGTAAAACTGCACCAGAAAAAAGAAGGTATTATAAGAATATCTTTAACATCTAATGAATTCTTGATTACATCATAAGACTTTGTTTCCCATAAGCCTCTGTGTCTCATGTGACTGAGTGCAGCTGGCTCCCATCGTCAGTCACATGATGAACTGTGACACAAAGGCTTATGGGAGATTGAGTCCAACATGGTGAAGTTCTGAAAGCCAATTTCTCTCCACTGACTCAAATCTCTTCTTTATTTTTGCAATCAGGCTTTTTAAAATGGTTCCTCTATCTGTTTAGCTATAACATCTGTTTTGAAAAAAAAAATCATTTTCACACTTAAAATATGCCTTAAAATTCCCTTTGTGAATATCTCTGCTCTTATTTCCACAAACCACGCAGCATATCGACCTCATGGTTACATGAAGTGTATCTTGTGTTTATTTTCCTTTTCTCCTCTCACCACTTTCATGGTCCATGGCGCTTGAAAAATTGATGTCTGTTCTTTTACAACTCCAAAGAAATTTTTTATTTGATTCTCTGTTCATAGAGACGAGCGAATCGGACTCATTTTCTCGACTGTAGCCGGTTGTTGGGTCTGGGCACAATTGCGGTGCAGTGTAGAGCTTGGTTTTCTTTTGTAGCAGCAGCACTTAAATAAATCCTGGTGGTCTCACACGGTCCAAATTACACAGCAACATGCTTTGGAAAAATGGAACTGCAGGAGACGTTCGTGTTTCTTTGTCAAAAGGATTGGTTATCCTGTTTAGGGCTGTTTATGCGTAAATGGATAATTCCCACCATCGGGAAGGAGAAATGACATTTTTGCTATAGAATTCAGAATTAAAAGGTATAATTTTGCAAAGCGTTTACACAAGCATCTTTTTCGCCATGTAATGTGCGGATATATGTTATGGTGCAGACAAAAGCTTTTCTTTATCTATTTTTTTATAAATAGGAAATGTGATGTCACATGGACACACACAAACACACACACACTGAATCAAACTGATTTATTTACAATCACACGTCATCACATTTTTTATGACTCATATGAGTTTCATTGAAGCCAGTTTCCACTGTAGTTGGTTAAAAATAAGTCTGTGTGATTGTGTGCAGACACATATAATAAATATGAATGTTTTTGGTAAATTATAATAATGAGACAATGTCATAATAATGACATAATATTCTCATAATATTAAGAAGATGTAAGATTTAATAATGGTTTAAGTCAATTTTACACAACAATGTAACAATACACAATAATCATGTAAGATTTTGCTTTGCTATTGTAATGTGGAGTAATCGGGCGTCCATGGCTTTTGTCAGAAATTCCCCTTAGACTTGTTTGCCGGACAGAGCTTTTATTTTGATCCCAAAATCAATTTAAAGACAAAACCGCCACATGAGCCAAAGCATAAACTAAACTTTTGAAATAGAATTGCTGAGCATAACATGGCTTCCAAATCACAACAAGAAGCCATGAAAATCTTCAGCAGAAAGACAAGACTTATAAGCCTGGAAAACACGGAAAATCGGAAACTTCGAAAAATTCAGAAACTTCAGAAAAATGAAACTTCTATGGACACTGCCAGAACAAACCGTAAGAACAAATCTCAAAATCAAGAATGCTTGTGAAGTACTTTTTTAAGTATTCAATTCATAAAGGAAAGCTGTGTTAGCTTCCACATTTCTGTGTTTCGGTCCCACAACAGTGTTGTTGAAACGTTTGTCTTGACACACAACTCTGGGCGTTGCACGGTATATATTCACTTCAGTTGCTTCTTTCTCTGCGAAAGCCTCCATTCCGTCTCTAATGGCAGGTAGAAATTGCTTTCAGTGGCACAGAGATGCTATCTAGGAGCTTGTGCGCTAGTCTGGAGTGGTTGTTTTCTCGGGGAGCAGGTGAGGAGAGTCAAGATGGCCACTCACTCCCACTCTCATCTTCCACACTTTCGGGAAAATTAATGACTCTAGTGCTTTCACACCATGGCTCACTGTATGTGAAGAAGGTGCAGAGAAGCCACATATTGAATTTGTCTACACAAGTAGTCACCTTCACTCCAACAGTTCTGTTGTTCTCCTCTCAAAAACTTATTTACAAGTAGCACAACACCTAGTGTGAAACCTGGTCTTGTTGAGCAAGTTTAATATTAGTTTTTGAACATTAAAATATGTAACATAATACTATCATCTAATAATATATAATATGTATTAATTATAGTGTGTAGTATAGAATGTCAATGTGTTCAAGGATGCTCAGGATACACCAGAGTGGGAGTCGAACTTACAACTGCTCCTTGCGGTCAACTGCCCAACTATAACTATGTTACAGTTTCTGTTCTGGCACACAGGTTGCTTGCTGGATGGCTTTTCAAGTTCAAGTTTATTTATATAGTGCTTAGTCTGAAACCAACGCAAAGTCGCTATGCGAATTAGGGAAGTCTTTAAAAAGAAAAATGTCCGTTATTTATCTGTTTTTGAAAATTAGGGATAAAGTGTCCATTGTTGTTCAGACTATGGGCTATGGCCAGAAGAGCAAGCTACAATAGATCGCGACAGTGGCTAGGAAAACAAAACCTCTCTGGCGGGGAGAGAGGAACAAATCTAGGGAGAACCTGACTCTCTGGTGCCAGTCTCCTCTGGCATGCTAACACTACAAAGTCATTGGCTCTTCCCCTCATGATGTCGCAGTGGCTCCAGATTGAAAACTCCTCGAAACAACGTCGTCTGTATGCATTCTGGTGGATTGCATGTTGACAAAGCGCAAGTTAAAAGCCGCAAGGTTTAGGTTGGATGCTGGACAGTCACAGGTTACAAGCTGGATTGTTGCAGGGTGAAGGCTGGATGATCACAAGTTGCATGCTGAACCATCAATGGTTTTGTTGACAAGTCACAGGTTACAAGCTAGACCAGGGGTGCCCATTACGTCGACTAGTCGATTGCAAAGGCGTTGTGGGTAGATCGCATGGCATTGAAAAAAAAAAAGTTTAAAAACTCTAGAAAGCTTACGAGTAAGAAAGGGGACAAAAATGAGTGGAAAAGCTGTATCAGATAAAAATTTATTTTACCCCCCGTGCGATCTTAATCCAGAATTTACACAATTCTGATCTTCAGTTTGTGTGTGTGTGTGTGTGTGCGCGCATATGAGGGCGGGGCGGTACTCCCTGCGGTTTTGCGCATATGTTTCGTGCGCTTATTGCAGGTGCTAGTCGAGTTTAAAAATGATTGAGGAAACACAACGGTCAAGTAAGTCTGCTATCAACTCGGACATTTTAGTACCTGAAAAGGGATTTTGTTCTAAAGTGTGTTCACTGCGGTTTCGAACCAGAAGATGGCACTCAGCTAAACTTGTACAGCAAACATCGAGAATAAAAGTATTAGCCCCCCTACAAAATAATTTCTAAAAGTATTTTAGAAAAGTATGCCACTGGTTACAAACTGGATGTTGCAGGCTGCATGCTGAACAATCCCAGGTTGCAGGTTACAAGTTTGTGGAAAGCTGGATGGGCTGGATGATCACTGGTTGCATTTTGGACAATCGCACGCAGTCTCAGTTTACAAGCTGGACATGCACAGACTGATTGCAGGTTGCATGTTGATGAGTATCATGTTATAATGTCCCAGAAAACCACAGATTGCATGATGGACAATTGCAGGTTGCATGCAGGATGGTCTGTTGAAGACCTAATGCTGGATAATCACACGCCACATTCTGCCAGGTTGCATGTGCAAAATTCATTGTCAAAATAAACTGGAAAAGTTAGCTTGCGGCGTTTAACTGCAGAGTGTATTTAAAGTCAACTTGACTTGTCAATTTCTATTCAGTTTTTTTTTTTATTTTGTTTTTTTTTTAAATGATCTATATTGTTGATCTAAGTCGTTTTCTGGTACAGTGGTTTAAGTAATTATACTGTAAAATAATAATCTTTAATTCCCATTCCTTCTGGTTCCAAGACTCCTGCAATTTTGTTTACTTTTTCACCCAGGTATAACATAAAAGCAGATTAATTGGTATTAAGTGTAAGCTAAGTGTAAGTGACAGTTTTATTAATATCAATGCCATTTCTTTCTTTATAGTGAGTCCAATGACTCAAACTTTACAAAAGCAAAAAGTGTGAAACAATGCGATTGCTTTTGAATGACGGACTTGCCATTTTTGGTGACATTGTGCCAAAACAGCGTGTCTTCCTTAGACAATTCATCAATCGCCCCAGTGGTCTGGGTGGGCACAGTGAGTGGATGCTGCTTGATCTTCCGTGAAGGTGCAGGCCATCACTGCATCTCCATTTCCCTGCCTCCATATTTCTTCATTTAATGGCATTGCGGCCTGTCAGGATCCAATTTTCAGACCTGGCACCATCTTGCCCACAGTCGGACCAACATTTAGCCTGTTTTCTACGTTTGCAAAAACCATTTTAAGTTTATAGCTGTTCGTGGACACAGACTGGTGGCCTTGCCCCATTCCTGCCAACTCCCTCCATTTACCGAGGCATGCAAACCTGGTGATGGGACTCTGTCATGATGGGATGTCTCTCTGCCGAGCTGTGATAAGAGGAGCTGGTATTGAAGCTGACAGAAGGGAATAGTGGTCGACAGGCTGTGGTGGTATTTATGCAGAGCCCACTGAGTCAGTCCCGACAGTAGATCAGCGCAGGCCAGTTACACAGAGTCTGTTCTTTTAGCAAGACTGATTTACGTCACAAATACTAGCATCTTTGCCTTTTCTATATTTCAGTTCCTAAATTATCTGATCTAATCATAATTTTAAGACATTTCTCATGCATTAAGGCCCTGCCTTCAGTTCCACATGGCACCGAAATGGAAACAGCGTTGATGAAATTGGCTTGACCTCCCTTTGGTCCAGAAAAAGAAGAAGCAGAGAAGTTGTTGAAAGAAGAAAGACTGAAAATTGATGAAAGGATGTGGATTTTATGTGACTGAACTAGAAATTAGTTGTAATTTGAGCAAATCCTCAAATGATAATATTTCTGCCTGTCATTTAATGAAAGATTTCTGATGAGAGGAGAGGAAATAAGTCTGAGTCTATAATAATAATCTTCAGTCTCAGTACATTAACTTTACACACCTTTAACACCAGCTGCCATCTATAAACCGCCATCTTCATATCCTGTGAAACTGATGAAGAGATTTAAAGCCTTAAGAAATTCTCCAACTCAGAGTGCTTAAAAAAACCCAAGCGCCGCTATTAATATGTACATCAGAGCACGAGTTTCATAACCCATAGGTTTAGCTAGATGTGTGGGACTCAGACTTTTAAGTAGATGTTAACAGATTAGTGTGTCTGCGCCAAATGCGCTTATTTAAATTTTTGTGAGTTTGTAATTCTGCACACAATAATCTTTCAAGGTCAGTTAACACAAGTTGGTTTGCTTTTCACCAGTGGTGTAAAGTACCTGAGTAAATTGACTTTACTTTACTTATTGTTTTAGCTACTTTGTTCTTAGTATCAAAAATATAAAAAACTTTTACTGTCAACTTAACTGCGTTGTTGAGATTGTATGTACTCTTTATTCCACTACATTTGAATGAACACTTACTGTTACTAATTATGTTTTGATTATAAGCAACAAGATTGCAAATACTTGTACTGCGGTTAATTTCTTGAGCAGACGAGGTGATATCGCCATTTGCAGGGTGCTGGAAGTACTGGATGCTGAATATGAGCTAAATAACTTGAACTAAATGTTGCACTTTGTTGCACATTTGAGTTTGACTGAGACTGGGTTTATGATGTTTTTTTTTTTTATCAAATTTGTTATGCCATTTTAAAACATTGGGGTGTTAAATTCTTAATTAGAAAACAAAACCTCATGAATAAAGAGTTTTTTGTTTTTCACATATCTTTGAGTTTTTGGAGCTTAAAATAAGTAAAATTAAAATACTTCAGACTTTTACTCAAGTGTTCTTGGAAGTGGTGACTTGTAGTAGGGCATATTGTAGTAGGGTCATTTTTACAGTAAGGTACTTTTACTCAAGTATTGTTTTCAGGTACTCTTCACTCCTCCGCTTTTCATATAGAAAGGGTAGAAACAGTTTGTTCACATTGCTGCGATATTTTTATTGAACCCACAAATCTCATTTCAGAAAGACATTTTGGAAAATATTTTGAGAAAGCTCGTAGCACTGTACACAAGATGTTTTTTACGAATTCATTTTTCAAGTTCATTGTAGTTTAAGCTGTGGCGCGCTTAAGCTAGTAAGGAGAACGTGTTTGGCTTTAGCATTTGGCATTTAGCATTAGCTTTCAACATCAAAGTTTTTTTGGGAGGCATGAAAGTGCATGGCGAGTCAAAACAAAACAATTCTGAATAGTTTTAGAAACAATCCCCTGGAAAAAGTGTCGCAGTAATTTCCCTTTCAAATCTCCATGGATGCTTGTCTCTCCCAGAGTTGTGTTTAGGATGCCATCATTGCGTGGCGAGAAGTGAGGGAGCTGGTGATGTGTGATGTCTGCAGCGCTTTTGACAGGCAGCGGCATTGTGCTGCCTTTACCTCCAGGATCCCACTCCTTCACTGACACTTTCCATCTGCCGTCTGCTTGGCTACGTTTCAGCAGCGCTAGCAGCGCGTGTGCTAACGTGTTTATCAGCATTAAAGTGTCTGGGCGGATGCTGTCATAAGTAATGAGCTTTCAGGAAAGGGGAAGACTCATTTTTGTCTGGACTATTTGCTGATAGAGCTAGATAGAAAAGACATTAGAAAAGCAATTTGTGAAGGACCCCAAGGCTGAAAATATTCAAGAGCTTGTCTTTGATTATTGATCTTGTGACTTCACATTGCTGGTTTATGATCATCATTTGTCATGGTTTTATTAGGTCTATTAGGACCTTTGTGTAAATTCTAAAATCAAGGTAATCTATTGAAAAAAAAAACCATGTAATTAATCACAGAATTTATTATGAATATTTTGTTTTCTTGAAGTAATGGCAGTAAGATAATGAAACAATACATATATGTATGTGCTTTGAGACAGTTAGCTCTACAAATGCACTGAACTTTAACTTGAACTGTTCACTTGCTTCTTCTTGCTCTCAACATGAGCAGACAAGTTTTCTGACTCTCCCGCTCTGCTTGTCTACTGACGTTTCTTGTCCATTCCTCTGTTTTTTGGAGCTCTGCTGGTCCTGTTGTCACAGGATCATTGTTTTAATTTTACTTTTAGAGACATTTTGGCTGTTTTCACTTGATTGTGGGACTGTTTGATGTCCAACTACTTCACACACCATGGAAAGAATGAGCGTTGAGGCTGTCTGATTTGATTTAGGATCTGGACATTGATCATGAATTGATGGAAATTGCTTAGGCACAATAGCTTTGGGATCTGCATCCACTACCCTCAAACCCACCAACCCTAATCCAGGTCTGAGATTGGCAAACCAGCTCGTGGTCTCCAAGGCAACCCAAGCCGTCTGCTTTGCCTGCCATGGAGATTGATTCTCCAACATATTAATAACAATAACTGATAAATCAGTACAGTATTTACACCATAAACCTATCATCAAATTCAAATCAAATGAAAATATATGAATGAAAGAAACATGAGTTTTTTATTTCAATTTAACCCTCTAGTGAAGACGCCCCCACAAACACACACCTGGGGCAGTAGGGTTTTTTTATTTTACTCCTAAGTGATGAATCACTGGAGAGCATCAATCAATGGAGAGCATTTTTACTTAGTAAAATAATACACAGTAAAATAATTTGTAGGCCTGAAATGCTCATCAACCAAGCTACTTTAGCGGTGTATTTGTGTCTCTTGAAAATCTCCACAGCATTTTATTGTCACAAATAAGACAAACTAATCCAATTGCAAGAGTTCTAAATTAAAAATAGAAATTAGGAGTAAACAGAAACAGTCACAAGGGATCAAAACCAAAGACAACACTAGCTCAAAACAGTGAGCCAAAAAGCTCAGGGCAAGGAGATAAAACAAGAAACATAAAGTGCCACAGAGGGCAAAAAACAAACAGCAAATTAACAACCACAGATACACGTCCAAATCAAACAATACAAACTCTTGTCAAACAAAGAAAACGCAGACTTTAAATAATTAAAACAAATTGACAAAGATTAACGACACAAAATGTAATGCAGGTGAACAGACTAATGACATAATTACATAAATTACTCAAAGCTAAGTGCCAATTAAGTGAAAAAACATAAACATCAAATATCAGAATAATGCCAGAATAAGAGTCCCCTTGTACCGCATGACGAGGACTTGACAGACAAACCCTGACAGTTACACAATTTTGGGGTTATTTTCTCACAATGTACTTTTAATCACTTGAAACACACATATATAAACTCTGAAACTGTTAACACAAGTGCAGTTGTGTAATTTTAATTTTCTTTTCTAAAAGCGGCTGAGAGTAAGCCAGAGAGAAGGTAATGAAGTGTACACTGAGCGATTAATAAAGAAAATCAGTGCAGGAAGCCATGCAACTGTTAATCCTGATTAAAACATAAACGCTGTTTTGGCAGCCCTCTCCCAACAAACTCATTAACTTTTACCGAGGCGATGAATGCGGCATTACTGGGAGATAACCGTGTTGAAGTGGCTAGCTGATCTTTCTAGCCAGTCTGGCCGCTGGAGTCTACCCAAAATAAAAGCGATGAGGATGATTTGAGAGTAGTAGTTCCGGGGGTTTGAATGTGCTGTTAGCATTTTTGACGCTGAAGCAGTTTTGCCCTGACCTTCTCACAGATAAGTGTTATTTTGCGAGTTCGCCACTGGCTTCAGCCAAGAACACTGGCTTTATCACTTTTTCCCGCCACCCAGTCTGAAACGATGGATTTTAGCAAGATGTCATCATTAGCAGCAGTAAACGCCGTTCCGCGGGATTGATATTTGGCAAGTCTTTAAGGGTGGTGGTTGAATGCTAATGTGCATTTAGGAGCAAGCTTCCTGGCTTTATTGAAAGGTCATGTGAAATGAGCACATTGAAACCATCAGGATGCACTTATTAGTTCGGCCCTGAAGTGCAGCGCCAGTGAACTGGAATTGAGGAGTGTAAAGTGCTGTTTTAGCAGCTGTTAATGAAGGGAAATGAGCATGCTGACTGCGACAACATGGCGTCAGGTGGCACAGACAAGCCACCTGGCAAAATCCAGAGTCCTTTGTCAAGAGGAGGCGGCGGAAAAGACAAACTCATTACTCATAGTATAATAGATGCTGTATATTGTTACTTTTTGCCTAATTGCACACTAAATTACACGAGATGGGAATTGGAAGCTGCAGTATGCTGTCGTTAATGCATTTTTTGTCCGTGAACAGCTTGGATTCAGGGGGGAATAACTGGAATATGGTGCTAATTTGCATGAATTGCTAGCATTGTTTGCAATTCCCATTTAAATAGTAGTTAAATACGAGTTTTTACTTATTCAGTATGCTTTGCTACATTTACAAGGGTCTCACGATTGACCCAACTAGACACGTACAGTAAAATTTCCTTATAATGATCAGGCACAATAAAATCTTCAGATAACAGATTATATCAAACTGATCTTGAGCCGTCATTACAAACAGCAATATAATGGAATGCAAGGGCCTCCGATAAAGATGAGTAAACATTTTGGTCGCCTGCAACAAAGTGTGGTTCTTTAAATTAGATTTTTTTTAAATTGATTTTTTTTTTACTGAATCTGTGTGGACTGTAGCCTCCGTTTCCATTTGTACCTGACAGGAGAGACACCCGGTGTGGTCTTCTGCTGCCGCAATCCTTCCACCTCAAGGTTCAATGTGTTGACGCTCTTCTGCAGTCTTTAGTTGTAATGAGAGGTATAAAGTGATTCAAAGTAATTTATTGTCATTTCTTCTTCATTCTGACGCTTGTTTCAACTGCTCTTGACCAAATCTAATAGTAAAAAAAAGAATTATAATATCTACGTACCTGAATACACTGAATTACTGCCATGTGAATGGTAGAACTATGTATTGGTGATGTAGAAATTTGTGAGCAGTTGGACAGTTTATGTATGAAATGCCGTTTTATTGGGTAAGTCTCAAAACAAATTGTATTTCATTACGTATATTTCCGCTGCTTTATTGGGGCAAAACACTAAACATGAAACATTTATCGGCATCAGGAATAATCTTCAATTTTATTAATCAATAAATTGAGACTCAATTGCTGTATATGTAGAAAAGCAAATGAAGTCCGTATCGACAATTTGCACCTTCGTGATGTGGGGGCCAAGGGACTTTTACTGCCACTTAGTTGGGCCAAAATGGTCGTGTCTCGATGTCGCCCAATTAAGCGGAGTTGACTGTATGTATATATATACAAATTAAATGTGCACAAATCTGATTTTATTTTTTTTATAATCCCAAGATGCATCAGTAAACGTTGAGTAGTTGTTCCTATTTTACATATTGCTGTCCTTTTCATATTCTCTTTTGTTGCATAACGACAAAATGTCCTGGAATACTGTACAGATAGGGCATTCTGTGTTCGGCACCCTCTGTGGATGAGAAATTGGATCTTGTTTTTCTGTTTTGCCTTCTCCGAGTAATGAGATAATGACGGCTGGAAATTAGTGTCTAATGTCGTTGAACGTCTCCTCCTGTGTATTGCCTGAAGAGGCTGATTAGCCCGCTTTTCCATTGCAAAGTGTTCCAGCACTCCATTGATATGCTTCAAGGGTTCCGTGGAAATTAATGCTCAGAAATGTTGATATTGTTAAATCCCAGGTGTGGTTTTTGACACCAGCTGGTGGTTTAAATCTTTATTGTTTGGGTAGTTAAAAGTAACATGCCGATGTTTTAAAATCGATTTTTTTCACCAGTGACGATCCCCGAAGATTTTTCAAACTTGTAATGTATTTCCCAAGAGTTTTTTGCGATTTACTCAGCAAAACAGATTATGTTTATTAGTGAGCTTGACAAACAACAACGATCGACAAAGTCTATATGTACAGCAGACCACTATTTTATTTTAAGTCACATTTAAAAAATCGCAACCAAGAGTTTGGTGTTGTCTTCATCACAGATTTGCTAGGAATTTAGCAATTTCCTTGATTTAATGCGCAATTATTTAATTTTGTTGTGTTTAAAATGTGTTTGATGGTGATTTACCACCTTGTCCTCTTCGTTTTTTTATGTATTACAGTAGATACCTGCTCAATTGTAAGTCAGTATTTGTGAATTCCCATACTCAAAGATATTTCTTTAGGACTAAATACATATTATACATATTACAGCAATTTATAAAAAGTCTATATATTCATGCCAGAAAACCAGTTCACAGTAATGAGGTTCAATAATGTTGCTAAGAGCATTACATAGGTGTAATATGTGTATGTACGGTATATATTTTTACAATTTATTTTTCTCTTGTAAACCTTGAAACGGTATTAAAGGCTTTTGAAGTGTTGCTTGTGTGTATATATTTAGCGGTCAAGCTATAATAAAGCAGCTTTAAGTGCTTTTAGAGTGTTTTGCACAAATTCACAAATTACATTTATTCCCAGGCAGCTTTGAACCTTGTGGTCTCATGGTATTTAATTTTATTCATTTTTAAATTGACTCAATATGAATTCATTTTACATGGAATGCATAGTGTATTTAGATTCAACTAATTGTATTCCTCTAAAATGAAGCATAGAATGTACTTGTCTTTCATAGCACATATTAATATAAATGTAAAAAAAAAAACACTTTCCCCTTCCACTTTCCTCACACGGCTCAAAAGGTTTAATGACCAATTTCAGTTTAAGATTATTATTATTAAATGCAAGTCATATTGAATAAAGGTGTCTAGAAAATACAGTAAAATGGGAGAAAAGGAAATAAAACAATTGACTAACCCTAGGACAATCTCCTTTTGTAACATATATCTTTCAATGCATTGTCCTGTACATTCCTATTGTATGATATATAATATATAACATGTTATCAGACTGCAAACATGCGGCAGTCATGACGGTTTGGAGAAAGCCTGTAGAAGTGCTTCAGTTTTCCAGCGCATGTGGACGACAGATCAGAAGAAGCGAGAAGAGAGGACCGATTGGCTTCGTCTAGAAAGCGCAGGGGAGAATCTCTCCGTCTTGCTGGCAATGCTAAAGAAAAATGAAATGAAATGAAAGCATGTCTGGATTAAAGCTTGTTAAGGGGAAGAAGAGCCTTAATTGCTTTGGCTTTGTGCAGCCCCACAAAGAGCCAGCGCTGCTAATCTGTTGCTCAAGGGTAAATGTTTCTGCATCCAAACAAAAGGCCGTTTTCAGGGAGGAAGACACACAAAAAAAAACGTCTTTCAAGAAAACAACACTTTGAGAGTGTGTATGTAGTGATGTGAGTGTCGCACATAAGATGTGATGGCACGATTATACGGCCGACTGTTTTGATGCAGATGGAATTTGTGAGTTTGGTTTTGTGATCTCTTCTCAACGGATTTTGTCATGCTGGATGTAATGTAACCGTTTTTTTTGGGCAAATTTTCCATCAGCTTCACTCTGACCTTTTTCACAGATTTAGTTCATAGACTACTTTCTAATTTAACTGCAGATAGTTACTTTACTGTTAACGTTTTAGCAATTGACCTGTTTGGGATTCAAACTCGTTGAAGTCTTTCTGTGTGGAGAAGCATGTACTTTTGTGGGTTTCTTCAGAGTCATCGGTTTCTCCCAGTCCAAGGGTAAACAGGAAAACTGAGGTCTAGAAAATTGTTCATAGGTATTAGTGTGTGCGTGTTCCGCTCTGTGATTGGTTGGGTGAAGGGTCCAATAATGGTTGGAAGGGTCTCAGCCCCAGAATTGCTGGGATTGGCTCCACCTCCCTGTGACCCAGAAATGGAAAATGCATCAGAAAATGTTTCAACATGAGATTTCTGTTGTGAAGTATGATCAAGTGTCCTTATACATATACATAAAAACATTGGAAAATGATATATTTCTATGTGTGTAGAACCATCAACTGTAATTGTTCAATACTAGACATTTTTAAACCACATCCTTGCAAAGCCAAATTTGTTACGTCGTACAAATCAAATCTGACTGTGTGATGATGCTTCTGTTTGGTTCATTACCGGGTCATCAAGGATTCTCGACAGTTTGTTTATTCGTGTTTTGGCAGGAGATCAGATTCTCATCATGATCTCTTCAAGGCGTCTGTGTTCACAAGTGTGACATATCCAGGTCTTGTGTCTGATTTATGGAGAGATTTTACCTTCTTTTGGTGTATTGCATCAGTTCCTAGAAATACAACGCTAATCTTGATTTTTTAAGTTTTTATTTTAAGTGTAACAAGTGATTTTTTTTTTTACATTTTGCACAAATACATGCAATTAATGAAACTCTTACGCAACAAATGTGAATACAGAATAAATAAAAGGATTTTTATTATTAGATGATTTAATAAAAAAAATGTGTTTGTTTAAATTTCCAATGTGGGAATGTGCTAGTCCATGTTCTGCTCTGTGATAGGCCACCAATTCAGGGGGTGTGTCCCACCTTCAGGTCCAGTGTTGGTAGGATTGGATCCATCTTTCCGTGACCCAGAAATAGAACAAATTTATGCATACACCATTAAGTAAAATTTTTTGTATTTGTATTGCATTTTTTAGGTGCTAAAAATGTAGTTGACTGAATGAAACCCAGACAAATGTAACATGGCATATATTCACATTGATAGAAATTACAAATGACATGTCATCGAGTCTGAGAGCGCTTCTATTTTTACACGCTTTGAGTTTTTCGAGTTTTGAAGCTTCAAGGTGAAGTTCTAATACGCTCTCTTCCCGCGCGCAGAGTAAATACGGGTCCTTCGCTTATTATTTTTGCAAGTCCATTTGGAGAATAATTGCACACTTCAGCTTTGAATTGATGAAATATTGATATTCATCCGGCTTCAAAATGTAGTTTGGGAAAATAAGAGGAAAACTATGATAGAATTTCCAATTAGAAAACATCCATAATTTGCCTTTCAATATTTTATTTTTGGATTTGTGTTAAAAGTTTTTTTCTTGATGATGGAATTGTAAGACAAGAATCAGGTTTTATGTTCTAAGAGAGTTTAAAAAGCAGGAGCACACTGAAGTTTATGTGGTAGATTATGATCAGTCTGTGACATTAATTGTCGGCCATTTTGTTTAATTATGCAGGACATTTCTCTTCTCCTCGTATTAAAGAACTAATGACAGTATTCGAGATCTGTTCCCGTCTATCGTTGAGCTGAGATGTCTGAGGTCATCTATTACATGCAAAGACCAGTTAGGCTTTTATTCTGTAATTTGAAGAAACTCGTGAGTGCAGGATGCTACAGTAGCAAACACAATTACACTACAACAAGCACTCTGAAAACAAAGGCCTTCAGTGCTTCCCACTTTGCTCTGGCAAACAACACAAGAATACAGGTTTAATCAAGTCGCGCAACAACAAATGAAAAAGACGCAATTCGCTGAAATCGCGCTGTTTCTTTATTTTGGCTCCCAGATGAAAGCTCTGTGTGATTGTGCTGTTCTTGTGTCATGTTTAACTGTTAACAAGAAAAGAAATGTTGCATTACTGATTAATGTTTGATGGATAGATGGACAGACAGACAGACAGACAGATAGATAGATAGATATATAGATAGATAGATATTGATGAATGTCAGTGCATGGCAGAATAGAAAATAATTTGATTGATGGACGGTCAATTTTTTGATGGTCAAATATGAATGGGTGAATTGATTAAAAGACGATGGATTGATAGATAGAAAATGTTGAAAAGCGTGTTGTGTTGGCAGAACAAAGATTTAAATAAAAAACACAGACAATTTAACAGACAAACAGACACACACACACGCGGAGAGAGAGAGAGAGAGAGAGAGAGAGAGAGAGAGAGAGAGAGAGAGAGAGACAGACACAGACACAGACAGACAGATAGATTAATAGAGAGAGACTGACAGGCAGACAGATATAAACAAGCACAAACAAAGAGAGATAGACAGACAGGCAGAGGCAGACAGACAGACAATAGAGAGAGAGGGAGAGAGAGAGAGAGAGAGAGAGAGAGAGAGAGAGAGAGAGAGAGAGAGAGAGATTAGACCGACAGAAGAAGATAGACAGACCATGATGAATAGATTTAGAATTTTTGACTTTCTCCATGACGTCCTTTTCTAAAAAGTTTTGTTGACTGTCTTTCCACGTGGTTAAAGGACAAAGATCAATACAATGTCCAAGCAGCCACTGTCTCTCTCTCCGTCTCTCTCTCTCTCTCTCTCTGTCTTTCTGTCTGTTCCTCCGCTGGGAGACAGTAGGGGATTCTTGCCTGAGTGCATCACTGGCTCCTCTCGGCTGCTGGTCGATAAGCAGCCACTGATAGCAGGTGTCCTTGCATTGATCCCCGCTGCTTGTTCTTTGTCTCTGGTCATTATGGAGATGTGAGACTGACCTTTCCACTGTGCTGTGCAGAAATGGAAGAAAGGAGGAGTGGAGCGGACTAGAGGCTCGGCCACGGCTCAGATCCGACACACAGGTGAAGCCTCAGAAACCCACATGGGCCGGTGACAGGGAGAAGCAAAGCTGTTGTCAGTTCAGTGGCGCGTGTGATTCATGGATGTAGACAAAGAACAAGGTTGTCTTGGAGATATGATGTATGGATTTAGATTTAAAGGCGAGACGAAAGCAGAGACAATAAATCTCAGGCTTGTCGCGCTGCACGTTCAACCGTCAACGTCATTACATCTGATTTATACTTTCAGTAACTTCTTATGTATTGTATCTATTGTCATTGCTTTAAAAACATGTACGTATGTTAAACTATAGCTGCAAGCAGAAATGGCAGGGTTCGAGCCTTTTCTAATTTTTGTGGCTAATTTAATCAGACTCTTTTCAGAATATTCAATGCTAGCACAACCAGAAAACCAAACCAGATAGTGCTGGCAAATGACGTCATGACTAACTGTCTTACAGATTGTGTTTGTGCAATTTTGATTGTGTTTGTTTCCGACGTCTGGAAAACCAAAAACAGCAGATCGAGAAAAGATCAGAAATGACATCATGATCTACTGAAATTGTAGATTTGTGAAGCACAATTTAAATTTTCTTTTTTACTATTTTTTTGCAGCATTTTTGCAGCAGACAGGAAAGATTCTTAAGAAGCATAAACTACTTTAGATTTATAAGCTTATTTATTATTATTCATAATAGAATAAAAACAATTATGTTTTATTATTGTTTTTATACACTTTTATGTTGAAAATGTTTCATTTTAGTGTGTCAATCTCGTATGGCCCCAGATTTAAAGTGTGACTTGAATTTCTCAAAAGAAAGACGTAAATAATGCGATTCTGATTATTCAAAATGTACTTTAAACACAATGTACTTTAAACAAAATCATACAACTCAAACAATCCCAATCGTGACACGTTTAACGGCAAACTGCCCAGGTAAACCCCATCTTCGATCAAGCAGTTGACAAGCAAAGATAAACACACACACACTTACAGATCCACAGAAAAACAATATGCTTGTTTAACGTGTCATCAGATGGTGAGGAGCGGGGCTGCGGATGAGAGCGGTCTGAGACTCTTGAAGTGCGGCGGCAATCACAACAAAGTTCCGAACATGATGCTGCAGAGCGCCTTCTAATTCCTAAACTGGCATTTCAGCAGGTAGAGATGAGAACAGCCTAAAATAACCGCAATCGGGAAGCAATCTGATGTAAACGACTGAAGCAATCACACTCCCGACAGAAGTACAAACAAGGCGCCATTCGTGGCTTTCGTTTGCTCGCACGGGCCTGCGCTGTAAGTGAAAAACCGGGTTTCTTAGACCTTTTATTAAGCTGATTACTTTATCCCGGTGCTTTGTGTTTGGAGACATCGTCTTCGTCGTTGGCGGATAGTGCAAATTGCCTTTGTTATCTTAGATGAATGGTGAAAGATGTCAAACCAGCTCAGTGTGCTTTTCCTAGCAACTTGGATTGCTCTGTGTTGTGACAGAATAGGGCTGAACGAGAACGCTTTCTCTCCCAGCTTGAAGTTTCAAAGGGTCTTTGAATTATCGGTGACAGGGTTGAAGATAATGAACGGTGTTGGGATGTGTCAGAGCAATGGTGCAAGGTTTGTCAGGCTGCCGCCGTTCTCTAAAACGTTTCACGTTGTCATTGTTTACTTTCCTCGATGGAAAAGTCTGACGCCGCCGCAATCGGGCGGAATCAACGGAGACGCCAAGATTTGTGGAAGCATCTAGACAACACAAGCTAGTTGCAATGTAGGTGACTAGGTTCAATGGTTTGAGTATAGGAAATGAAAGAAATGTCTATGAGAGAATTTACAAATTCTGGAATTATCGGTATATGGTGATGCGTGTGGCAACATGCTTTTATTTTGCAAACTGATCAGCCAAAATCACGAGGCTGGTCAATATATGGTGATATTAGAAATTCTCCTTTGTTGTCCGGCAACGTCTTGAAGGATTTTGATTAGAATAATACAAATATACATATTCTATTCTTCTTTTTTAGCCTCGGGTATTTTCTTTTCTAGGTTTACTATTGGACTGGATTTAAAAGGAGACATCACATACTGTATTTGCTTACAGTAGCACAGTTACAAATGAGATTATTCACTTAATATGTTACTACAATTGTGTCGTTCACCTCAACCCTCGTAATTGTAGAAATTACTTAATTGCTAATAAGTGATGCTTAACTATTTTTTTTACATTATTACTTTAATTTGTATGCATTATTTTATTTTATCATAACAGATACCCAAGTCCACCCACACATTGCTGGTTGACTCCCGGTCTAATGCGTTTCACAACTGAGTGTGCTTGGACAAGACACAGACCCTCACATGTCCCCCGACTTCACAGCTTAATGCTGCCCACTGCTCCGGGTTTGTGTGTGTGTAACTTCACTGGAGGGTTAAATTTCGATACCGTCTCTGTGGTTTCACTTTTTTGATCCCTAGAGGTATCACCTCACTTTTTTTCCTCTCTGTCTCTCTCCCTCCCTTTTTCTCTCTCCATACTCCATATAATTGCTGCTCGCTGCTCTCTGCCATCCAAATAGATTAATTATGAAGCCGTGTGTGTGGAGTGTAAGTGTTGAGCGGTGAGTGGGGAAGAAACGAATCAAAGAAAATCAATTTAGAGGGGGATGTAGTCACCTCATCTCACTTCTCTCCTTAATTTCTCTCGTGCTCATCCTAAGTAAAGTGCAGTTCACTCGGAAAGTGTGTGTGTGTGTGTGTGTGTGTGTGTGCGTGTGTGTGTGCGTGTGTGTGTNNNNGTGTGTGTGTGTGTGTGTGTGTGTGTGTGTGAGAAAGTAAGTGTGCCTGTAGTGGGTTGTAATGACAGTAGAGTTAAAAATATACAGCTTATTTACAAAGTTAAGAGAGCCAAACAAAAATAATAGAAGCACAAACATAGATTGAGATGTACAGCACATAGATGATAGAGAGAGAGACTTACAGGCAGACAAATTGATAGACAAATAAAGATAGAGAGGCAGACTGGATGAAAGACAAGATGATAGATGAATAGAGAGATTGACAATATAAATTGATATGTGGGTAGAGAGAGAGACAGATCCATAAAGAGAGATGGATTGTCAGAGAGAAGTGAAAGAAACAATTAAAGATGGGAAGTTATCGACAGACTCATTGACAAACAAAAACAACCAGAGAGATAGACAGATTAATATGTATAGAGAGATATACACAGAGACAGATGCGGTCAAATGCAACGATTTCTATTCTGGGGTGAAAAATAAGGTCAGAAAGAATCACCTGGAGGGAAAATATTAGAGAAAATTGAGTTTTCAGGCCCTTCCACAAAGCGTTTGTCCTCTGAATGAAGTCCCTCAGAAATGCAATCAGCTCTGTTTATTTAGAATTCTGCTCTCCGTGGCAGATAAGCCCATTTTTAGTTACAGTCTTTGAAAGCTCAATGATAAACATCAAAGTGGCTCTTGAGGCGGTTCTTCATCACTCCGTCGCCTTTGTGTGTCTGCGAGTTTTGACTCCTGACACCGACTGAAAGACGGAGGTGGAGAGCGATAGAAAGAGGACAATGACGGAAAGGGACAGAGTGACTCTTAATGTGGAGGAGATGGAGAAACCTTGACTGAGAAGGTGCATGAAGAACTATTTCTATTCAGTTGGTTTTATAATTTTAATATGTTGATAGTCACCGTTTAGATTATTTAACCGCCTTTATGGAGTTATTATAAAAGTTCTAAAAGCTTTGCTGAAACTTTTGATGAGAATAACAAAGTGTATTTATTTCTTTTTTTTTTTCTTCCTCGCAGTTTATTTTATTAGACTTTTTTGATTTATTTACTATTTTTTGTGCTGAGGCCCTCGTGGCGTCGCGAGGAGCTGAACAGCCGTATGGCTTCGAGCAAGGTGCTATGTTCCTCTCCCTGGTGCATAATTGATGCTGCAGTGTATTGCCTTGAGTTTCTCATTCTTTGTTTCTCCATCTCTCTCATTCTCACCATCTGTCTTTCTCTCCCAGACTTGATGCACCCACCACACTAACTTTCTTTACCGAGCTGCAAAGGAAAAAAAAACCTTGTCTCTTTTCATTGAGAGTCTAAATTCAATTTTTCAAAAAGAAAAATGTTAGTATGACAGATCGATACAATGTTGTTGACAAGATAATTTTTATTGAATTGGGTATGTTGTTTGTTTTTTACTGATTTAATACATTTTTTAATCGTTTTCTGGGTCACAGGGAACTGCATAATTCAAAAATTCCATTCATCGGATACGTTTTATGTCTTTCAAATTACGTTTTCATTTTGTATATATATACACATTTTTACAGCGTATAATTTTGCAATTTTGTAAATTACTTTTCTGTCTCCAGCCATGTTTGAAAAAATAAAAAAATTTGACTGATGATTTGTAGATTGAATGTGAAAATTCAATTCACAAATCGAAACCACTTTTTTTCTATTTCTGGGTCACGAGGAGCTGGAGTCTCTCTGTTGTCGTAATACACATCTCTAACTAGATGATTTAACTCACTTGAATGACAACAAACTGTTAATAAATAGTGTAAAACAGAAGGAAACAGATGAGGGAATTACATCAATAATAAGAAAATGAACGTAACAAGTGGACTAGGGCAAAACAATTAACAGGACAGAAAAACATGGTCCAAACAAGCCGCCACAGTCCCAGCACAGCATCACCATGTGATGCAGGAATGCTAACTTAAGGAAAGATGCTGACGGAGACACGTTCTTGGCAATTACTAAATAATGTGATTATAGATTTAATGGGTAGAAAGTAAAGTGACACCACAAGTATCATTATCTCTCAGCGCTGTTTTCTCCAGTTATTCCTCATTTGCCATGTGCATAAAAAGCATTATTTAAATAAGAGTTCAGTGAATGTGCCTATTTGCAAGTTAAGGGAAAATGCAACCGAGGGTAAAACAAAGCGTCCACTTCCCCCGCTGTTTCGAGTAAAACGCTTCTGAGGAAGCCTCATGGTCATTTAAAAGTCAAATCTTGCCATTGAAGAGCACAGCACTGAGGGACCTTTGAACAGACAGTGAAGTCGGTGAGAGAGATTCTGTTTATACTCCACCAGCGCTAATGGAGCAAATCAAACACTCTGCCGCCTCGGTGCTCTGCATCTGTTTGGTCCTGCCTGCCGGTTTTGGAGAAGAATTTGAACCATCAATTGCCGAGAGAATGTGTGACGTTCTGTTGGGATGAGTTTGTGTGATGTCACTAATCCAAGTGACAAAAATCACAGTCGAAATTGCAGTGTTGTTGCCCAAATGCAGAGTTGGCGGTCAAAGTTAGCGATGTCTGTGGGCGAAGCACAGATAGGAATGACAAATTAGCAATGTTTATTAGTGAAGTGCAAGTTGGTGATCAAAATCAGTAATATTTGTTACCAGAGAGTTGCAGAGATGCCAATTAAAGTTAACAATTTTGTTGATTAAGCGCATATTTAATAGACTGAGTTGGCAATGTTTATTCGCGAAGTGCAGAGCAAACAATCAAATGTATGTGATATTTGCTGGCCAAGCTCAGATTTGATTGACCAAATAGCAATGTTTATTAGTGAGGTGCAGAGAAGGCAATAGAACTTGGCAATATTTGTTACCGAAGTGCACAGATGGCAATTGAAGTTGACTATTTTTTTGTTGACAAATCGCATATTTGATTGACAGCTTAAGCAATGTTTGTTGGTGAAGTACATGGCTGGCAATCAAAGTTAGCAGTGCTTGTTTGGCGAGGTATAAATTTGATTGACAAATGTTAAGCCAAGTGCAGAGTTGATTATTAAAGCTAGCAATGTTTGATAGCAAGTGCAGAGTTGACGATTAAAGCTAGCAATGTTTGTTAGCCAAGTGCAGAGTTGGTAGTTAAAGCTAGCAATGTTTGTTAGCAAAGTGAAGAGTTGGCAATCAAAGTTTGCAATTTTTGTTGACGCTGCGCAGATTTTATTGTCAACGTTAGCAATGTTTGCTAAAGAAGTGCAGAGCAGGCAATCAAAGTTAGTAACTATATTGAAGGCAAAGTGAAAAGTTGGTGATCAAACTTAATAGCCTATGATTCTTTTTTCATTTCAATATTAAAAAAAATTGTGGTCTAAATGCATCAGCTCTAGACATGTGACATGTGGTGAGAATCTTACTGCTATCATCGGTTGGATACATTTTCTTTGTTGAGATTTTCCAGATGTTTTGGTTAAAAAATGGATGATAATGTCATATTGTTAGAATAATTAATTACATGTTTTAAACAATCTTGAACTTTGGTTAATGCCCTAATAATTCATGTGAGTTCACTGCTGATAACAATGCAATAGGCTGATTGACATTTTGAGCTCATAATTCCCTCCCGGTTTTCTTGTGGAAACAGTCTGTCTGCTTTTTGGGTTCCATCTACAGATGGCTGAATTCCTAATAGAAGAAAGGAGATCAAGGACTTTCTGATATTTCTTTTTCTCTCTGGTGTGGTTTGTTTTTTTTTTTTTTGGCACAAATCTAAGTTATATGTTAGGTGTCTGAGTGATTTTTACCCTCAAAGCTCAAAGTCTCTCATAAAACACCCATGGCTTGGCAAAACAATGTCTATCTTTCCTTCTGACACTTCACAAGCTCCAGGGTGAGAAAAATAAACCAAGTTCACTCGGTTTGATGGATCAACATCACTGTGAACATCTCTTAATTTCCTTGTCACATTTTATGATGGCTGCTGTAGGATTGCAACTAAGGTTTGTCAAGACTCCATGTTGGAAGCAGTTTGATGTTATAAATAAATAAAGTGTTAGGACAAGAGTGATTGTCAAAAAAAATGTTGCTTACCTAAAGGTCTTGAGTTTCTCCAAAAGAATTGATTGAGATTTTACAGGAACAGGCTGGTGAGAGCTACTTTAATGGCTTTTTTTTTTTTTAATTCTATTCAGTGATCTTGTGTGACATTTGGACTCGTTAATTGGGAAGGATTGAACAGTGTGTTTTCAGATTAACAATTATGAAGGAGTTTATCGTTTTGCTCCATATGGAGAGTTTAAGAGAGTCTCCGATCATAATCCATTTACTGGATGGGTTTCCATTTTGTTAATGTGTTTGGCATTTTGACCATATAAATTGATTTGACTGCAGAACCACCAGAGACTGGATTGTAGAACATGTGTCACTTTAACACCCAATGTTATGTCTCCTACAGGTGTTGTAAAGAATGGAAAGCTGGCAGTCACTCAGAAAGGAAGCCAAGTGGATGGTTCTGACCCGTATCGCACCACACAAAACTCGGAGAGAGACCTTCCCCTGTTCACAACCCCTTCCCCCTTCAGTGGCCTTGACCACCATCCTCCTTTCAAACCCTACCCGTCCTACGACTACCAGCTCCAAAACCACAAGCAGTATTTTCAAGATGGTGGAGGGGCAGCACACCGGCCTACAATGCCGCCTTCAAATGCACGTCTTCTTCAGGATCCATCCACTCAGCTGGTCCCACATGAAGCTGCTCCTCCAGTATCTGATATGGTGGTTCCCATGTCCACAACCTTTGCTCCTTCAGCATCTTCTCTTTCTCAGCCAGACTTTCAAATTGAAACCTTTGAAGAAACACTTACAGGGAACATGAAGGAGCCAGCTGTACCACTGAAAAAAGTGACCACTGATGCTGACAATTCTGGGGTACCTTCTGTAAAGTCTATAACTCCTGCTCCCACAACTGGCTCAAACGATGGCACTGGGTCAGTCAAAAATGATCTGTCTCAAATCAAACCGGACAATGATGCTCCTGGAAGGAAAGTTTCAGCAATGCCAGGGGATTCGGATGATGAGACTACCACTTCCACCATCATTACCACAACGGTTATTACAACTATGCAGTCACCAGGTATCAAATACATCTGTTTTAAGTGTCCAACAATTTGACGTGTTGAGAATCTTATGTAAACTTGCTTCACCAGATTTCAGTAAGGCTTGAGCATACAGATATTCCAGTCTACTGATTTTTTTTTTATATAGCTGTAATTAACAAAATTGTTAACGTAGAGTAGTTATTGATTTAGATATCAACATATGTACATAGCAAAATGACCTGGTGAGATGTAGTGTTGTCTTTCAGCAGGAAGGAAATCAGCTATTTGCTCAACCACAAAATAGCTCATTTGAACAAACTGCAGTAACATAGCAATTTGTCTTCATAATACATTCATCTTCTACTCTCATAATGAATAAGATTTGAGGAATTAGTCTTTGCAGCAGCAAATGTTCAGACAAACCCAACAATTGTCTGAACTTCGTTTCTGATTCTGAGTTACGGGGAGCTGGTGCCAATCCCAGCAACTCTGGACCTAAAGGTTTAACACTCCTTACTGAGTAGTGCCCAGCCAATCACAGAACGAGACACACGCAATCACACTCGTTCTCACATTATTGGCCAATGATTCCAATTCTTCATGTCTTCAGAAACTAGAGATCCATAGGAAACCCACGCAAACTGAAATGAGATATTGAAAATATCTGAAAATTCAATTAATGACAGTAAATTATACAATTTTGGTAGAGAATGAAGTCTGAAGAGTCTTTCCAACTGATACATTTTTTTTCACTTTCTAATGCAGGTCCATGTAGTAACAATTTCACGGCGCCGGGGGGCTACATACAGACCCCACAACTACCCAAGGGTTTATCCAACACCAGTGTGGACTGCACATACACTGTGACAGTCTACATGGGCTACGGAGTGGAAATTCAGGTACATTTATCTTTCCGTGCTTCTATTTCTGACAGAAAATGAGCTGAATTACTACGACTAGTGATTTTCTTGTGCAATTTTTAGGTCGGTAAGATCAAACTGAATTGCTAAAATGTCAAAGGTGCGTTTACAGATGCTTCCTCTCTCGGTTCGAAATTGTTGCTTGTGTTATACAATTACAACAATTACGCATTTCGCAGACAAGGTGTTTTCACACCATCGGTTACGCGAAAGATCCAAGTGTGGTCCAATTGTGATTCTTGTTGTGACAGCAAACGTCCAAAAGCTTAAAAGCACGAAACAAATCAGTGGCTTTCTTGGAAAATAAATGGAACAGGAAAGAGTTAGTTTAGAAGAGAATAGAATGCTTTTATTGCCTTTGTATTGCTGGGTTACAATGAAATTGGGAACGCTACTGCGGTTGGTGCAAAAAAGGAATGAACAATCAAAATGGAAATCTAAAAATATACTCATTTACCATCTCTTTCTTCCTCTTCTTCAATTCACTAATCCAATTTTAATTTGTGGGAGCTGGAGACAATCCCAAAAAGTCTGGGCCTGATGGCGGGCCAAACAACGTGGATTGGTGGATGACCATTCAGCCTCCGATTCTCATTAACATGTTTTTCGACTGGGTAATAAAACCCAGAGAAAATAAAGTCATATTTTTTGGGTATATTTTTCATTTAACTGTACCGTATTACCAACAAAAATAATAGTGCTACTAATGTAAACCTTGGCAACATTTAAACTACTTTGAATACACGTATAACACAACATGCAAACTCGACACAAACTCCCCAACTGGGCCTCGAACTCGAGTCTGGAATGTGTTTTTGCTGATATCCACTACGCCATCCCACCACCCTCCTCTTCGTCCATTGACTATTAAACTCAGTACAATGTAGAAATATCTCTTTTGCTGCCAGTGTTCAATGTGACTGATACGTGAGGAAGCCACACGGTTTCTCCTCTAATTAATTGCTTATGGATTATCTGTCCACTCCTTTTTGTTTGTTTACGGTATTCTTTAATGTCCTCCTGTTAAACTGTCTCTCAGGCCACTCTTAACTTAATTAAAGAAGCCTCATCCTTCAACCGATTGAAATAAAAAAGGCATTTAATTCAGGCAATGCCAGGGCCAGCTTTGCTTTCGCCAGGGCCTAGTTCACCCCACCAGGCTTGTTGGGAAGATCCGGATAAGCATTTCTCTGATCAGAACCTCTCTGAAAGCTGTAGAGTTCAGTTTTAAGAACTGCTGGACGATCACAGTCTTTGAAGGGCTAATCTCTAGATGCCTCCATGGGCCGTCACTGAAGGTTAAACTGCATTAAACCATTCCCATCATCCAGCCGTCAGAAGCCATTTACTGGGATAAATGGCCTACACTGTAGTGACTGCTACTTGTATGTTTGTCGTAAGACCTGCTGAATTCCTACAGGAATCAGGTATTGCTGGTGGTGGCGCTGATTTGCTGACCTCACGTGTCGAGGGATGTGCATGGGCAGAGGACTCATCAGCAGCACAGGCCTGACCTGCTGATCCAGGCCAAATGGCTAAACCTTCATCAGTCTGAGCTCAGCAGAGAGCGCTCGGGGCATGACTCTGTCTTCCTTTAATTCCCAGATACTGAACTTAAGACTTACAATCTCTCCTGAGAGCAGCATCCGTGATGGAGAGAATACACTCAAAAGACTGGGGTAGCAGAACTATCTGGAGTTTGCCACTATGCGGTACAGTGTCCAAATAAAATTCAAAACTTGCTAATACAGTGGTACCCCGATTTATGAATGTCCGAGATAGCCAAAATCCTGAATAAAGAAATGCGTTGGCGCGATAATGTGACCCTGAGTGACAAAATTACCCTGCAATACAAAAGGAGTGAGTCTTCATCTTACCGCTTACATTTCTTACCGAATAGAGATGAGAGTCCAGGCGTATAAAAAAAAAAACATGCGTTAAGACACACGACAAAGTTAATTTATTCACAAATATTATTGTTTTTATAAATATTATTGTTTTTATATTATTACAAATATTATTATATTTTTAAATGACATTTATTTGTGCGTGTCTGCGTGTTCAGACATTAAACAGCACACTGTCAGAAAACACCAACTGAATAAGCAAGAGATTGCTCTTTGTAGTACAGTAACTTGTGTGTTCTTCATTGAAACAATTGTCTCCTCTCTTACTCTTCACACCACTAGCCGCTCAACCCTAAAGGTTTAAGAAAATCACATTTAATCATTGCTTTATTCCCATTTTAAGTCTTTAACTGTTGGTTTTAGTTAGTTTAACTTTTATGTAACATGTTTTTATTACATGTATTACCACTATTATTTGCTGCAAGTGCTGTCGCCTTGCAACAAGAAGAATCCACTAGAGACCTTGGTTTTTCTGTGTCAAGTTTGTGGGTTTCCTCAGGGTTTCCAAGTGAGTATGTGGGCTTGTATCCCTCTCTGTGATTGGTTGGCTACATGACCAGGGGGCATGTTCTGCTTTCAGACCAAAAGTTTCTGGAATGAAACCCAGCCGATGGAAAAGTGGTGCAGAAATTGGATGGATAGATAAACATTACGGATCAAATATATGCTTTCATCTATGCAAAAGTATTCTCAAACAAATCACAAATCAAGACATGCAAATTTGGTTGTAAGCATACATTTTAAAATATAATTATTATATATTTTATGACTGGAACCAGTGGCGGTTCTACATTGATTGGCGCCCAGTGAAGTACGTATATATACAACCTAATATTACCCTAACCCCTTTTTAAATATATATTATTTACACATTCTATTAAACTTTAATGATACAAGTTTTTAACAATATTTGCATGTATGTTAAAAACATATCAAAATTTTCCCATATATTGGACATATGCATTTTGAAAAAATATATCTAAAGTTTTTTAACAATGTTTCACGTATATGTGGATACATTTATTCTTCGCATGGCAAACTTTATTTATAGTCCTTTATTGATAATATTGATACTGCAAATATCAACAGATAATGCGGCAGCCGGCTTCCTTTATTTTAGAAACGTGAATTACCTCCTGCGCCCCTTTTCTGCCTCCGTTTTCCACTTCTCTCAAATTCTGTGCATCCCTTTGCAACAGGGGGCTATATAATGCGTAATAGAAAATCGCTTAGCGGACACACAGTTATTTTTTGTTTTCTTTGGAGCGCTCGAGCCGCCCCCCTGTGTCATGGAAAAATGCCGTCCTGGGCGACTGCCCCATTCGCTCATGCCTAAAACCTCCACTGACTGGAACTCAAAGCAGTAATCTACAATACAGTTTAATAATGAAGTCAATAATGATGCGTGACACTAACAATGCGTGAAGACACAGAAGGATTAAACACAAGGATATAAATTGTAATCAAAAGAACACAGGGGAATTTATAAATTGCATGACGAACAAAGAGGATTTTGGGAAATTGAGAATAAACAACGGTAGCATGGGGAAAAACATGACTATGGCTCAGATCTGAGAAGAACAGATGGAAATAAATTAACAGAAATGCTTTAATGAACAAAATATCATGACTCTGAATAGTAAAAAACAGATTGTTAATCCAAGTAAAGACTGAAATAAGTCAATAAAATGGAGTTACGTTCCTTGTAGAAGGATACACTGTATATTCACCCGAACACACATTCAATTCAAGTGACATTTTGTGTACCACTAGACTCAAGTTTACTTGACTCTTAAATAACCCGTAACTCATCAAACATGTTAAGCAAACTCACGTTTATTGGTGGTTTGAGAAGTAGTCAACCTGAATGACAAAAATAAGAGGCTGTTTCAAGTGTCTTGAACCTCGGGTCCTTGTGTATTACTGGCTGGATATGAAACTCTTGTAATGATCTTTACACCGATGTTGCCCACGAGCAAGACATGTCTTGTCTATTAGAGCTGAATTGCTCCACCTCATTGTGAATTCTGTTTTGGACAGAGAATGGATGTTTAATATGGCACCCTGGTGCTTGGAGATCACTTCGGTCCACTCAGCCATGACAGTTGCCATGACTCTGGGTATTATCACTGCTTGTAAACAATTACCAAGTTAATAAGAGAGCAGGATGGCGCATTGGAAATTTAATGAGAGTGAATCTTGGGGTTCTGAGCGGTGCAGACTAACATTGTCCTAGTGGGGAATTGTTATTGCCACAAAGCTGAATTCAACCTCAAGACTGTGATTTTGATGCTATTAGCATGAGGCGGAACTGCACAATTGCTTGCATTCGGGTTTTCCAGAGCAATCTCTCTTTTCCCAATGCGTTTTTTCTTGATCTTTTCCATGCGATAGATTTGAAAATGCATTAAAAGCTGTTTTTTACATGAATCAATGCAAATCAGAGCATTGGCGCGTGTTGCTAGACCAAGCAAGCCGCGGCTGTCAAGAACTGGTTGTGACTCTGAATTAGTTATTCAAATCGGTCCTTTTGACAAGTAATGAATCAACGGGCATTAAAAAGGACCGAATGATTTTCTAGACAGTTTATATCGGCCGTTGTGATGGGAATTCTTGCCCATTGCTGCCTGAGCGATTTAACCTGACGTCTCTTTTTAACGCTGACTCATCAGTGCAGAGATAATGCGCCCAGAGTCTGGATAGTTCTTGCCTAGATGAACCCGCAAACATGCTTGTGTGTGAGGAAAGCGTCGATACCCTCCGTGGGTTGATATGGCGATATGGATTGGACGCTTAAACAGCACCGTGGGCAGTTAGAGGCTCGAAACTCCAGCAGCTGTCCACCGGAGAGAGAGGGATCCATAAGTCGTCTCCAGAACCATGGGTGGCGCATGGATATCGACCGAGGGGTCGATACTTTCAACTGCTCTGGATTAAGTGGGTCCTCTGTACAGTTCAATAAATATAGTTCGGTCTTGAGGCTGTCTGGACTGATAGCTGAGATTGATTTGGATGCATTTGTCAACTTGGACTGTTAAACACCTTGGGGTCTATTGCCAGGGTACAAGAACCAGTAGTCCGTTTAAATTAGCATGCTTTGCTCCAGGCGCTCTGCTTTGCATAAAGTCTCAGCGTATGTTGTAAAAACATGAAGACTGTGATGCTATTCGTTTTCTGGAAGCTAAAAGTAGGCGGAGCCTGTTCTGACATTTTGGAAGCCTGTCATCGTGCATCAGCCTGAAGGCGAGATGTTCGTGTCTAACTCTATTATTTATTGGTTGATCTTACACAAACCTACGATCAGTAAATTTGGGATTTAAAACTGTGATTGACACAGTTTGTGGTGGAAATGTCCTTTTTGCAGCACTTTTGCAAATGTTTTATATGTGCCTGCAACATGTACCATATGGACAATATTTGTAAATAAAGCAAAAAAAAAATCACAATTTTTTGCAGAAAAAATTGTACGAATTTAGAATTTTTCTGAAATAGAAAAATTCCTCTCCAAAAACAATTATTTACCCACAACAACATAAGATAATAAGGATAATGAACTAAAGAGATTTTACATAAAAAAAAAATGTTTCTTAAAATCCATAAATACTGTTAATGTTTACATTTTGTCTCTACGACAGGGTTCCTGGTTGCGCTGTACCAATTTGTTCACGTCCTCACTCTTTCTTTTGGTTTTAAAACTTTATTACAAGGGCTATAAAACAATTATCTCATCATTCAGGTGCAATAGTTCAGGGTTTTTTAAGATCTTCATGTCTCTTCAAAGACGGGTGAAGTGTATTTTGCCTTTGCCTTATTTCTGACAGATCATTTCAGAATCAGAATCAGAATCACATGCACAACTTGTTTAGCTTAAATCACCTAAAATAATTTCATTATATAAATTGAAAGTTATTATTATGTTATTATAAATTGAAATTTTGAAATGAGAGACGGCTTGATTAGATAAACGTGTTTGTATTTTAAATATAACTTTCTGTGATTTATTTTTGAATAAATTAAAAACATTAAAGACATTTTATTAATTTTGTATTGAATTCAGCTATCGAATTGCAATGTACTGGAGGAACAGATTAATTATGGAACATTTAATATTTTCAATAGTTTATACGTATAAACCCTAAGCCTGTTATTATTACATAGACAGTTAAAACTGTGAAAAGTGCCTTACAAAAGTGCTCAGAACTTGAACTTGTAGAAAAATAACTTTTTTTCCTCATCGTTTTGACATATGACACTGTTAACAGAAACAGAGTGTGAGATTTTATTTCTTTTAGTGCCTCACATGGACAGTCAGGGAATTGAAAGTGGGAACTGAAAGCTTGCGGTTGCCACTTAATTTACCACTATTTCATTATCCTTGCAATATTGCCATTTTTCTTCAACAAATAGAAGCACTCACCGCTGATAAAATCTCCAGCAAGTGAACTTATATTGGCAGCTTTTTGCACACGGTAGCTCTCATTTGGTCTATTAGATAAGAGCCGCAGATCCTTGAATATGAGTATTTCTGTCATCTTTCCGGTGAAGCCATTTCCATGATCAAAGCTGCCCTCGTCCTTTTTTGATTTTGAGCCAATTCACCTCACACATCGGTGTTTGAAGTATCATTCTCCGCAATTGCGCGGATCAATAATCTCAGACAGCACAATTTCATCTGCGCTCCTCCACGGCTCACTTATAACTAGAGGGCTAATGGTCAAGCTTTATTAATAGCCTGTCACTTGTTTTCTGGAGCCCGTCCTCTGTGCTGACACAGCTTACGGCACGGCCTCTGGAGGACACCACTTATTGCCAGATCTCAGCCCCGGTCGAGTTTTTTCAGCAACACGGTCCTTTTGTTTTGCAGATGTCCCTTTCCTGTTATTTCATCCCTCGCAGGATCATATTTCAACAGGGTTTAATCGTTTGTACATAGAAGACACGAAAAGAAAGACCTCAGCCAGCCAAGAGAGATTTGCTCTAAGCTCATTTGAATTTCAACAGTAGGTTACTACAAGGCCACAAACCTCATTTTCCTGTTTCTCCACAGAGGTTGAATTAGCCTTTTAAGGTTTTTGTGAAGAACACAATGATTTAATGGAGAAAGATATACGTAGTCAATAGTATTTTGTCTTTTTGTCTTCTGTCGCAAGAATTTGTCTGTTCGGGCGTGTGAATGCCAGTCTGACAGAAGTCTCTGTAATCGGAATAGAAAAGAATGCAGTAGAATAGCATTTGTAGTCCTTGAACAACACTATACAAAGGAACTAGATGAGCTTTTAGTGTACATACATTTCTATATACACATTTATGAGAATACTAAATTTTAGCATTCTAAATGTACATAGCAGAATACGTAGATTAAAATGTAAATACAAAAGTCAAACATGAAAACAAACACATTGCGACAACAGGGCCCATGATTTGGGGTCTACTATACTTTACATGGCTTAATTTATGCAACTGATCAAAATAATTCCTTATTGCCATTTCCAGTGTCAATTATTCTATTTTTGGGTCACAGGGAGTTGGCACCAATCCCAGCAATGCCTGTATTGGTTGCCAACCAATCACAGAGCAGAACACGCATATTCTCACACTCACATTTATTAATAATTAACTTTATTTTGCTTTAAGTGCCTCTCGACTCCCTCTTGGTCTCTTCAAGATCACCTTACAGAACAGGACAATACATACACCAATGTGCCCGGCAATTTGCCAAGAACTTTTGACAGTTTGCCAGCCAAACTTACTAGCGTCCACTTACATCAGGGTATCACCACCAATCACGCTCACACACACACACACACACAATCGTTTTCGACTGTAACGGATGTTTTTGTACTATGGGAGAAAGCCGAGACCCAGAGGAAACCGATGCAAGCACAAGGATAACTTTCAAACACAGAAAGGCCGGTTGGCCCGAAACTCAAAACTTGAGTCACAAACAGAATCTTCTTGCTGTGAGGTGGCTAGGAAAACAAGACTTCTCTGGTGGGGTGAGAGGAGAAAACCTAGGGAGAACCCGACGCTCTGGTGCCTGACTCCTCTGGCGCACTAACATTACAAAGTCATGTTTCAGTGTTGAAGATGGCTCCATACATTTTGGTTGGGCATTTGTAAGGCGCTTTTCACAATTTTAACTGTCTCAGAGTGCACAATGTTTCACGTTCGGGCATGTGGACACTAAGACGTAAAGTGTGACTGGCACTCCTCCAAGCGACGTCATCCCCAATCCTCGGAAGTACGACACTCCTCAAGTGACGTTGTCTTCATCCCGATGGTATTGACACTCTTCCGGCAGGGATGCGGCGTTGTCTCCTCTGGACCTCAGCAGGGGAGTGAAGCGAGCAAGAACAAAAGCCATTATCACTTTGAAGAGCTATAAAACAATAATAATAGTAGTCTTGCTTTGGTGCAGGTGAGGTTCAGTTCCGAGCTTCTACCTTATGCAGCCTTCCTATTCGTTAATAACATGTTATTATTAGTTATAAATATGCTTCATTGAAGAAATGTGTTTTCAATCAAAATTTAAACTAATTGATTCTGATTCTCCGATTGTGCTAGGCAGAGTGTTCCATAATCTCGATTTTAGATAAGCGAAAGATTGTCCCCCTGTGAAGGTTTTAGAGATTTACGATTGGCTCGTAATGATGAGCTCACTGATATAAAGAGGAGCTAGACCTTTAGTGCTCTATTAGAGAATATTAAATACAATTTTACAGGTAACCAGTGTATCGACATTAACACTCGAATAATATGGTCTAATGTTTTTGTTCTGGTCAGTAATCTAGAGGCCGCATTCTGAACTAACTGAAGTTTATCTATTAACATGCAAACTCTGCACAGTAAGACCCTGACAGAGGGTCTCAAACAGCTTGTCCTAGCTGTGAGGGAACAGAACTGCTACTCCACAGTGCTAAACAAACGCCCCCATCACTCTTATTATCCATTCAAATTGACTTTTTTCACAGAAACGTTGCAAATAAAAGAGAAGCATATTTTTCCAATCTGCTCCACTTGGAAATCTGGATCAAAGTGTCCTTATGATGAGTGTTTATGTCAATGTCATCTCATTGCCCTTGATTAATGCAGGTCTGTTGTACAGCATTTGAATGCAGTGGCTCCTGAGTGAAAGATCTCACTTAATTTATCAGTGTCTATCGGAATTAATTACAGATGCGAAGAGTAGAAGTCCGCCACGGCTAATCGCACGGGCACAACGTGTTTTGTTTGAAGCCGTACTGGCCCGGGGCTCATTAGAATGCAGTAAAAGTGTCCGTCGAGCTCTTCTCCTCCTGACTAATTGTGTTTGTCCTGATGATGCACCTTTGTTCGCTCTGCTTCTCCTTGACTGATTGGTTCTGTCTCTTTGGTCACAGATATCAGAGGAGTGAAGGTCCAGGCGGAAGAGTGCTGTGCCTCTTTGTTTTACCGCAGTCAGCGGACACTGGGCGCTTATCTGCACTTTATATAGGGAACTCAGCAACTTGGAATCCAAATAGATGTTGTGCCGGTCGCTTTGTTTTGGAGGCTTCAATGTGTGCTTTTATTTGGAGAGGAGCATCCAATGAACAGGATAATGGACTCAAATAAATGTTGTGTTAAATTTCGACTTGGGAAACTTCAAAAAAACACTTAAACGTAGCAGAATCTATTAGTGCATCCGTACTGGGCGTTATGGTGGGTGGAATAGAGTTTATTTTCCCTTTCTGGATCACATGGAGCTGAAGCCAATCACAAAGCAGAACACACAGGCACACATAGCACTTTTATCCATGATGACAAATGACCTGTTCAAACATTGTAAAGAGTTTGACAAATGCCTAGCACACTTTGCTAAAGCAATCTTTACCCCCCTTACTGGTGTAGAGACTTCCCTCCCAAACAAGGTGTCGATACTTGAGAAAAAAATTTGGTTTGGCTGAAACCAAATGTCCAAGGAAAATTTTAAATGACTTTCGCTGAAGCCAACCTAGCCAAACGCAAAACCTAGCCAAAAGTAAACTTTTGGTGACATTGGAAGGTAGCATTCAGTCGCTTTCTGCTTTAAATTGCACATAAAACACATATTTGGGTCTCTTTCTTGTCAACACAGTGACCTTTGAAGTTGCAAACATCGCAATCTACTAGTTGAGCTCCAGGAAAATATCAACCGTCTGATAGGTTTGCAATTTAGCATTAGCACCGACTCACTCAGAGTTTAGTGCCAGCAACTTCAAGAATGCTGGTTCAATTCCAAGTATTTGCTTGAAGACATGATACCTTGATTATTTCTTTGATTAGATGCAAAGGCGTTAAAACATAATCGAGTAGCCAAATTCAATGATCTTAACGTGTTTGTAGCAACAACTATCTTTTGAATTCTCTTGCATACTCTCACTTTACACCTCCTTCAAACCTGCTCTCTTGTTTCCATGGTATCTACCATCTGCACTGATGCAGGTTTGTTAATAGATGAGAGTCCATAGTGACGGACGTACTGATGGTGATGCCTCGGTAGAAGGAGGTCACTATTGTGTTGTATTGATCTGAAGACATTCACATGCCTGCCGTCCTCATTTATTTTCCCAAATTCGGTATGGATTATAGCAGATTGTTTTTTAACTCCTTCAGTAGCCCTTCAACCATTATGTTTTTCACTTTTGCCTTCCGAATGAGGCATTTAAATGTAACGTGCATGCAAACGGCTCTGTTTTAGCTGCAGCCATCTTTACCCGACTTATAATATCATTGCTCTCATTCAGCAAATGCCTCCATGCGGAGAATGAAAAGAGATGGGGAATGAGTCAAATTCCCCCAATGTCTATTAAAACAATGTCTATGGCTTGGATGGTGGACGTCTTGGTAAAATTGAAAATTAATTCAACTATTTGTAATTGCAATGAACCTTGACAGTCACTAAATGCAGTTTTTGGTGCAGTTGCTTTTAATTGATTTATAACTGTTTTATGCTCTCCCCTCTGGAGATTTTTGTCCAAAGGTGTGAGAGTCTGAATCATTCTTGGTGATTGGTTGGCCACCAAACTAGAGGGTGTGTCCCAGCTTTAAGCCAGTCTTCAGCGGTTTTTAACACAGAAATGGAAAAGCAGTACAGAAAACCATTGGATGAATGGATGGATGAATAGATGTGTTCTAGTATTCTTTGGTGTGTGTGTGTGTGTGCGTGTGTGTGTGTGTGTGTGTGTGTGTGTGTGCGTGTGTGTGTGTGTGTGCGTGCATGCGTGAGTGTTGGGCGGCAGATCGAGTGATTCACTGAATCGCAATGCATCATGGGTAATATTTTTACTAAAGGAGAAATCAACCATCTTTATGCACTTCCAATTTCAGTCGAGCCACCTCTGTACTTCAAGCTGACCCGCACATTTTTCATCAAGTTCTGTCTGTGCTTTGTTCTGAAGTGAGAAAAGAGAAAAGATGGTTGTTTGTTCTATAGTGAGTATAAGAGACTGAATGGATGTTGCTTAACAAGAACACACTTTGCACCTAAATAAGACTGTTAAATTCCAAAAGCCACCGGAAATATAATCCGTACAGGTCTTCTGTGAATTGACCAAAATGTATGTTATTTATTAAAAAGATTAGGCTCAAAAGAAAGATTAATTGGACATTGCAACCTCTCATGGTCGCTTCAAAAGATTCTTTTTCCAGCGGATCTCTGCTGCGGAATTTCTTCTTTTGTGCTGTGTGAATAAGAGAATCCTGTGGGTTTTCAGCGAAATGAAGGGAAGGAAATGATGACAGTTTCCATTTTTGCGGAAACTGCCTTTAAGCGCTGTGTAGATTAGCACGGGGCTGCTTCACGCGGATGTCGCTCTCCGTCAAAACCAGGCATTGCGGATTTTTTTCCCCCTCCTAATCTCTCTTTCTCTCCACGTCTCTTTCATTCTCTCCCTCGCCCGCCGTCTCTCCTCACCCGTCTCTTTTACTGTGACGTTCACATTTAATCATCTCCGTTGCTCCCCTTCAATCGTACCTCTATTACACTTCTATTGCTTTTGGAAGACTTTGGAATTGTCCTCCAAAGGGCTGAGAGGAACGCAATTATCAAATTATGATAATGCAGCCATTACACCATGCTAGCAATATGAAGATGCTCTGCAAAGATCCGATGAACCGTGCCGACTGACTCATGCACACCTGTGTGCTGGGGCGAAAAACGCAGAATGACGGGCGCGACGGCAGCCTTCCACCTTTTGTGTCTCAGGCCGAGGGCGTTTTACATGCACAAACTTCTCTGCAACATCAGGCCCGGATCTGTGCACCACTCTTTGTGAAGGTCGCTGGCCACCGAGGGCGAGTTTCCCCCGTGCGTAATACTTTCTGACACCGCTTCAGTGCCATTTTCACTCAAACGGAGAACGCTGCTGTCGACCCCACTTTGTTTCAGCCGCACATTGTGCACTGCAGCCGTAGCTTGTAGTCAACAGCTGTGGTTTGGGTCAGTCATGATTAATGGAGAAGTTACACAACAGAACAAATGTAAAGTCTCTCAGGTCTTCGGATCATGTACATGATCCCTCATGTGCGAATGGGAATTACTCATTTTCCAAAATAAGAAAAAGGTGAAAAGAAAGAAAAAGTGGTTGGCCGTTAATGGTGTTGGCACAAGACTTGTGTCACGTGATGAAAAATTGTTGCTGTTAATCTATTCTCATAGTTGTGTTGGCGAGCTGGTATCTACCATGCAAGGTATGATTTGCGCAATTAAAACACCAAGTTCTCATATTTTCCACGGATGGGGTTTCGTAAGAGAAGAAATACAAATTTGTAGCACTGCTATTTCTAAATTTTAGGCTGCTGCCTGCAAGCGCAAACATCGTATTAAACATAGACTAAAGGAGTTAATAAATCTCTAGACTCTGTAGCCAAACATCACTAGCATACACATAAAGATCTAGCAACTAAGGACAGGGATTGTCGACTTTAAATATAAGACTGAATGAACAGTTAACAACGGGAGTATGCGAACATAATCCAAACAAATGATTAATTGAGCTACAAGCGTAACAATAATTTTGTGACACAAACAAAAGCCTTAAGTTCAACACTGCTAGATCAGATGGAATTTTCACAGTTCCTAGACAAATTGCATCTATCTATCAATCGATCCATCCATCCATCCATCCATATGTACAGTATATATATATAAAATTCTCATAATTAATTCTACATAACGGCTTTGATTTGGTGTGGGACTGAGAAAAGCTCTATATAAAATAAAATGAACTTGAACCATGAATTAGTTTAATCTGAGTAATCTTAAAATCAAACAATAGCATTATTACCCAAAATGAGCTGTGAAATACATGAATGTACTGGTGTGTGTGTGTGTGTGTGTGTGTGTGTGTGTGTGTGTGTGTGTACACTGACATTCAGACCAAGTACAGATATTGATGTAAGAGTGATATGACCTTGGGAACCATGTGCGCTTGGAAAGATATTGGTTCTTTTATCTAAATAAGAAGTGATAGATGAAGTCATATGAAAGCACATAAATCTTGCATCCAGCTCAGAAGTCTTGACCGCATCTCTGCATCCTGTTCCAGTCGTGGAGCTCGCCACTGACCCACTTGTCTGGTCTTTGATGATAGATTTATAGGGATGAGTTGGCAGGAGACATCAGGCGTATGTCATATCAGCTCAGTGTCTGCCTCAGATCGGGTTTCATTAAATGGCTGTAATCTCTGTCGTCCATGAAGCAGCTGTGAATTCTGGCTCTCCTCCATACTTCACCTTCACCTTTCACTTCCAGGCCACAGGACTGACCGTCGGTCCGAACAGGGAACATTATATAGAAGCAGGAGAGATTTCACACACATTTATACGGTATATGGCTAAAGGTGTTATGGTGACAAAGAAAGGGAGTGAGATAGTGGACGGGACACTCGGGACACTCGCTGCTGGGTGCGTCCGAGACTCAGCGCTCGAGCTGCCTGGAACCGTTGTCCTTTGAGGACGTGGAAGATCAATTTATGTTTTGGCTTTTCACCGGACTGATACAGATTGGCGGAGGTATCACTCTGGTGTATCAGAAGATTGGGAAAAGCCGTGGGAGGCATCATTGGCTGCCCGGCCGAACACGGATCTAAAGAAGACCCTGGAGGTGCTGATTGTGCGGACATCGGGATGACATCAGCGGTTTGTCTCGGTTCGATGGACTAAATAGTAACATCTTAGCCACGCCGAGGAAGGACGGAGACGTACGGACAACATCAGGAAGCAGAGTGACCGCCTGCTGGCTCTGACGGTTGGACTTTTTCTGCAGGACTTCAGGAGATGTCCACACTTCTCCACATTGTCAGGAGTGATTGCCCTCAGTGACTGTCATGATTGATTATGATTCTGAAATTAACCATGAATCTGAACTTGTCTTTATTGGCTTTGAATTGTCTGTAATCCACCCCTCACCCCCACCCCAACCGTGGCTGGAGAACGCAGGATCAGCTCGGGCTTCTCTTCAAGGCCATCCTGACAGTCTGTTATGTCTGTTGGGAGACTGACTGCAACATTTGACAAATACTGATAAGTGCACTCACACGGCTGCTCTCAACATTGTCTTTTCTGTCAAATTCCTCGTGTGTCTCAAGAAAAAAGTTTCCATCGCACGTGACCTGTGCGTAACGTAGTCAAATAACGTAGTAGTAGTAACCTTGTATGTCTGCAACTGTCTGGAATGCTCTGCTCTCGCTCGGTTTTCTTCCAAGAAGATAGTGGCGGCGCGCTGCATGTGCTGCGGCCCTCTCTCGTAATTTCGTTACAATGTTGTACCCCAATGCTGTAATGACAATAAACTACTACTACTACTACTACTACTACTACTAGTGAGAGATAGTGAGGGAGAGGTGGATGAATGAGTGTGTGAGTGAGTAAGTGAGTGAGACAGAGAGATGGTGAGAGGGCAAGATAAAGATGAAGAGGGAGAGAGAGAGAAAATGTTCAGTCAGAGAGCGAGAGATGAAGTGGGAGAGAGAGAGAGAGAGAGAGAGAGATGTTTTGTCAGAGAGCAAGAGAGAGACTGAGTGAATGAGTGAGAGAGAGAGCGGGATTCAGTGAGTGAGTGAGTGGGACAGAGAGACGGTGAGAGGGCAAGAGAGAGACAAAGGTGAGTGAGATAGGAGGTTCAGTCAGACAGCGAGAGATGAAGTGGGAGAGAGAGAGAGAGAGAGAGAGAGAGAGAGAGAGAGAGATGTTTTGTCAGAGAGCAAGAGAGAGACTGGGTGAATGAGTGAAAGAGAGCGGGAGTGAGTGGGTGAGTGAGTGAGACCGAAGGTTTAGTCAGGCAGCGAGAAAGTGAATGAGTGAGAGACGGATTAATTGCATAAAATTGTTTGCAGTAATTTACATTTAATTTACCATTTTTCTGTCTTTGTGTGTGGGTGTTTATGTAAAACCAAAATATATTTTGTGTTAAAGGCCTTTTAAAATAACTGTTCAAATGACACATTTTAAATCCACAATAGAGTAAGTGCTGTACACGTTGCCATTAAAGCCATTATTCAGGCAATAATGCAATTAATCAGACTAATTGATTTGAGCCGATGCCTTGCACAATTACACATTCACACGCACACACTTAAACACACACGGTTTTATGTAGCGTGACCGCCATCAGATCGCTGGTTAAAAGCATGTGATTTTATTTTTGTCTGTATATTTATTGCTCCTAATGGACTAGCAAGGTCCGCCAGCATCAGGGTGAAGCTCCGAGTCCGGGAGAGAGTTACAGAAGGAGTAATATGAGGAGTCCATTACTCATCATCAGGCCTGCAGCCGCTTTGCAGTTCTCTTTTGTGGAGTGTTATTGTTGTGAGGGATTTGAAGTTTGTACAGAGCGGCTGAGACTGGATTTTTTTTTAGATGTTGAGAGTGCAGTGCTGTTCTTCAGATGCTTTTCAGTGAGTGTGTGTGTGTGTGTGTGTGTGTGTGTGTGTGTGTGTGTGTGTGTTTTGGCCCGGGCTGGTCAGCTATCAGCTCTCTGCAGCTTCCTTTGATTTATTCTGCCCGGCCCTCGCTCGGCCCCTGCTCTCTCTGAGGTCACCTTTTGGAGGATTTTCACCTGTTTTTTTTTACATCCTTTTTAAATGCACATCTAGACGTGTCTATGTAGCGCCGGCGAATGACTTGGTCTGAGGCAGAAACGAGACACTGCTTCATTATTTAGTCTTTTTTTACTGAGGAAAATCTCTGGCTCTTGATTAATCGTGAATAATTGGGCCAGAGAAAAGCAACAATGAAGATGGATGAGGTTTACACGAATATAAATGTTTAAAGACAAAGCACAGTGTGATAAAACCGTTTGAGGTCAAACACCAAGATTGTGCCGTGCGCCGTGGAATTAAAAAAAAATCGTTTTTGTTTCTACATCAGAGACTAGAATTGTTTTTCCAATTGTATGTGTTCTTAATACAAGTGTATAAAAATATTATCCGACCATAGAAATTATCCTGATAGCCTAGAAATATCTGTTAGCCAAAGCTGTTAGCATACAACTGTTTGTTAGCGACGCTTGTGAGCTTAGTAATCTTCTTTCGGCTAATGGTGTTAGCAGAAACGTGTTTGTTACAAGAGACGAAAATTACAAGAGAAGAAAAAGTCTTTTGACCTAAGTTGTTAGCTCAAGTGCTGTTATATATAGGACTGTTACCTAGCTCTGATAGCATAGACATGACTGTTATTCATGCAGCTAGCATATAAATATTTGTTAGCCATGCAGCTATCATAGAAATGTCTTTTAGTCATGCTTTTTTCCATGCCGCTAGCAAAGAATTGTTTGGTGCCCAAAATTCTAGTATAGGAATGTTTGTTAGCTAAAACAACTAGCATGTTAGACAAACCTGATGCTCAAACTCAACTTTGCAATGTATTGACCATTAAATAAATGCAAATGATACTTTGTTTATATGCATAGGAATAATTCGCATCACCACTTGAGCACTTTATATTAGTCACTCAAAAAAAAAAAACAATATACATTTCTTCCATCAAATATTGTCAGAAGGGCACAAGAGCATGTCGCTCGCCGTGCTGACGCTGTCGCGATTATAAATGCTCCCATCTGAGCTGAGACGGACAAACTAATGGAGAAAGAGAATCAATATGTTATTGAAATGTCAGCTTTTACTTGTCTTTGTGAGACTCTCAGACCATTTATCTTGTAGATTGCATGAACACACGCCTGCGCTGCGAGTTCAATTTGAATGCTTTTGTGGCACTAACAAAAATCTTTAATTGATACGTCGGAGGGAATCTTGACATTTCTGATGCAGACGCACAGAAAAAAAACGATTCATTTTTTGGCGTTTGTTCTCGACAAGAGGCCGAAGAAATGACGGCGAGCGAGACAAAAAATGCACATAATGAAACTCTGTCCTTGCGTTTACATCAGCTCGAGCTAAATCACCATTTTCTTGTTTTGAATAAATGAATCTCCTGAAGCGAAACGATAAGAGGATGATTAATCTTCCAGGACAATATTTTCTAAATGAAAGAAAAATTGCCGCGTGTTGTGCTTTTCTTGCCGAGTAAAGTCTCTGGAGACTCTTCCAACCGGAACCTCTAATTGAAACGATCCTCGGCCGTTACTCAATACTCAACCCAAATGAACTCGGTCTTCATCCCTCTGTTCCTGAATCATTATTTCCCTTCCTCGCTCCGCCGGCCCTCCTGCAGACACACGCTTTAACAGTCCCCCCCCTCCGTAACTCCGTCCTTGTTTTCATTTTTGTCAAGATTTGCCGTCCTCTGCAATTTCCCCGCCGTTATTCAGCCGCGTCGCATAAAACCAATTTCTGTGTGGCGTGTGGAGGGATTGTAGTGATAATGAAAAAGAGACCGGCTGAGGTGAATGTTAAAGCGAGATAAGAGCAGACACGGAGAGTGTGTGAATGCTCGGTTGGTGTGAAGGCCGGCGCCGAGACTCTTTGTTCTACCCATATGTTGAGAACAACACCGGGGTAATTGGATGCTGATGAAGTCTGTGACATAAATGTGTGATGCCCATATAACAGGCCTCAAGAGACCAGTCTTGGCAAAGCTGGACAGTCAGAACAATGACGGCCTAAAGAGAGGTGTCGAGGCCAAATATAATGTGTGTGTGTGTGTGTGTGTGTGTGTGTGTATTGCAAAGAATTTGGCTTTGCAAATTCGTGACTTCGCTTTTTCGTTATTTGAATTGAAGACTGTAGATCTTTTTTAATAGCCTTCTAGCTTTCAGCTTAAAATCTTGTATACATGTTTAAAGAAATACACACATTTTGTTGAAATAAAAATACACATTCGTAGTGTTCAATTTTACCCGTTCACGTCTTGCCTCTGATTGATCATTGGTCAAATGTGCAAAAATGTTCGTAATGACTTAACATAACCCAAAACTACATCACATATAATGATTAGCTTGTGTATATGATTCGCTGATTCAAACTAAATTATTTAATCACTTTTGCACAGAAGTACTGTACTTGTAGATTTAACTTATGTTTAATTAGGTTTTAGATGTTTTTGTATTTATTGTAAATGTGAGGCAATATTTTTGTATCAGTATGATTCTTAATATAAAACGTATAATTGAATACATTAGTTGTATTTTAAAACAATTTATCTAAGGTCTGTGTTCAATGTTAAGCCAAACAAGACCAATTACACACAAATTTAGTTTTCATTTTAGTAAATTGTGTTCAAATTTTAGTAACTTTTCTGCTCATTTTCTGCAGTGAAAGATATTTTCTTTTTCAAAAAATATATACGTACTTCTTATTTAGAGTGATTTTTCATTATACTGTATATCAATATAATTTTTCAAGTTATGCTTTATTACTTTTTATATAAACAAAACAATGATTTTTTTTGATGGATGGATAGAGAGAGACAGACAGACAGACAGACAGATAGATAGGAGTGCATTCATACAAATAAATTAATAATTTTTGAAGAACAATACAGTAACTTAATTTAAAAAAACAATAAAACAAAGACCCTGTTTTATAAAGTGCGTTGACTTTAGCAGAACTAGTAGGATTGAGTCATTACATTTCTCCTGGTAATGAGTATATTTCTGTCCGGCTCAGTCTGTCCCTACAGCTTGTGAAGAATTTCAGTGTTCACCAGCCTATTCATAGTGGATTATTCAGGTGCTCAAACAGAACCGAAAATAATGAGAGTGGTCTTTGTGCAGTGTGACAGAAGTCTCCGGCTGTCAGAGAGTTTTAATCTCCAGGTTTCTGCTTATCTCATAGCCGGCGAGGAAGGTCGACCAAATGACACGTGGAGGACATGGCTAATAATTTGAAGCTCAGTCCTACACTTGCTGGACGAGGCTGGAGTTTTTTGGAAGCGTCGGGCAGAGAGAGGTGAACAAGATAAGGGCCGTCAGGGCCTGAGTCCATCTGCAGATTCTTGCATGGCTGTCAGACGGATGGCCCAGGTATGGCTTCTCCAGATGGCACAGATGGGTCTCTTCATCTCTTCTCTTCACTCCAGGCTCTCCTAAATATAGCACCATAGCCGCATTCTTTCCGAGTGACCTCTCGTTGAGATCAGGGTGAACCCGTCTCTGTCTCTGACCGCTGACCAGAGGTGATCAAACGCTCCCTTACACAGGGCTGAACGCTAAGATGTTCAGAGTTGGCAGAACAGTCAAATTAAGTTGAGTTATACAATTTACAATATGAAGATGCAGTCAGGTTTCGTCCAGTTTCTTTCACGACCCGAAACACACTTTTCTGTAATATCAGTTCTAAGAAATGCTGCCATGAAAAGTATTGTTTTTTAAATCCTTCTCGAACTTTTCGCACAATCTTTTTTTTCCCCAACTGTGAGAACTTACAGTTTAACTTACTGAAAAGTATATTTGATTGGTATATTTGATTACTTCTCTAAATAAATCAAGTATGATGCATGTAAATTACCATAATTCAATGAAACTGCTAATTCTGTCTAGTGAAAATTCTATTTACAGTTCTATTTTGTTTTAATTGTTGTTGTTTTTTAACAAACTATAAATTTCAAAATGAAAAAACGATTTTTCAAACTTCACTGATTCCTTGCTTATACATTTTTAACCGTTATGGTTTTACTGTTTTCATGTTCAACGTTAGAATTGACATTTTTGCATTTTTCTGATTGATTGAAACCACAAAGATTCTATTTCTACATTTTCAGCCAAACCAGGGTTCGCCACTTGTCAACCCCTGAGTCCTTGTTTGCGGACCACTGCTTTAAACTCAAACACACCCTATGGCCCAGATTGGCACACACATAAGTGCTACATCATTTCCTGTTTGCTCTTAATTACAGGCTTGAATTAGCATCCCAAATACAGCTATGCATCTTCGGCTTGTCTCTTGGCTCCGGAGGAGAGGACCATGCTAATTAGAGGAGATTTCCATCCTTCCTGTTATCTCTGAGAAACGGAGCCATGGGAGTGGCAGAACAGAGAACAGCGCGAGAGAGAGAACAGATAGAGGTGCACCATCGAGGGCTTTTGGGCTTTTTCTATTCTTATACATTGGAGGGAGGAAGCGAGGGAATATTCGGCTTTTACACAACTTTCATTTGCATAAGATAGAAGCTTCCAGAGAATTGGGGAAATACACAAGCACATCAGTCAAGCCCAAACAATGCACATCAGTGTGTTTCAGGAGCAGCTTTTATGCCCGTGGAGGGTTTGGCAGTGGTTCGCACCCGTCTCGCGGAGCGCGCTAGCACGCAGCCGGTGACCGCGCAGCATCAGATCAGTATTGTCATCTGATGTCCTTCATGTTGGCAGAGCTTGAGGCGTGAATGACCCACATAAGCAGTGATGTGAATACGAGTGAATCTCACACACTGAAGCGAGACTCAGCGCTGCTGTTGGAAGGCCGTCACTGTGACGTCTCTGCACAAGCTTTTAGTTTGTTTTACTGCTTTCGAGCTTTAATACAATAATTACTCTTCTTAAAAGATCTGGGTCTGTCTGTCTGTCATTATCTATCTGTCTGCCTGTCTGTATGTTTCTTTGTCTGTCAGTATCTATCTATCTATCTGTCTGTCTGTCTGTCTGTCTGTCTGTCTGTCTGTCTGTCTATTTATATCAATATTAATCTCAATATTAATTCTGCATTCACTCGGCCATTTGTTTAATGTATTGTTTTTCTTCTCAATAAGGAACAAAAAATTACAGGCTGATGGTGAGAAAGTGAATGAGTGAGAAAGTGAGTGAGCAAGCAAGAGAGAGAAAAGCAACAGAAAAAAGAGAGCGGGGGACTCACAGACAAAGAGAGAGAGAGAGAGAGAGACAGAGACAAAAAGACAGACAAACACAAGTGTTGTTTTAGCCCTTGTAAATATCAACATTTTGTTCATTTGAGCATTTGAGTCATGTAACCAAAGCAAAGAGCTCATAAAACTGACTTACTAACCTTGTTAAGTGAAATGTATGTGGTATATCTACTTTTATATACCATTTAGGATTTGAACCTATTTGTCTTGATCGCTGCGCAAAAACCATCTAACGTCAGAAGCCACGCGACCCTGAAGGACGGGCGCTGGTACAGGACTGCGTCTGACTGACAGTCGTGTTTATGCAGGGGATTACATGCGTGGGGGAGACGCTCGGGCCCGGTGCCAACGCAAATTGGATTATGGCGAGCAATATTCTGGAAACATTTTATTATCCGAGGGCTTTTAGTGTAATGTGATTACTTTGTAATGCACTTTTGTTTTATAGACTGCTTCAGCACATTGCAGCGCTGGCTTTATTAAGCGTGAATGTTTTCTGTAGTACACATCATCAGGTTGTCACCTGTTGCCTTCATGTCTCCCGCGGGACTTGGGTTTGATCCGAGCGCCAAATCCATTCCGATCCTTTAGTCACTCTTTAGTCCTTTAGTCGTGCTCAGATTCCAAGAGGGCTGCGCTTTTCAGGAAACGTGAACGGCGAAGAGCGGCGGTAATTAACGTTGAGAGTTGGGGTGGTCTTTCCAGATTGAGGGCGATGAGAGTGGGCCACGACAAGGCCTCATTAACCCATCTTCATGTCTGCGCCGAGCAGGTTCCCATCCCGGGTCAGATTCATTTGCCTGCATCTGATTAAAGACACTTTCATTACCTGGGAAAAGCACCAGGGCACGTCCCGAATGATCGCGATCGTCTCAGCGGGACGCGAGCGGAATAGATTTGACTTTTTCCCTCAGCGCCATTGTAATTATCCCTCAGACTGGCAGTGTTTTACGCGGCTCACCCACGCGCGCTGTTGGCTCATGCGGCGTTGCATGTGTTGTCCGAATGCGAGGACGGGAGGATGGAGGAGTAATAGGACGCTGTGGCGGTGGGTTAGTGACAGATGAGGACGAGCACGCCGGGTTCAGCAGACAGGAGATTGCTCACGGTGCAATTACCTTGCGGTTTGGCAGGCAGACGGGGCAGAAACATAATGAGTTGCAGTGAGTGTGGAAGAATATGTCTCCTCGCCACCTTCTCTGCATGTACCCAAACACGTCAGTCTTTCCTTGTGGTTTATCGGAAAGTTAATGTTGTGAAGACATACGTATGTATATATACATGTCTTTCGACTAAACATCTGAAGAGAGCCCATCCAATCATGAAGACTCTTTCTCACACACACACACACACACACACTGTACAGAGATTACCTGTTTTTGTGGAATTCCATCCGTTTTTTGAACTGCTTTTCAATTTCTGGGTCACGGGAAGCTGGACCCAATCACAGGAACTCTTTGTCTGAATGCTGGACACATGCGCTAACCAGTCACAGAGCGAGACACAGACATATATACACCCTCACTCACACATTTGGGAAATACTCTGGCCAAGTGTTTTTGGATTGTGAAGTTCGGAAGAAACCCACAAAAAGCACAAAGCGAACATGTAAACAGAAAGACTCTGGTCGGGTCTCCGACCTGTTTCCTGTACTTCAGTCTGTAGTGTTGAATGTAATACGTATGTAAGAATGTAAAAGTCCTTGGAATGTAATAGATTACATAGACTGGTAGAGAGAGAGAGAGAGAGAGAGAGTGAGACAGACAGACAGACAGACAGACACTTCACTTCTAGCCCGACAGAGTCAGGACGCCTGTGCTCTTCATCGCTCTTCTTCATCAAACTGAAACGTGAGCGACACACCCTGTAGTTTCCTGTTGTCACGTTTCACCTTTCTACACTATTGCGGGGAAGTGAGAGAGTTACAGAAAACCAGTGAGAGAAGGAGAGAGAGAGAGAGAGAGAAAGAGAGAGAAAGAGAGAGAGAGAGATAGGCCGACAGCATCAGTGTGAGAAATGTTTTGGATTTGAAATAAACAACCATAACAGTGATGGCATGTCCCTCACTTTGGAGTGTAAATGTAATGCCAATAATCTACAAACATTCTCACTTCACTCTCTCGAATCCTCAAGGTGATGAACGTCAGCCTGGTGGAAGGAGACGTGGTGCGGTTTGAAGACCAGGGTGGCCGTGAATCTTCCATTCTGGCCAACGAGTCCATCCTGCTGAGAGGCCTGGTGGTCCGGAGCTGGAGCAACCAAATCTCCATCCGCTTCCGCAGCCACCACGCTGAGTCCAGCTCACTGCTGCTCCGTTACCAAGGTGAGTCCAGCACCTGAACATCTGGTCTATCCACCCGCTGCTTGTGGATGTTTATGAGAGTGCACACACTGATTAGATTGGCAGGAATGATCAGGTCTCCATCATCGCCTTCTATTAGTAGAGACTCTCTGGGCACTGAAGAGGAAACGCTCCTTGTTATCTCATGTCAACATAATATGCTCATGTTAGCCTGAAAATGACAGCTGCTGTCAATAGGCCGCGTAATTACTTCGGAGAACGACTCGAATAATTCTCCGCTAATAGTTTTTTGACAGTCATCCCACCCGAGAAGGTTCCGGGGTCCTGCGGAATTTTCCTCTTCAGCGCACCGAGCGGTGAATTGAAAAATGAACGTATACAGAAAAACTTTTTTGTTTCTGGGAGCTAATGAACTGTGGTGGGTTTTCAGCAGTGTAATATCTTATTCGCAAACTCTGTTTCTGGGCTGAGATGGTTAATTAGAGTAGCTTATTTTCCTGACTGACAATCATTCACACAAACAAAAGTTTTTTTTTCTTTCTACTGATTTTAGGTTTCATTTAAAGATGTTCAGATTTGATGACTTTGGTGGTGCATATGCCAGAATAAAAAAAAATTTTCAGGAGCATGAAAAAAGTGGTTTTGCAAAGTTTAGCAATTATTTTTTTCTTAATTCCATTTTTTAGTCATAATGATATTTATTATTTAAATATGGTAATAGAAAAATGCAGAAAAGGCGCCATATAAATGCCTTCATTAACTAAATATTTCATTGACAAAAGAAATAACTAAAACATTAATAATAAATAGACAAACAGAACAATAAAAATAAATGTTCTTTGCAATATTTTTTTAATCACATTTTTCAAGCTATTGATTCACCTTATCTTTTTCCATTTATGTGTCGTGGGGAACGTCTCTGAGTTGGAAATCAGGATACACAACCACGATTGGTGGTCAACCAATCACAAAGAGGGACACACAGACAAACACACATTCACACTCTCACACACACATACGAACAATTTTCACATGTTTTTGGACTGTGAGAGAAAACAGGAGACCTGGAGGAAACCCACGGAAGCACGGGGAGAACATGCAAACTTTACAGGCTCGGCACTTGAATCACAAATGGGTTCTCTTTGCACATTTTCATATTAGATATCATGAATTGATTACTTAATTGTCATAAATGATCACTTTTCCCATTTTTTCGCCATTTTCCGTTTACCTGCGCTTTTACAAACAGAAGAACGTGGATTGACTTTTAGTTTTACACCGCATCAGACTCGTTTACACAGCACTGAATCTAGATCTCTTGTCATCTACTGAGATTGCTCCACACAGAACAAATCAGACCCAGAGCAAAGCCCGCGTCCCGTCTCGGCGCTCAGACAGGCACGGCTTGACGGATGGCAGCTTTTCTAAATGGGCACCTCCATCAGCAGTGCGCCCATTAAAGATTTAGACCTCTCAATAATTCAGATCACAATAAAAGAATACCTTACCTCACCCTTGCTGCTCTCCCTTGAAGTCTGGATAAAGGTTAAACGCGGACACGCCGGGACTGATGGAGTTAGAAATAGAAGTAGTGGGGTCTGAATGGCCTTTCAGCAGGTAATCACCCCCTTCACCTTTCCACTCAAATGTCACAAGCCAATGACTCAGTTCTGAAACACACCGTAGCCACCGCTCACTCACACCAGAGTGTGTCTGCATATGACGGTCCTGGCCGTGAGCAGTGGGTCGTGAGCCTGAGCCGTGATAAACTGGGCTGATCTGGGCTCAGTCTAGCTGTGCATGGAGAGCTGCTGTGTGTGCTGAGGAAGTCTGGGTAATATCCTGTGCGCCGCCGCTGGCCCGACCCGCTGGAGATTAACCCTGCGGAGGGAAGCATCGCCTGCGGAGATACAGACACTCACCCACTGACACACACAAGGACCACTCCGCCACTCCAGTGTGTTCGGATGCTTTCTGATACTGGGTTCTGCTACGTTTATAGAATGTATGTCACTTTATGTATTTTTAATAATAAATAAATCTAATTTATTTGATTGGTCAACCACATATGTATAAGGTGTATAAGGGGTACACATATTCAATTCAATATTCTAACTTCCTTTGACCCAGAAAGTGATTAGTTGTTACGAAAATCACTGGAATTAAACGTTTTACACACACCATCTTTACGCGAATATAAGCGTATACATGTAACATATTTATACCGTATTTATAGCGTGAAATATTTTGTTTTTCAGTTTGTGGCTAAATTACATTCAAATACTATTTTTTCCTCATTTAACAAATTAACTTGTAACTCATAACACTTTGCTGCTCACTGGTTCCCACGAGCCTAAAACAGCATAGCGTAAAGCTGACTGAGCTTGGTTTTTGTTAGACGTAAATATTAGAACAGTCACATTCTTCTCTGTGTACGTACAGTAGCAGATAGAGCGATTTGATTGTGTTTGACTCCGGTGTTCTTCCTTTTGAACTGTTTGCTTCAAAGCTTTTGCAGTTGCTGGTCTCGTTTTCAAGCGCTAGCCCGTTAGCCTTTAGCACGGTGATCTACCGGATGCAATATGGTCTGTCTTTTCAAATATTATTGATTGTATAATGAGTGCACAGCCTTTAGTTATGGTGTGGGGGGTTCCGCTGTGAAACCTATTGGGTTTCGAACCTTTATTTTACAGTCATTTAGCAGACGCTTTTATCCAAAGCGACTTACATTTCATTACAATTGTTACAATTCAACAAATTGTCGCCATAACCAGCTCTACTGACAAAGCCACAGGAAAGCTTCGAAATAGTCATGGTGTATTTCTGGCTTGACCGTTACGTCTAAATCAAGGCATTTTATGATACAATCTAACACTACATTGTCCTTTGACTTCATCTGTCAGCGAGGTCTTTTATTGTCCCTCCAGAAGCAGGTGGATGCAGCTGTGCGCCGACAAACCGAATCTCCGTGAGTGATAGCAATGTGGCCGTTTTATGGGCGTAGAAGTGCCATGTCTTGACTCATTCGCCCTTCTCTCTTTCATTTGCCCACCCTTGAGATACCAAGCTACGGTTGTGAATGCCAAATCATCCAGGGTTTACGGCATCTCACTTCATTTGAGGTCCAGCCTTGGAGTTTATAGCCCCGGTGGAACCAGTTCTAAGGGATCCTTAGCCAACTTTACAGTCTTACAAGTGTGCAGAAGAAGCAATAAATGGAATTATTGCATCATTGAGCATGTCATGCCATCCAAATTCCTTAAATGTTCCTGTTCTTGAAGATCAAGCTTTGATATCCCATTCCCTTTCATCCCCGGCTTCACCTTGCCTGGTGTGAAAGTGTGAAAACATTCTCATCATCATAGACGTGTAGCAGACCAGACGTATCTGATTATAGATGGACCAGGCGTTCTTGAAAAAAATGGCTAATTAATTTGGTCGTAATGAGCCAGTTCTTCTTAGGTGGTGACGGACTAATGAATTCTACCCTCTCATCACTGAGATCGACTTCTTATCAAGAAGAAAGGAAAAGAAAACCCCAAGCAGTCACGTGAGGTGCTTTCACATCTCGGCTGAAGGATCGAACAATGCTGCGGGATTGAGCACGAAGTTGAGATGAAAAAAGCCCGATTTTGGAGACAAAGAAAGAGCAAAAGACTTTTTACAATTGAAAGTCACCACAATTAACAGCATCCCCTTCCTCCTCTTCAGTTGAAAAGCTTCAATGGGAAATTGCTTTAACATTTGAAAAGTCACTAGGTTGACTAAATGTACTTTCTAGTTCTTCAAGTATTTAATGATGGCCGTAACGTGATTTATTTTTGGTTTTATGTTTCACTTTTTTGACTCAACCACTCTCTTTGTCTTTCTCGCCTGATTAAGTCGAGTCGCGTGCCTGTGTCTGTCTTGTAGGTCTGGACCTCCTTGGCACAAATGTCGCCCTTCTCTGCCTTAAACGTCTGCGTGGATCAGAATCTGCTGGCACGTTAAAAGACAAGCGTGTGTAACGGGCCGTGACATTTAGTGGTGTCAGAGCCTCGATGTCAGTCACGAAGACGTCAGATCCTCTTCAGCAGATGCTCTGTAGCTCACTAGTGCACAGACTCACCTTTGCTCTCTCACAGCACACAGTTTTGTTCTTGATGATGAACGTGTTCAGAGATACATTTCAAATTTAAGTTATTTTTATAGAGCTTTTCTCAGTCCCATACTAACGCAAAGCCGCTATGCGGAATTAGAAAAAACAAGAGTAATTAAAAAAGAAAAGTGTCCATTGTTCATTGGTGTTCTGACTATGGGCTATGACCAGAAGAGCAAGCTAGACCACGACAGTGGCTAGGAAAATAAAACATCTCTGGCGGGGTGGTGCCAGTCTTCTCTGGCATGCTAACATTACAAAGTCATTGGGAAAGATGGTTCAGTACGCTGTTTTCCGGAAAAGCGAAAGATTGTCACCCTGTGAAGGTTTTAGAGATTTTTGGTATTACGAGCTGACCTGAGTTTTAAGACCGCAGCGGACTCGTTGGCTTGTAATATGTGATGACTTCACTGAGATACAGAGGAGCTAAACTGTTTAATGCTTTATAAGTTGTTAAGAGAATTTTAACTAGAATTCTACATTTTTCAGGTAACCAGTGTAGACCACATTAACACTGGTCTAATATGCATAATTTAGCAAATTTAGCAAAATAGTTCTAAAACTCATCATTGACAAAGGGGAATTTGGTCAACCGCTCAGCTTAAGCGTCAACTTAAGCTGCCTGCTAGGTCAAATATTTTGTGCATGCGTGGTATTGTTGCGGGTTTAGCTCTTTCAGCTCACGCTTAACCTCTCGTTCATGGAAAGTCGTTCAAACCCGGGAGAAATACGACACAGTAAATAAATTGGATTGATGCTTTCTTGGGCAGCCTTGTACCATTTGATCCATGGACCTTGATCCATGTAGAACTCAGATAAAATGTATACATAAATGTATTTTTTATTGGTCAAGGTTGGTAAGCAACAGTAGTTCTTGTTCAAGTTCAAGTTTATTTAGCCCTTTCTAAGTCCCAGACCAACGCAAAGCCGCTATGTGATGTGTTATTTAATTGTAAATGTAGCATATCAATATGTGTCATATAAATGTATCATAATGTGTGTATGTGATTCTAACAATTACTTTAAAATAAATTGGTTATTTTTGAACAATAAAAGTTGATTTGATTTGAAATTGTCACATCATGTTACGTCTAGTACATTAAATGTTACATATATTTATTATGGACATCGTCTTATTGCTGCGAACAGCGGACACCGAACGCGTTAATCAGAAAAGCCAAAATTATCATGTACTGATGGGATATGAATAAATGGAATCAACTGTATATGTCTCTAACTGTAAACCATGTACTAATTTAGTAAAGTGCCATGTTTTTAACCTTTTGAATATTTTGCATAGAAAGCAAATTATTGATAAAAATAGCGGTGAACGGTTTAACCAACAAGCACTTGCCAAACTAGCATGTTTAATGTACAGTAATCAAACACAGAAATTCTCTTTGTGTTTGAGATAAGAGACCCGAATCCAACTGAAATGGCCCAGTTCTGCTTTCAGCATTCTCCCGTCAGGACCAGTGTATTTAGTTGCTGTTCACTGCTCCGCCTCTTCCTTCAAAGCTCTCATTTGAATATTTGCTATTTCCATTAGAATGTAGTTGTAAAAACTACTTCAATATTTGACACTCTGTGAAGGGTTTATCAAAGATTAAGCAACGTTTGTAAAGCTGTGAAGAGAAAAATCATGAATGCAAAGTAGTTCCAATCAAAATTTAACGAAGCCATGAAGTACATGAAAAACATGTTTGTAAAAAAAAAAGAAGAAAAAAAAAACCTAAACTTACGGTTTTACTGTAAAAGAATGAAATCAAATTGTGTGTGTGTGTGTGTGTGTGTGTGTCCATGATTTGGATCTGATAGGTCCAAATCGTAGTCTTTAACAGTCTGGAATGCTTGCTTTTGGACTTAAGAGATTCCTTAAGCAAGTGTAGTGAAATTCAGTACATTTGAGGAAATGTTTTTAAAACGGCAAGCAGTATTAACTCAGATGAGGTCACGCTAACCCTTCAATAGAGAAACTTCAAGGCCATTTACAAGAAAAACACAGTTTATTCAGCATCTTGAAACATTATCACATGTAGTTTTATCACACAAGACTAATGTCAGAATGCCAGTACAGACTGGCACCAGTGAGTAGGGTTATTTCTAGGTTTGTTTTCCCTCTCTCCCTTCTTCAGAAAGTTTAGTTTTACTTTCTACTGTCGCATATATGTCTTGCTGCGATTCAGCAATGAGCTGCTTTGGGACGGTACAATGACTGGGTAAAGAGTTTTATAAATAAGCTGCGCCCATGATGATTTACAATTTAAAATGTTCAACTTTTTATTAAATTAGGTTTGGGGAAAATTAGCTAAAAGTTGAGGATTAGATCTTTGAGTTTGAGTATCCCTAAAGCCGGGGTGATTTTCTTTTCTCCACTGTTTCACTAGAATTACCTCAGAGTCTGACATCTGTTCTATGCTTTGATTGCAACTCTGAGCCAGTCAAGCGCATCGACAGAAATTACACTAGAATAAAAGAATTTTTGTGCCTTAAGAAGAGTCCTGGCTCCGCTCATGAGTTTCAGCCATGCACAGAAGACGAATAGAAAGAGCTTTTAATTAGCCCCTTTGGCAGACTGTGTCCTTGTCTCAGTCCATGACAGCAGCAGATAATGAGGTTGGCATCCCTTTTCAGGTTAGTTAATATCTGAAACGTAGCCCACTTCAGAGGCATTTAAGTCTAAATGAAATGCTGACCATGTCTGGCCGCACAGTTCAGTGGCCAACGCTCTTCATATCCATATGTCTTCTAGATTCAAGGAGCGCTGAGGGACTTGTTCTCTATTGCTGTTTAATCATCTTATAGAAGAAAAGCAGCCATCGCACGGACGCCCCCTCTACAATCAAACGTGGAGGACTCTCAAGCTTGAAAGGGATCCTGTACGATGGATTGAAATCAAGCTTGAGGAGCGCTGTGTTAGTGGGAATTGAGAGTCAACACTGGTTGAATACTCATTGATGATTAGCAGAGCATTAGATTAAATGGTTTGGTTTGGTTTTCACTGTTTGTTGAAGGCATCGATTATACGGAAAATCCAATTTTTGACTGAAAGCCTAAAATGTCTTGATTTTTCTGAGCCACTTCTGGGCTCCTATAGGGCTTTGAACTTGAGTCTTCTGATGGCTGTTTAGTACCATTATTACTTCCTGTGCCACCACACCACCTATGTACGGATGGTTCCATGATTAAAAACAATAATAATGAGGCAACATTGGAAGTTTCAAACATCGGTGCTTAGTACGTGAACGAGGGTAAATAGAACCGTTGTGTCCTAGCAAAGTGAGTGAGTAGCCACTAGGGACCGTAATGAAGCTGTGCATTTAACCATATAGTGAAGTTACACACACACAATGACGTGACACACTGCTTATTCTGTAAAACGCTTTGGAAAAAATTACAACCCTAACCCTAAGTAAAAACATTTTCACATCCCATTTAATTGGATAAGAGTTTAAAGCCACGTGTCTTCAGCCAATCATCAAATTCCCTGTCACACCGGCACTAATGGTTGTGTGTTTCAACTCCAAATGCGTGACTTGATAATATATAAGTTCATAGTTCATAATAATAATAATAATAATAATAATAATAATAATAATAATAATAAAATAAACTTTATGAATCACAAAGTGGGGAAATTGGTCTCTGCATTTGCCCCATCTAACCAGAAAATTAACACTAACCCGGAGCATTAGGCAGCCTTAAGTGTGTTGCCCAGGACACTCTGTGTTGCTGAACTAGCTGGTGTGGGATTTGAATCTGAACCCTTTTGGACATAAAGGCAAAATCCCCAAACTGGACCGCAACAGCCCAGTTATACCGCTTGTATTTTTTGTTTTTTATATGTGTATGAAAAAGATATTATGATCACTTGTTCTACATTCAAAATTATTTTGACAATGAAACAAGAATGTTGGAACTATGAACCAATCAGGCCATTTTACATGTAATTCACCTAAAAAACGTTGACATCTTTCCAACATTCTGGATGTTTCGCGAAACTGTCCCAATGAAATACGGAAAAAAATAATCACCGGGTGGTGCACACAAAAGAAGTACGGTTCCAGAGGTTGTCTGGGTTACCACCGCCATTGTTTCCTCGCCGCTCTAAAAGCCGTTTCCTCCTACTTCACATCCGTGAATAACCGTAATGATGCAAACCCCCAGTAATTACATTAATGATTGGCTGTGACACAGGGTGCGTGTCAGTGCAGATGCTTTAACAATGGAGCGTGATGTCAGCACAAGCCATGGACTGAGAAAGCACTTGGTTTTTTTAGTGCGTACTTGCATTAGCATTGCGAGCCGTCCAGTGTGAGGTGCTCATGCATTTTTCATCCCGGCGTTTGCCACAATTTGAGACAAGGCGTTTAAATACACGTATCGAGTTGTGTGTCTCGCTGAGTACCCAAGTCTGCAATTTGTTTTCTCTTCAGCTGCAGATGAAGTTTGACATCCACTTTATGTGAATCCTATCTCTGAGAACACATGCACGGCTCCAAAGTTCACTCTTCACTCCGCGTAATTGCCTCCCGAAACACGTTTTTTTGTGCGAATTGATCCACAATTCCAAAAAAATCCATTGGATTTTCAAATATCACTGTGCCGGTACGAAACAATCGTACTGGCGCAGTTGTTTACTTATCATGAAAAGACCGTCTTCTGTGGTTTTATCCTCATCCCAAGTACAATGGAACAGAAGAAAAAACTGTTCAATTTTGTTGCCTACACACTGAAAGAGATTTCACGTCGCCCGGTGCACCAGCCAGTGTGTAGATAATCTTTCACAGCATTGTGAGCGTCTGATGGGTACAGACAGGGAGAAGCCTTATTGGAGTCAGGGGGATGGTTGCTCGCGGTTTTTTTACCGAAGGCATGGGATGTTCTGATGGCCTGTCAGACAGAGAAAGGGATGCTGGGATGCTGTCAAGATGTCTGCCGCCGTCTCCAGGCTTCTAGCTTCCTCTGGTGACACTCTGCCCTCAGAATTCCCGTGTCTCGGGACACAGTCGCAGAGAATGTCATAGCTTTGCCAAACAGAGAAGATACGCTGTCAGCGTAGAGCTGTGCCTAAATTTCAAATGGTAATAAGGAACAAACTAAATAGTGAACCGTCCCTTTATAAAGCAGATGCCATAGCACAAGTTGGGAAATTTGAGTTATATGGATGAATGACATATAATTACAGTAGTATACTGCATTTTGGGGACTTAATGGCATCTGCGCTTTTCCGAAAATGAAGAACAGGAAATTAACAATTTGTTCACGTTTTATGTTTTAACTGTGCCACTAGTTACCAAAGACAATGAAAGACTTTCAATAATATTTTTGGTTTAAAGAGTCACGTTCTGGGATCGGTTGGTCACCAATCCAAGGTGTGTCCTGCCTTCATTCCCAGGATTAATACTGTAGATTTGGCTCCTGCTCCCCGTGACGGTCAAAAAATTATAATTTTTATGAAATTAAAAATTATTAGTCTGTCAAAAATGATGAAAAAAAATTTAGGGATTGTGGGTAATGCATTAACACAAGTGGCTGCGGATGCGGAGATGATTTCTACGTGAGCCACTTGAGTGCTAATGCCATCTTAATCAATCAAGTGCAGATTATTCCCCTCAAGGATGTGGCGCATCTGTGAAAAATATTATGTATGCGAATTATTCAAAATCATCCAGCCATTACTGGACGGGAAGCATACACCACACTGGTCCAGGGATAGATTCCAGATTTCTGGTCCAGAGATGAAGAATTTCATCCAGGTCCATTAAAACCCACCCAACCCAGAAACTGCATGGACGTTTGGCCAGTTCTAAGCCTGCTTCTTAAATATTTGAACATTTTTAGCCGGTGCCTAAGTCCTTTTGGAAACTCATGATTTATTCACCTTCATGCCTTATTAAACTTATTTTACTTTTTAGTGAAGCACAAGGACCTCGCTAATGCTCCAAAAATCTCAAGATTGCACATCTTGGAACACTATGGCAGAAACACATTGAGGCCACTACAACATGAAGCTTGTGCAAATGTGTGTTTTATAACTTTACTTCAAAACACATTTCAGCTGAAGTCTTGAAAGTGAGGTGTAAGAACGCTTCCTCAAAGAGCCAATTTCATTAAAGCCAGTTTAATTAAAAATTAATAAAGGCCATTTTCCTAATCACAAAGATCCCAAAGCTCTATTAAGCTAAATCCATTGTCCCTTAATAAATAATAGTTGCCGGTTGTTATTGGAAAGGAATTATCTGATAATTATTTAGAGGTAATTATAGTGTGAGTTTCCCCTGCTTTCAATAACACGGAACAGACAGCGTCTCTTTCATTTCCATTTAATGAACGTGATATAGCGGTGAATCTAAAGGCGGCGGATGGATTGAAACCGTGGCTGTTTTAAGGGCTTGTGCACGTAATTGATTGATAGTGCCAACCACCTGCTCTTTTGCCCATTAACCATCAAACCCTGTTCATTAAGAGAACCCAAAGTAATTATGAGAAATGATATTACCCATGCTGTGGAAGAAATTACCATCTTAAGATATGAAGGATGCCATTTGCATATCTAGACGGCCTGTCTATCAGAACTCCATTAGCAGTCTGGACATGAAGACCAGCAGATAACATCAACATGGAACATTAGTACATGCCCGTTGCCCAATTTCACCCTGTGGATCAGTTACCCTGAGGAGCATTAAAATTGTAATAAAATATTGGCGAATTGAGTCAGAACTACGTCACTATCTCTATTTGTGAGCTCTACTTCTACTGTGTAGAAGGCATAGTGTCTTAGGTAGGTAGGTAGGTATATACTTTATTAATCCCTGAGGGAAATTCTTGAATTTCCTTATTTTATCTTTATTTGACCAAGTGTATTTCTCAATTTTTTCAATTGTTTTAGGCAGTTACAGCACGTTTTACACGCAAAAAAAATTATGTGTTTATTTTTAACACTTAAACCGTGACTTGCACAAGGCAAGTTCTTTTTTTTACTTTTATGAAATTAGTAGAGATTTCATTGTAGTGGAGAAATTGTTCCACCAGAGAGCAGTCGAATGGGAGAAAGTTTTCCAAGACATGATAATACATATAGATCATGGCAGCGTATTGCCATCATTTCCCTTTCCTGTTCTTCCACATCTAAATCATAGGGCACGTGAACCGTTATCAACGCAGAGTTAGTCGTGACAATTTCGAAAGGTCTTTTGAATCTCTTTCACGTTATGGATTTCCTAGTTGACTACCATCTGTGTAGGGCTTGAATGAGGATAATGTCTAAAAATAACATGACTGCTAATAGGCTAACTGCTAATAGTGAGTGAGATTGTCAAATATCGCTGACCATCTCTGATTGTCACTAAAAAATGTAATAGAAGGCTTGAAATCCACCATTGCTGCTTGCAGCTTTTTTTAGGCTCCCCACCTGTCACCCTCGTTACCGCCATCTTATGCCTAACACTTTGCAACTCCTTTTTTTTCTTTCTATTTGCCAATTGTTTTTTGTCCTTTTCGAAGGTCTGGTTTTTTTGTTCATACTTTAGTTTTTTCTTTCTCCCCCCCCACAAAGCAACACTTTGCAAGTGTTAAAAATGGAATTTTAAATTAACCCCTCTGGAAGAAGCAATCCTGAGCCTTAAGAAAAAAATTAATGCGTGAATTTTCCAGCCTGCTGTTCTAAAGACATCCAACCAACACTGCCTTCATTTACGAGCTGATGCCTTTGATAAGATGCCAGTAGCAAAAATATCGATCCACAAAGGTCGACCCACACATTTCACAACATTCCACTTCACGTGTGACGTCAAACTCCAAAGGCTTCCGCGATTAAACTGCAGACCATTACGCTACACCGCCAGCGCAAATAGAAGCCATTTAATGTTTTACCGGCCCGTAGGACCCCAGACTCGGAGAATTGTGTGTGGATTCGTGTGGTTAATGAGTCTTTCCTGCTGAGCAGCTCGTCCGTGCTGTGACACGCCATTGTGTTGTCATTTATTGACCGTTCTCCAAGCCCTCGCACCATTAGACAGTCCGTATGAAAAACAAGTTAGCGTGAACAAGAATCTGCCACCGATGGACTATTTGCTTGTATGAAATTTTATGTGCTGCCTTGAGTTGGGTGGGCGAAGCGGAGCAAGACGTTAGGATGACATGAATTGTACCGCACTTCTATAAAACAAAGAGATTGACGTTGAGATGCAGGTTTAATGAAGCAAAGGAGTTTTGCTGTCGCAGTGTTTTGTCACTTGAGGTGTCAACGCAAACATTAAACTTGTAGGTTGGTTTTATTTCCATGGGAACGATGCACAATTTTTTTTCTACTTTCTATTTTTGTCTTCTCTGTTTCGATTTTTGATTTTTTAGTCACTGGTTTGGTAGAAATGTTTAGCGTAAATAGCGATGACTTCAAGTTCAATTTCACTTTTTAAAAACGTTTACGATTTGTGTTTTTAAACACAAAAATGTTTAATCTCGATTTGCAACTGTGGCTCAACGTTTCGAACCTTATCATCATTTTCACAGTTTTTTTCGTGAGGGTTTAAAGGTGTTTCAGCTCAATTTTCCCTAATTGTATTTTATGATGTTATTCTTGTACCCTTTACTATAATTGTATGCTCTACGGCTTAGAGACAGTGGCAGTGAGAAAGAGACAGGAGGCAGAGATGGAGGCAGCAGAGATGAAGATGTTGAGGTTCTCCTTGGGAGTGACGAGGTTGGACAGAATAAGGAAAGAGCACATCAGAGGAACAGCTCACGTTACCTGTGTTAGCAACAAAGTCAGAGAGGCCAGACTGAGATGGTTTGGACATGTGCAGAGGAGGGAGAGTGAATATATTGGTAGAAGGATGTTGGAGATGGAGCTGCCAGGGAAAAGGGCAAGAGGACGACCAAGGAGGAGATATATGGATGTTGTAAGAGAAGACATGAGGTTGGCTGGGGTCAGAGTAGAAGATACTCAAGATAGAATGAGGTGGAAAGGAATGATTCGCTGTGGCGACCCCTGATAAGGGAAAAGCCGAAAGAGAAGTAGATGCTTGTACCCTTTCATAAAGCTGCTGGAAATAAATGGAGCACATTAGCTATCATGCAGCGACATTCTTACAGCCCTTGTTTGACAAATCGGCCTGAATTCAGGTTAAGTTGCTTTTAGTTGCCAGGTTTGACGGCTGGGTTAGTTCTACCGCTTTTGTATGTAAATGTCACTCGTGTTTGTGACCAACTGGACAATTGGCTGCATTTTACTAGATCGATGGTTCAATTGAAATAAGCAAAGGCTTGCGTATATAGTAAATCCAAGATGTCCGTATGGCTGTTCTTTTGCTTCCCCGCGTGGCCCAGGTTAATAGGAAGTGAGTGAGATGCCAGTCAACGCTCCGGAGAGATTTCCCTCGTGTCCGTGTCCTGTTGGATTGAGTCACTCGTACAGTGCAATCAACTCACTATGAAATGATAAGCTTAGTGCCTTGCGAATCCCTGACCATACCTCATAAATAAGCAAAAGAGGATGTATTTTTCATTAGGTCATGTAATATGCATCAGATTTAATAGCTCAATCGTTTTATAAAAGAGTTTACTACTGCTCTCATCCTGGGGAAAAGGGCTGACAAAATAGAGGCATCATTTGTTTATTACAAACCAAACCATAAAGTAACGGTAAAAAATAAATGCACACACACAAACACACACACACACACACACACACACACACACACACACATTATAGGATTAAGTAATTCTAATCTCCCTTTGGATCCGTCCATGAACCATGAATGTGTGGATTAGAGAAAAAAAATATCAATGCAGTAATTGCATTTAGAGATATTTAATAAACAAATAATAACACTAATAAATATTAATTCTTAAGGAAATGTTACGGTAACTAAACAACAAGAAATCAATGAAACAGACTTTTAATGGTAAATGGTGGATTTATAGAAAAATGGCTAATTGATTGAAATCTATATGCAATGTTTTAAGAAACTCAGCTGTGTACACTAGAAAATGGATACTACTATGATACAATATTTAAAATAATAACAAAAAATGTATAAATGAAAAATGAAAGCACATTCAATTTTTAGGCTCAAAACTCAAACGTCTAATAAAATTTGCATGTTTTATATATCATAAAAAAATTACTTTTCTAATAAAACATAATGATTTTGTTAAAAAATTTAAATCTCGTCTTTAACGAAAGCAATATAAATATTGTGGTAATATTATTTAGGCTGTATACAGTTACCAACTTTTATGAAAAATTAAAGATATTCACATATCTACTAAATTAGTGTTACAGTCAGAATCAAAAGTCTTCCAGATCAGGAATTGGCTGATTGTTTTTAGGAATTTGGCCGGATAGTTGTGAAATTGTGACAGGTCAACTAAGCAATGACAGAAAGAAAAGTCAGGTGCATATATTAGCATTGTGGGAAAAACAGCATCCAAAAATATACAATATGCATGCGTAAGGACTTCAAATTGTCTTAAAACCATGTGATTTTAAAGTTGACAGCAGTGAAGTACCAAGTCTAGGACTCAAATCTGTGTCCAAAAGGGCCGAGCGTAGAATCTGAACCATCCTGTGACCTGGAGGAAACCCATAAGAACACATGGAGAACCTCACAAACTTCACACAGAAAGTCCCCAACTTGAGTTTCAAACGAGTGCCAAACGCTACCCACTGCGCCTCAGTTTGTAGGCCAATCAACTTAAAATGACTTTCCAAAAACTTCATTTGCACTGAAGCCAGAAGTGACATCAAAAGCATTTGCAGAGGCCTGTGAAACACAAATCTTGTGATCTTGCTTGTTGCTGCAAGTGGAGCTGCAAATTGAACGAAGCTCCTCTTGAAAAAGCATCGAGATACGTCACCCACTTCGAACCATCACACGTTTTTATCAGCTCTTGACTGGCCTTCACCACTTCCTGTTTGTGCCCTGATTTTTAGATGAAACCTTGTTTATCAGTGGATCCTTGAAGTTGTGCAGACCGTGAACATGTACAGGTTGAAACTCGGGCATTGGTGGATGGGAACAGCCACGCTAGTTCAGGACACGCTGTCAGGCAGCCCGACACACAGCTGGGCACTCCACTTCTTATCAAGCTGCAGAAGGCGTCCAGTCAGAAGATAACACATTCACCCAGCATGCACCACCTCACCAAGACCACCTCTGTCAGCTTTATCTGCAAGTGCCTTAAAAAGTATGAAATCCATTATTAGCGCTGAAGGCCTTTTCACAGCGAGGCTGAAGCCTGTTGCAGTCGCTAGAACCGCCCTGTTTTGAAAAACGTTTGCTGGCAAACTGTTTGGGAATTGCTTGGGAATGTTCTTTGTTGCGTACTTATAATCACCCAAAAAAGTGTTTTTGAACAATCTGTGTGAGAACCATCAGCACTCAGATTACTACACCGATTTAAAAAGTCACCAAACACTTTAATGTCAAAAAGAGTATTTATAACTATTATATAGTCAGATGAATAGATCGACGGTAAGAATACGCTAGATAGATAGACAGACAGACAGACAGACAGACAGACAGACAGACAGATAGATAGAATTGGATGGATGGATGAATGAATGAAAGGATGAACAGATAAAGAGAGAGACAGACAGATAGACTGATTCAGTTCCCCTACCATTATATTTGTTGCTTCTGTTGTTTATCTTTTATATTTATATTTTGTCTTTGGTTTCAGTTGCTCTGTATTTGGATAAGATTAGATATATTGTCATTGTGCAAAGTATGTACAGAGACAATGAACTGCAGTTGTTGTGTTTGTGTCTGGTACACTGAAATTTCGCCGCCGTGGGATAAATAAAGTTATCCTTAGTCTTATTCATTCTCGACGAATCTTTGGGGCTTCTTCCAGACTTCCTGTATATACTGTCGGCTTTATGTGTTTAGAGCCAAAGATGCATGTGCACCAGGGGCCGCGAGAATGTTTGTGGAAGACTGAGACGCGCCAAGTGAAGATCCTGACTCGCATCCAAAGCCTTCAGAGAGTTTCTTCCGCCACAACACGGATAGAAATCTCTCAGAGATGTTTACATGTTTACATTCGGTGCCTTTTAGCATCCCAGACAACGTCAGACGCCCTAAGATCTGGTATCATGCTCAGCAGGGCTTTAGAATGACGACCTGGCACACATCCGCCCTGCCTCACCACTTACGCCCATGGGCCTTCTCCAGTGCGGCTAATGAAGCGCATTAGCACCGCATCTGTTGCTGTCGGAGCCTGCGCCAGCTCCGCCCTGCCAATGTCCATGCCCTCATCTCCGGCCATCAGGCTTTACGGTTTGTGAAGCCACGAGGAGCAAGTGATTTAATGTCGACTTGACGTCTCCACATAAAGCCGGCCTTCGGTGCTCCCTTTAGTATTAGTCTAATTGAAATAGAAGCAGAGGGCTAATAATGCTATAACAACCCACTAGCGCCAGGCACGAGCCTGCTGTGCTGAAACAGCGCTAATAAACCATAAATAAAAGAGATGGCTGAGGGAACGTGCCGGCTCATTGAGTCAGTAAGAGGTGTTCCCGATCTCAGCGTCGAAACGGGGGCAAAGACCCTCTCTACAAACCCCCACGACACCAGCCCTCGGCTCTTGTGCACGTCATCCCGGGAAAGTCAAGTTTCAAATTGCATTGCGTTTGAATAATCCACGACAGATGGACTGGAAAAGAAGTAATTGGTTTCATCTCAAGACATTACTGTAAATGTGTTGCATTTTTGTCTGACTTTTGCGTTTAGCTGCATGGTTAGAATGCATGGGCTGCTTATAAGTAGGTGGACAGTGCTTTCAAAAGTACCATAGTTGTATTCACTATTAAGTATAGATAGTAGAGTTAAAAGGCTTCTGTGGAAGTAAAAGTATCAGCTCAACTGTATTGGTTTGATAACTGCTTGAAGTATAAGAGTAAAAGTAGTGCAAGGAAAAAATTCCATTAAAAATTACATTTTTATTGGTATAGAACAACTGGTTGACAGATTAATTGGTATATTGTTATATTAAATTGATGCTGCAATTAATTATTTTGGAATTAATGCATTTTAGTGCAATGCAAACAGAATAAATTACCATGTTTGCATATTACTAAGCATTGTTTTGTTTAAAATATGAAGAATAGTATTGTAATGGAGAGAAACATTATACTTCAGAAGTTTGCTATTAATAACCTTTATTGGAGTGTAACGAAAAAACATAATTTAAGCACAGAACAGGCATCAAAGATTTACCAATATGCTTTGTTCATTTGCAAAAGCAGCTGGTCCTCATACTTCTCAAAGAGAGCCATTTCACTGCGATGGTTCACGTACAAACCGATGATATGTGGGTGTCGGAATGATATGTTCTTATATGTCTCTTACAACCTGTTTGAAAATCAATTTGAGAATCAAGTTTACCTTAAACGAATGGCGCAATTTATCTAACTTTATCTAGATTGATAAAAACATGGATAACGAGTGATAACAAATGATTTGGTAATTTTGCAAACATTGTTAATTTTGTACAAAGCAAGATATTGTCTGTTGCCTAATGGTTTGCAAAATGTATTTGTTTTAAATCAAATGCATAGTAGAAGGGAAAATGATTTTAAGTTGCCGTTTGTAAAAACAACGTTGAAACAAAGGTGTATTTCATTTTTAGGTGTACAGTACTGGAATTGTCTGGAAAATGACCTCAAAAAATGTCCTAGTATCACTATATTCAAGTGTCGTTGTAAGCGGAAAATGATGCAACTGTATAGGAAATGATTTAAAATTGTGTTTGTTTTTTGTTAGTATAAAAATTGCCATCTGTGGTTATTATTTATGTTGTGATAAGAATGGGGTAGGAGCAAATAAGACGTGGTCTTCTTCCTACTCCTGTTCTTAAGGTGGAATATGTTCAACATTACCACAAAAAAAAAAGAACAAATAAAAATGAAATGAAATGAAATAACGTGGATTTTTTCAAAATGTGAGGAGTAGAAAGTACAGATATTTGTTGAAAATAATACAAGTAAAAAGTATGTATATAATTATTCCAATAAAGTATTAAAAAGCCAAAATACTACAAAACTAAGAAAAGTACAGTACTAAGTATTTTTACGTTGTTACTTGACACCTCCGATGGTGGATATGTGTGTATGTGTGTTTTATTCTGTGATTGGTTGGACATTAGTCCCAGGGTTGCGCACAGGTTTTAAGCCCCTAGTTGAAATAGTTGAAATGTCATTCTTTATAATTATACCGTTTATTATATAACTAAGCCAATGATACAAGCAAGATGGATTCATGCATTCATATTTTTGACGCCAAGCTCTGACCCCACCATCCAAATGTCGCAGGAGAAATCGACACTCATCACACCAGAAAACATCCAGAGAACTATTTATTAGTGAACCTGTGTGAATTGAAGCATCTGTTTCCTGTTCTTATCTGACAGGAAAGGCACCCAGAGTGGTCTTCTGCTGCCGTTGTCCATCCGGCTCAAGTGTTGTCTGTTTAGAGAATGTTTTTCATATTTCGGTTGTAACAAGAGGTTATTTGAGTTACAGTGGCCATTCTATCAACTGAATCCAATCTGGTCATTCTATTCTAATTTCTAGGATCAACAAGGCATAAAACCGCCGCTCACTGAATATCTTCACTTTTTCTGACCATTCTCTTTAAACACTAGAGATGGCTGTGTGTGAAAAATTCAGTAGATCAGAAGTTTCTGAAAAACTCAGACCAGCCCATCTGTCTCCAACAACCATGTCATATTTCTTCTCCATTCTGGTGCTCGACTTGAAGTGCGGCAGATCATCTTGACCGTATCTACTTGCCTAAATGCATTGAGTTGCTGGCGTCTGATTGGCTGGTTAGAAATATGCTTTAACATTCGGTGCCTTTTAGCATCCCAGACAACGTCAGACGCCCTAAGAGCAGTATATTGATATTAATCAGCTGAAATAGTTAACATAATCCTACGCTTGATCACTGTTTACACAGAACGAGCACGGCTTCACGACAGATCCAGCGTAAGTCCTGTTCTAATCTGCAAAGCTGTCGTGATCGTGCAAGCTGATCTGTGACAGTTGCTGTGTAAACTATAATTTCCTTACAGTGCTAAATGTGCTTTAATTGTACTCTTCTCTCATTTGCTGTGTCTCTCACTCGCTTTTCTTTCTCTCTTTCTTTTTCTCTCTCGCTCCCTTTCTCAATATATATATGTCTGTCTCTTTCTGTGTCTGTCTCCGTCTCTCTCGCTCGCTCTCTCTTTCTCTTACTCTTTTAATCTCTCTTTCTCTCTCTCCTTCTCTCTCTCTATTTCTTTCTCACTCAGGTGCACCACCCCATTACGCAGCTCCTCTTTGCTCAGTGGGGGAAAAGAATTGCAGTGATTTATCAAACTGTAGCTTTCTTAGACAAAAGAATCCAACCTAAGCCAGCGGAGAGAGAAAAAACTTAAACAAAAACATTAATTCAGTTTGACAGGGCCCTGTACCTCTCTAAGCACCACCACCCAATCCGAGATTCTCTCTTGAAACATGGCCGTGATTCACTCGTTCAGCAGATCTGCAGTCTGATACTGAGAGTGTGAACTATGAAAGCGGCGCTGGAAACCACAGTTTAATTAATGCCTGACTTCTGAAAAATTGGCGCAATATTTTAGGCGCGACTTATTCGTGAGAGCTACTGTGACCCGTATTGTGACATCACGACGAGGAGTGAACCGCTGTAGCTTGAAAGTTCCACCGCACTTCTCGTAAGAGATTACGTGTCATGATTTATTCACGTTGTGCTCTTTCACTCTAAATATTTATTTTACAGACCGTTGGGTGTGTTTGCGTATTGTTCTATTGATTTCTGCTTGTGCAATTATTACTGTAGCTGTTATTAATCTGATTTATCCAGCAATTGAATTTTGTGAGGGGGTCTGTGCGTGATTTATAACCTGAAAAAAAAACCGAGTTGGTAAGAAGTGTGTTCGAATTTTATTGAATGTTGCCTGAGAATGTAGGTGTTGTGAAGACGTAAGTTATATGTACCGCTACGGCATAGAGCTGAGGTCAAAGGTCATGGCGTATTGCCTCGTGCATATTTATACGGCCTTGGGCTTCGTCTTGTCAAGGCGAAATCAACACCCACTTTCTACAGCTTCTCTTAACACCAAGCTTGTCATAGCCGAATGTAGACGCCGCAGAAATACACATGGATGTCAGAAACGTGCTAGCAAAAATGTATATGTTTATTTCACAGTGCAACCTTCTAGTTGTTTAAATAGTCTTTATTGTGTACTGACATGTTTCTTTCATCATTCCTTCCTTGAAGTCTGACCTTCTGTGCTTTCTTTTTCTGTAGTTCGTACTTTGGTTTTCAAATTATAAGAGCATTTTCAATAAAAAACTTTGTATTGTGAAACGGCATTATGCTACAGCTGGGAAATGTTTTTTGAATATGAATGGGAAGGTCAAAGTCCTTGCTGAAGCATTTAGAGTGAATGAAAAGAAGGTCAATGAAAGTGACCTGTATGGTCTCAGATTGAGAAAGAATGGATGATTCGATTTAGTTCTGAGCACTTATTTTCCAGCACCATCCATGTATTGTGTTCCATCACACTTTTTAACATTTATCTGATGCTTAAACTATTTAATCTACACAATCAAGCAGCTCTATTGTTTTTCATCGGAATACAATCAACAACATGTAGTGTTGCAAACGCTGAACTAGTTATTGAGCCCCAGATATGCTGAAGGAAATCAAGCTTCCTATCTTCTATTTAGAATAGAATAGAATAGAATAGCCTTTATTGTCACAGTGCACATATACGATGTGAGTCATATAAATGTACAGTGAAATTATAGCGACTTTCCATTCAGTGCAACACGAATTAAAAATCTTTCAAATATTTCAATTTAAGCCCACACAAAAAATAATTCAGACTGTACCAAGATCAGATCTAATTCTAGAAGTTTCTAGTGTTCAGTTTGGTCAAAAAATATATATTTATATTTATGAAATTGGATGTTTTAGTGTTTTTTGTGCAGACAAAAGTCGGAGATCAGTTATTAACAGGATATTTCCCAACCTCATGACAACGACAAACAGCAGATTTTTTTGACTAAATGGCTCTTGTTGTGATTAGTGTCTACAGGAAAAGATCAATTTTAATTTACAAGGCAAAACAGACCCTCTGAGAGACCCCAAGTGAGCGAAGCAAAGAAAGATTTAAAGACAATACTTGTTCTGGAATCACCAAATCATTGTGATAAAATATTAATTCCTCCCACACACTTGAAAATGTAACTTGTAATGACTATTTTTATAGATATTTTAGACAAGTAGGCTAGTCAAACTGTGTAAGTTTAATCACATGTTCTCCTTGTTTTTATTACAGCGTTTGTGTTGAGCTGTAACTTCCCAGACAGACCAGATTATGGTGACGTTTCTGTAACCAGTCTCCATGCGGATGGCGAGGCCTATTTTTACTGCTTTAACGGATACCAACTCCAGGGTTATTCCACGCTCACCTGTCGCAACGCTACTACTCCCTACTGGAGCGGAAAACCTCCACGTTGTCTTGGTAAGATAACTTACTAAAGCTTACGTTGCTTTACAGTGTTGGAAACATGCATTTCATGGGGAGATCTCGTGATTTTGTTGACATGGTGGCACATATTTGGCAACCCAAACCAGAGCCAAAATCAAAACCAAACTTAAACATACACAAACATAACGCAGTTCTACTTTCAAACTGTTTCAAGCATCAATTGTTCCTAAATCCCACAGTTTGCAGTTTGAATTTAAGAATTCAAGAGAGAGGGTTGGGATTTGCCGAAAACCATTCTTAAGTACGTGTATGAATACCTTAATGGAGAAATTACAAGTCACCAATTCCAAGAATACTTGAGCAAAAGTCATAGAGTATCCAATTTTAAAAGAACTCTGATTTTACTGAATTTAGGCTAAAAAGCACCAATAAAAATAAAAAACAAGAAACTCTCTTGATAAGGTTTTATTTCCTAATGTAAAAAAGGAATTCACCTCACTGTTTTAAAGTGACAGAACAAAATAATCTTTAAAAAGTGTCTCTGCAGATGTACCGACGTTCATTTATTCAAGTACTTTACACCACTGATCCAAACTATGCTTTGGTTTTACACTGTCCTTGTTCTAATTACCATCATAGGTCAAATACTAATAATTTCTGCTTGAACGTGTCACTTGTAATTAAAACCACTGTTTGTCCAATCAATGCAGTTTTTTAACTATCAGAGCTACGCTACAACAGAAGTGAATGCAGGATTGCAGTCTTTGTCGAGAGAATTCTATGAATCCGAAACATTAGTTTCAACTTCAATCTGCGCCGCTAATGCATTAGCCGTTGGTCAAAAGTTAACCTTTTAATTAAAGAGCGACTAACACGTTTGCATTATCTTGTCACTAATTGTTTAATTTTTTGGTTGCCTGGAAAAGGATTGCCCCCGGATTGAGTGTGTCTAACAAAAGATTCTAATTGCCAAATTATGAGCAATTACTCAACTGCTAAATCTGCCTTTTTTGATCTTTACCTCTGAGACATTCAATGACTAAGAGAGAATAAAACCACTAGCGCCGTTAGCATTGTCAGAAGCGGATCACTGCAACTTTTCCATCTCAACTTTGCTCCATTTGCACATCGATCTACAGATGGTTTCGCAACCAATCTGTTTCCCTGTCACAAACGCAGCGACACATTTCAGATTTGAATCCTTGCAAAGCCACTCGATAGCAATTATCTCTTCTTGTCTCGCTATTCACGGGAATCGTACACCCACAAGCCGCCTCGTCATTCCGACTGGGAACAAAACCCGATACTTTCACACCCGACAAGCCCGGTGCCTGTGTAAATATTTAGTCCACACAGGTGTGATTGAGCCAGACATGGGCAAACCTCCCATCGCTGTTGCTCACTTTTTCCTTTTAAGTTAATTGAGGCTTGATCATTGATTTTGCCTGGAATGGCGGTACCAGAAGTGTTTGTGCTACAAGGCAGTGCATATTAACAAGCGTTCCCCCTGAAGGCAGCCCGGTGTGACAGCCTGATTGACAGCTCTACCTCCTCTGCATAAATAAGGACTTTACGCATCTCAATCTCGTCGGAGCGGTAAATCCCTGAGCTGGAGGACGCTCTTCCTCTTGCATAACAAACAAGAAACATCATCTGTGGAGAAGGATCTCATTTGGTGGTTCAGCCACTCTGCTGTTGTTATCGTCAAGAGGTTTTATTGGACCTTGTAGGACTTGTGATTGCTTTCCCTCACCACTTTTAAAAGCACACCGGTGTAAACGCACCATTTTGTGCGCTGTGATGCTGTGGGACTGAACCGTGTTTCCATCAAATTTTGTATGTACTTTTGCTTTGTAAGAGACTCTAGGTGTTGTTTTCCGAAGCAATCCATTCAGATCCACAAACAGCTTTATGACAACCAAAAGACCAACCCTAACCGTAAACCAAACAAAATATTAAAATATAATTAATGTATATGATAAGTTTAGGGTTTATAAAACAAAACAAAAACATAGCTCCGGCCATTGCTGTTATTTGATTGGCTGATGATTAAATCAGTGTGAAAAGTTCTGATTTACCTAAAGAGTGGTGCATTGCATCAAAGACATCACAAGTTTCGAGAAAAAGACTCGAATATTATATTATATTATTTTCTGCTTGCAGCTGTATTTATTCAGATATTTTTTTATTATTATAAAAAAGACAAGACGGGTGTGAGAAAGTTGTGAAGAGATCGGAGGAAAAATCGCCCGAGGGAAATCTGAGGCACTCAGCCTTCGACGTCTTGCGTTAACCTTCGATGTGATGTTTAGTGTGTGACGCGCTTCATTCATATTCATAAAGTCAATAAAGAAACACTTATCCTGTGGCAATAATTACAACTGTTAACTGAAAATTAAAACTCGAGTTGAATACTGTATAATAGTGTTTAATGTCAAAAGATGTCTAAAATTATATATATGCACAGTGTGAAGGAGAATTTTTCGTTTTGTGTGGAATTCGAACATGCAACCTCTTGAAGAACCTCAAGTCAAATTCACTAGCTTTGGACCACAACTGTCTGAAATGTCTAATTCTGATAATAAAAAACAAATTATGTGTACGGAGAATATCCATTTGAACTCTTGAAACAACGGTTTTGAAAAATGTGTTATTGATATGGTAATTTGCCCCCTGTGGCAGGTTGTATTTGTTTTATAGGTCTGGTTATTTTTCTTTCTAAAAAAAAAAGGTTGCATTCCTAAAATTGCCGCTGTTGATCAGTACCTGAGATCATGCTTCATCACATCATCACCCTTCTCAACAAATAAGAGACTCTGGGGGCGGGGCAAAAGACCTCAGTAGCGCAGTGAACATTTTCACTGTAAATCTCTTTGGAAAAGTGAATCGATAGGACCAAAGTCATACTCATGATTACTGTACAGCTACTATTAGTCTGAAATTATATTTAAATGCCCCACACGCCACTGGTGCTAGTAAATCAGCCTCACAAAACATTGAAGCGAAAAGTATAGATTAACAAAAGAACTCAACTCTCAAGTCTAAACTGTTTTTTTCTTAACAACTCACATCAATGGGACTAATCCAAAAAATTGCTCGTTTGAGGTTTGGATCTCGGACTAGTAGGCCGCCCAACTAAAGTGTTCTTGAGCAAGACACCGAAATATGCAGCCTGATCCGAAAGCCAAGTTCCAGTTTGGCTTCATATATACGTATATATTGAAGTTCAGAAGTGGTTCTATATTGCTCCATTTCTGCACTGCTGGGAAAATTACTTTTTGGGATTGAAATAAAAGACTGCCCAGACTTATTGTGTTTCTTTTCTGTTATTGCTATATTATTGAGTTTGGGACAGAGTCTGCAGTATAGAAGTATGTGTTAGCTCACTTAGAAGGCTGATCGACCTCTAACTCTCTCATTCTCCCCTTCTCAATGTCACGTCTCTCTTTCCATTTCTATTCTTCACAGTGGCCTGCGGTGGAATGGTGAAGAACGCAACTCTCGGTCGTATCGTGTCCCCTGGATTCCCTGGAAACTACAGCAACAACCTGACATGCCACTGGGTGTTGGAGGCTCCTGAGGGCCAACGAATCCACGTGCACTTTGAGAAGGTTGCACTGGCTGAAGATGACGACAGGTCTGAACTCACTCAGCACTGCTGTTATTTCATAAATGTGTTTATATGTGATCAAAAAGAGAGAATCTGGAGTGTCTTCTCGCTGTAGTCACACTTCAAATGTGATACTACTCTTCAGGGCATTATTCGCTACGGCTAAGGCGGGATGATGTGAACGTCTGGACGTTTGCTGAGATCAGTCACTCGTTTATTAAAATAATTTAGAATAATCGAATCCCCGTGTGCCGACACGGAGAGAGCGATTATGGACCAGACTGGGGCCTTGGGGTACTTCAGCCTCGGGAAGTGGATTAAGTTATTTTTATTAGCGGTATGCGCATTTTCTGCAGGCTTTGCTAACAAATGTGCTTTTAATGAGGTCACTCGCTACTTTCTTTTCAAAAACGAGTGGAGCAATTATCATGCAAACTGGCTAAAAGACAGTTCTAGAAACTGAAAGGACGCTGCCAAGTAGATACTGTCGGAAGGTTTCCAGTTATGAAGACAATAACATCTTGTAATGTTTTAAATTCTGTTAACACCCATAGGTTCCTGATCAAAAATGGAAACCACATTGATTCGCCCATCCTGTACGACTCGTACGAGGTGGAATATTTGCCGAATGAGGGAATTGTGAGCTCGTCACGACATCTCTTTGTAGAGTTTACCACGGATGGCCTTGGAACCAACACTGGGGTTGCCATTCGATATGAAGGTAAAGACACTAAAGTTGTGAATTGTGTAGTGGTCACACAACATGCATCCACATTTCTGGACTACAAATTCTCCAAATTGCATGCACCAGCTTTCCTAATAGCTCAGTCAGTAGCTGGTGTTTCCCAGGAAAATCAAGAAGTTTTGTAAGATTTGTACAAATTATAATTACGTGTAAGTCGCTTTGGATAAAAGCGTCTGCTAAATGACTGTAAAGTAAAGTAAAAGTACTACCAAATTAGAGTGCAAGTGGAAAATTGTGTTGATGAATCTACAATTTATTACAGAATTCAACTTTTGGAACATCGCTCACTTGAGTTTACACTACATTACCCGCAGTTTTCTGCACTCACATTGTTTTTTTATTTATATTATTTCTAGTTAACCATTTGTTTAAGTAATTACAATATATAAAGCTGATCTTAAGGTCTGTAATGTCCTTAAAGTCTTTAAAAGCCTGATTTGGAATAATTCAATATTTTAGCTTTTGCCTCGTTAAACGATTTTAAAAAATGTCAATCAAAATGTAAATCTTTTTGTGATATTTCGGTTGAAACGTTTTTAGAACATTTTATTGTTTTTTGTTCAATCTTTGTTTTTTTTTTTAAAACCTTGTTTTTGACCTTAATTCCAAAATGCAACTTTTTGCTACATATTTACAAATTTTTGTAATTGGTCGGCCAACTATCCAGGGTGTGTCCAGACATAGAGCTGCTGGGAATGGCTTTCGGTCAGCGGTTTGGAAATTGGATGGTTGTTTTGGGATCTTCTTTGGAATCTAATGTCTTCTTGCAATACTGTTTGCTCATGCTGAACCATAAAACAAATGATTCATACTTAGCAGACTGAGCATTGCCTCTCTTCACATCAATGATCATATTCTTCTCAATGCCTTTCCAAGCACTAGATCTGAAATGAGATTTATTCCAGTTAATTAAAATGAACCGGAGCAAACTCATGTCGACAAGGTCTTTAAAGTAGTTTGAAGTGAAACGTGGCGCTGAGGGGGTTCGCTTTGTTTGGTTTCCCCATGACATTGGTTCACAGGTATGTGAAACACACCTCAGAACCCTGTAGTCATTATCCAACGCCATCAGCCTAATCCCATTCACCATGGCCCAATTGGATTACACTATCTACAATATACTAATGTGCCTTCACAGAACCACGTCTGTATTCAGGTTTCAATAGCGCTTCAGATTGAAAGTCTGTTCTCTTTTTTCCTGCGTCGGAAATAAAAAATGGGATCTGTTTCAATTAATTTTAGTGGAAGTCGAGTGAAAGGAGCCGTTCAAGAAAGCATGATGTATTATTAGATGTATGTGTCCCACAGGTTTAGAGTTTCTTGTGAACCAGATTTGTAATTAAAATGTTTTAGTTAAATATGTGGCCGGGTATTCTTATATTCAAACACACCCAATGGAGAATTCCTCTTTTCACAATACGCTTATATAAAAATTACTGTGTCTCAACATTGATTATTCTATCCATATATGATAGGTTTTTTCACATAATATTTGTGTGTGTTTGTGTTTGTGTGTGTGTGTGTGTGTGTGTGTGTGTGTGTGTGCGTATAATTTAGTAAAAAATTCATAAAACGTCAAAGCAATTCATGCAAAACAAACTCATGCCTTTGATGGTTGACAAATTGTATTTTAAATGTATATTGTGTTTAGAAATGAAAAACTGATTCTGCTGTCTGTGTCTTATCGACCTGAGATATTACTGACACATGTCACTTCAAGACCTTAAACAATGTCTGCCTGAAGTATTTAAAACACGTCCTAAATTCACATTGGTTGAGACACAGATTGGCCCCACCCTTAAAATGTTCATCAATTCTCGACTTTTTTGTCTTAGAATTAGAGTTTACAAAAATGTGTATACATATTATTATTTATAAATCCTGAATAATTTTAAAGTTGTTGATTTTGCTTAAATAAATTCATCTTGCAATATGAAAACATGCCTTTTTCTGTGATTTGGGAGCTTTACTGTCAGAAACGTTCCAAAATGTGCCTTCCACCGTAAACTACAGACTCGCATTTCCATATAAATGGTACTTTTACACTGATGGCATCTTAGATAACGATCGTACTGTGGTTATGCCGAAGCAAGAATCTGATTATAATGGCTCATTTTCAGTAGCCTGATTTATTTTAGGGAAAGCATCCGAATGAATCCAAGTATGAATAATGCAAATATGTCTAGGGTGAACAGCCTGTGTTTAATAAACAGAGAGAGAAAGTGAATGTGGCGCATGCTTGAACGAGGCCGGACCCGGTGGGAAACCGAAGGCCGTGTTTACCCAGGGTCTCAACATCCTCATCCAAAGTCTCTTCTAATCTTTATACTACATTCTCAGACAAGCGCGACAACCAATAACGGCTCAGCCAGGCATGTCGGTTTGTTGTTTCCGTTAGTGGCTTTTATTCACATTTATTCACATTGTCGGGCCATCTCTCTTCCTTTATGCCTTTAAGTGGCCTTGCAAGTCCGGCTAAGGTTGATTAACCAACAATCTTCTTTCAAGGGCGCCACAAAACCTTGAATTTACATCCAGCCAGATTATGATTGGTGAGTTTGTTAAGCTTGGCACATTTACCAGACAAATTGCTTTCGACTCGTGGCTTAGAACGCGTCGGAATTTAGATTTGGTTTCATCCAGGGCCTCGCAGACGTGATTGTGCCAGTGGTAGTCTAAGCAGATCGGACAGGTTGTCTGTGTTTTTTAAGCGCTCTTGAAATCAGATGCTTGGTGATGGTGTCTGGACCGCGAGAGCATCTCAGCGCCGATGATTTATGGTGTGTCCTCTCAGCTTTCGCGGCAGGGCACTGCTACGAGCCATTCGTCAAGTACGGCAACTTCACCAGCAGTGACAGCAGCTACGCCGTGGGCGCGGTGGTGGAGTTCACCTGTGACCCGGGCTACACGCTGGAGCAGGGCTCAGTTATCATCGAGTGCATGGATCCCACTAACCCTCAGTGGAACGAGACCGAGCCGGCCTGTCGAGGTTTGTGAGCACTTCCTCTTTGACTTTCTTCTAAAGCAGCTTTTGTTCACCACAAAAACTTCAGAATTCTATCAAAGTCACATGTTTTTTTTTGGCCTTTCAAAAATGTCTCTGTGCAAATCACGGCAGCGTTCTTCAGCGAAAAGTGCACATTTTGTACTGTAGGGTAGGATTTAATCAGAAGGCGATATGTTACTTTCTAATTGCAAACTGCAGTGTGCAGGTGCCTCATTTGCATAATTACATTATTAACACGCAAACACAAAAGCATCACGAACCAGAGTGTTTTAGTCTGAACGCTGTTTGTGTATAAAGGAAATGTGTAGATTTCATGATTTACACATGTGTAGCATTGACTCAATCATATATGTAATAATTAACAAAAGCTAATTTGCATACCATGCATAGCAAATCGATATGGTGGCCACTAATTAATTTATAATGAAAAAAATGAATGGTTGCAGGCACCACACGTGTGTGCACGAATGTTTTTCTCAGCTAACCAATATTTGTTTATTAGATAGCAATTGGGATGCACGATTTGTGTACAGCATATATAATTTACATAAGTGTAACAAACTGCAGTCCAATTATTGTACATACACAGTTAATTAATAATAATTCAATAATAATAATAATTATAATAATGTATTCCATTTTTTTTCAGACAACTTAATTGTTACAGGTGCAACATAGAATTGTGTTTGTATTTGTGCATATTTACACACACACACACACACACACACACACACACACACACACACACACACACAGAAAAACATTGGGGATGATCTTAACAGATCAGCTGCCGTAGACCACAACATGCACAGACTCAATGCAATCTCCTTACATCCTCTCAGAGCCTGGAGCATGTAATCCACTGCATCCCGTGTCACCTGGATGGTTTTCAGTCGCTCTTAGCCACAGTCATGCGCCTAAAGCATCGCTAAAAGCGTTAAGCTATGGAGGCTGGAAGCCGACGAATGTTAGAGAACATCTCACTCATAAAGCTCAGATTCCACCCACACATCTTATCTGACCCGCTGCCGAAGTACATTTCTTTCGCCTCACGCTACAGTTTGGCATGAAAGGATTTAATCGGACTGGCTGGAGCCGAGGGTCAAGACAACAGATTTTCCATTTGAAAATGTGCTTACAACCAGCTAAGCCAGTGTAGTGATGCGAGAATGGGGGAGAATTGAAAACAGGAAGTTGATTGTTATGCTTCAGACTTCACTTGGATTAACCTGGAGCTTGACCTTCTTTAGAAGCCATAAATTACTTATTATGAATGTGCGGATCTCTGACTGTTATTTGCGTCTTTATGTTCAAGCTATAATTTTCACGTACAAGCTTTTTTCATGTTCAAAGTGTACTTTTTTAAGAAGCTGTATGAAACAACCAGAGCAGTTATCAAATTAATAACCAGTGAGCAAGGAAAAATGCAAAAATGGCTAGGAAAACAAAATGAGTTTGTTTTTCATGCATTGCAGCTGTGTGTAGCGGTGAGATCACAGATTCTGCTGGAGTGGTTTTGTCTCCTAACTGGCCTGAAGCTTACGACAAGGGTCAGGACTGCATCTGGGGCATCCATGTTGAAGAAGACAAGAGGATCATGCTGGACATTCAAGTGTAAGTAAATATATTTACACATTATGTAACCGTAAAAAAAAAAAAAACCAGTATTACCAGTATAGTTGATTGTTTTTACTTTTTGATACTTTTTTTAAACTTCCCACACATCTGAGGCATTATCTGCAACTCTGAACTTTTATTGGTGTCTGACTAATCACAGAATAGAACACACACATTCACACTCTCACTCTGGCAATTTTCCAGACTCTGAGTTTACCGAATGCCTGTTTTGGGGTTATGGAGGGAAACCAACAAAAGCACAAGGACAACACGCAAACACAGAAAGACGCATATTGAGTCTTAAACTGGAGTCTTGATTGGGTTCTATTTGCCGTGAAGCAACAACCAAACCTACTACACCACAGTCCTGCTTTAAACTGCTTGAATTGCATTGTAGTCAAACATTTTATGTAATGGGAATTCCTTTCATTGGGAATCAAAACTGAATTTTCTGAAAAAATCCTCAGACTGCATAAAAACCCTGGCTTGTCTCAAACCCTGAAAGGCTCCTCAAAAACAGCTCATGATAATGCATCTGCGACTTTTCAAATCCACTATAGGTTTATCAAGCCCTCTCCCCAAACGCCCATCCAAAGGTTCTTCAGAACTATCTGCAGTCCGCTCTGTTTATTGTTCATGTGCTTGAGTCATTCATTGTGTAACTTTGCATCATCTTCTCCCCACTGAGCAATTCCACTGAATTTGCCCCTCAACGTCCAAATAAACCGTCTCTTTTATTGCTCTGGGCACTTTGTGAGACATTTGTAGAGGAATATCTAGAACTTTCAGACCTCAATAAACTTTTCAGGAAATTCCTTTACACATACATCTTTAAACCATCACAACATGGATTTTAAGATGCAACATCCTACTGAAATAATCCAGAACAATCTGAGTCTCCCTCATTTTTGCTATCAGTGTTCCCTGCCACTTCCACAGTGTCTCCCACCGTCAGTTCTCAGTGCCCTAAACTTTTGACTTAAGGGGTAAAGTTGAGGTTTGACGTATTTCATCAGCTTAGCTTGGTTCATGCCCTCAACTAAATCCCGGGAAGTCTAACCGCACAGGAAAATAGATCAAAGATGGTAAGAAAGAGAGAGTTATTTTCTCTGCAGTTTCTCACAGGGGGAAAGACGAGACGGGCTGCTTGGAGACACTAAATCATCATTCCTTGCTCTTACCAGGAAAAACTAACACTGTTTCCAAACCGAGTGAGCTGCTTACAGACGGTGTTAGGACACTTTAGAGTCCAAATTGTCAAACAATGTGAGTTGAAAGGCAATTGAACCATCTGTTTTCGTGCTACTTCGCCCAGTTTTGCTTGCTGTGATCTGACAAACCAGATACAATTTACCAAATAAATTGACCGCTGTACTATAAAGTTTACTGTACTATAAGGAGCACTGTACTATAGGATGCATTTAATTATATGGCACTTCAGATTTGACATTTCAGATTTGTTTTCAGGTAACGTTCCCAAACTAATTTTTGATTACAACTCAACATTTGGAATGTTAAACAACACGTAATGGCAAAAAATAATGGTCGTAATGGCTTTTTCCTAAACGTGACAGTCGGAAGCTCACTGTAACATAAAATAATTTAAAAAAAGAACACTCATATTGTGCAATGAAGAAAGGATGATAGTTGCAGTACCCCATCTCTGTGATTGGTTGGCTACCAATCCAGGTTGTGAATCCTGCCTTGAGTTGATGGGATTGGCCCCAGCGTGGAAATGGAATGGCGGTTCAGAAAATGAAATGATGAATAAACCTGTGAGGTTTGTCTGTACTTGAGTTGGAGGTGCGTACGTAAGATTGGCCACTTCCTAATGTCTAAGAAACCAATCTTTCAATGAGTCTCTACACCGCTAGATTGAAGTTAAACAATGTCTGTTCCCTGTAGAAGGACTATGCAAGAGTATGATGTTAGTAAAAGTGTCATCCCAGAGATTTGGGGAAATCATGAAGCGACCCACGAATGAACTTGCCAGTTACTGGAGTTTAGTCTTTTGAATAGTTTAAGCCCATGATCGGGATCAAGAGTAGTCTCCATTAAAATCCAAAAGCAATGAGGCTGGTCTATCTCATGGGCATCCAATCTCTTTTGCGAACTTCTGTCTTTCTTGCATTATTCTAATCCCTCTGGTGCTTTTCCAGGCCTCTTTCTCACGTCTGATTTTTCTCGTGCTGTGCCAGAACTCTGTCACAAGCATCTGATCCTTCTTGTGCTGTTCCTGACTTCTCTTGCAAGCATCTAATCCTTTGTGTGCTGTTTCTAACCTCTCTCAAAAGTGTCTATCCCCTCTTGCACTGTTCTGGACTTCTCTTGCAAGTGTCTGATCCTCCTTGTGTTGTTCCAAACATCTATTCCATCTTGTGCTGTTCTTGACCACTGTCAAGCGACTGATCCCTCTCGTGCTGTCTCTGACCTCTCGCAAGCATCTGATCCTCCTTGTGTTGTTCCAGACCTCTCTCACAAGTGTCTATCCCATCTTGTGTTGTTCTTGACCACCATCAAGCGACTGATCATGCATGGTGTCCCTGACTTCTCTCAGAAGAATCTGATCACTTTCGTGCTGTTCTTGATTTCTCTTGCAAACATTTGATCCCTCTTGCACTATTTCGGACATCTTTTGCATGTCTGGTATTTCTTGTGCCTCTCTCACAAGCGTCTGATGTCTCTCGTCCTGTCTCTGACCTCTCTCACAAGCGTCTGATCCTCCTTGTGTTGTTCCATCTCGTGTTGTTCTTTCCCAATGTCAAGCGACGGATCAGTGTCTGATCATTCTTGTGCCTCTCTCAAGCATCTGATTCCTCTCGTGCTGTCTCCGACCTCTCACAACCATCTATGTGTTGTTTTTTTTTACCTCTGTTGCAAGCGTCTAATCCCTTCTATCATGTCCCTGACTTCTCTTGCAAGCATCTGATCACTTTCGTGCTGTTCCTGAAGTGTCTGATCACTCTCACACTGTTTGGGACGTTTCTTGCTAAGCATCTCATCCTTCTTGTGTCTCTCTCACAAGCATCCAATCCCTCTCGTGCTGTCTTGTGATTTTTCTTGCACTGTTCCGGACATCTCTTACAAGTGTCGGAACCGTCTTGTGCCTCTCTTACAAGCATCAGATCCTGCTTGAGCTGTTCCGGACCTTTCTTTTGAGCGTTTGATCCTTCTTGCATTGTTCCGGACCTCTCTCTTGAGACTCTGATCCATCTGGCATGCTCGCACCTCACTCATGAACGGCTGATCTCTGTCTCATTTGCTATGTCATCGTTTGTGCACCACAAGCTAACCTTTTTATGACCAAAAAAAAGTGCCGGTTGTGTACTGAAACAATACTCTTTGCACACTACAAAAATGGCTATGCCACCTGCGTAAATGTCTGTCTTTATTCTAATACGATATAAGAGACCAAAATCCCACCTCTAGCATCACATTGCACCCACCCAAGGGGACCACGCCATTCAATGTGAGATACAATGATCAAAATGTATAATTTCATACAATGTTATCACACACGATAGTGTCAGATAACTTAAGTCTAGTTAACCTCGATTGATCTGCTTATTGGCAGCATGTTGTAAATCAATTACTGAGGTTTAGTGATAATTAGCATGCGGGCTATGTAGATAGCAGCCCATGTGGCCCTTCACGCTGATTTGGAACATGAGTGTTTGTTGTAAAGCAAAGTGGCAAACGGGGAGTCCAAACCAGAAGGATGGACTGTGTCGCACATGCCGAGCTAGGAAAGGCGCGCTTCACGAAGGTTAATAACAGATTCCACACAACAACAATTATTTTATTGGATGTTTTTTTATGAATGTGAAATTAATTATGCGAGTGGGGGAAACAAGTGTTGAGTGTGATTGTGCCGTCAGGTGAGGTGCAGAACACGATGCCCCACTGTGTCAGACCCAGATAGATTATTCATGCATTCAATGATTTGGCTGCCTTAATTAAGATTCACTCATTTGCATATGGCTTCTTTCACACATTTGTCATTGTCTTCTCTATCTCTCTCCATCCGCCTCACTCACTTTTGTTCGGTGTCTTTTCTTTTTTTTTTTCCTCACCTTTCTCTTCACCACACACAATCTCTCTCTATCCTTTTTTTATCTGTTTTCTTTCTTTCCTCTAGCTTTACTTTATACCCAAACCTCCATTCCATTTTCACTTTCTCATTCATATTTTCACACTCTCCTTTTCTCAGCTAAATGTCTGCACTTTTCAACTGCACCTCCTTCTATTCTTTCTGTACCTCTTCATTCGTCATTACTTGCTCTCTCACACACATCCTGTGTCTTCCTCACTTTACCTCTCTATCTCTCATCTCACTTCTAACTTTCTGTCTCTACTTTTCACTCCTGTCTTCATATAACTCCCTCTTTCTTTCTCTCTCTCTCTCTCTCTCTCTCTCTCTCTCTCTCTCTCTCTCTCTCTCTCTCTCTCTCTCTCGCTCTCACTCACTCACTCTCTCTTCCATGAGGATTTAATTGTAAGACTGTAATGAACGTTGTGCAATTGTTTTGCTGCAGTAGCATTTTGCATAGTTTTTTGTTTATTTTGTGTTAATTAAGGTAGACGCAGACTTTAGAATACAGAGTTTCTTCTAAAAATACACTTTCCATTAGCGAAAGCCTAGACAACCACATATATTACAAGTACAAGCACGATTTGGTTCATGCGACAGCAAATATTATAAGAAGTGTGTTTCTTAGGAGTTTAGTTAAATTACTTTAAAAAACCTAAAGTTTTTGTGTTTTCAAATGTTTTGCCAGACCATATCCACTTGGAACAGGATCATCAATGATGAACATCTGGGTCTGGTGTTTCTTGAGTTACGCTAGTCCGCTGTAATTTAATTCATCACTCACCCCAATAATCTTCAAATTATGAAATGTGTGAAATACCATATGGTGAATCATCAGCTTGGCAGATCAAGTTAGATATAGAGGCGAGGAAAATTAGAGAGGAGGGAGCCATCAAGAGAGAGAGCGAGAGAGAAAGAGTGAGAAAGGTAGGGTGGTGAGAAAGAGGGGGAAGTGGTGGAGAAAAAAGTGAGAGAGGGAGAGAGAGAGGAAAGACATAGGGAAGACAAGATGATAGAGAGAGAAAGAAAGGGAAGACAGAGAAGTGAGTGGGGAAGAAAGAGACCTATACAGAATGAGAGACAGCGGAAGAGAAACAGAACGATAGAAAGAAAGAGAAATTAACAGAAAGAGATTGAGAAAGAGAGAGAGAAAATGGCATAAAAAGAGGAAGACGGACAGAGGGACAGGAAAAGAGATACAGGACAGAAATGAGGGAGAACGACAGAATGAAAGAAAGACAGGAGGAGCACACTTCATTCACAGAACTAGAAATAGATTACAGTAATTACAAATGTCCTAGCACTAATACATCCGTATGTATTAGTATTGTTACATATAGATTGTTTTGCTAATAAATCTTCATAATGCTGTAGACATAAATAGAGAAGCCTGTAACCCAGCGCAGGACTCTATTACTAAGGAGGTGTCCAGCCGTGCCTTCTGAGTCTCAGGCACAATAATGGGACCGGACCACTGCTGGAGCCTCATTATGGGGCTGTGAGAACGTTTTAGCCTGGAAATGAACACACACCCTCTCCTCTGTAATCATTCATGGGTGCACTGAGCTCTCCCAATTACCTGAGAACGTGCTGCGTAACGAAGGCTGATGGATTCATTTAGCAGGGAGGGTTTCTGGCTGATCGTGTCAGGTGGTGAATTAGCGGAGGTGTGGGGGGAGCTTGCACAGGTGACAGCTGGCACACCTGCAGCCACACCAGGGATACGGTCCCGGCCGGATTCCCTAGAGGTTTGCCTTCTTTAGGGTGAAATTTGGAACTGGTTCACGTCCTGATTTGTTTAGGTTGTTTGTTGAACCTGGGACAACTTTCTATTCCCTTCCCAGGGCAAATCATTGGGGTTCATTAGCAGTGGCATTGCGAACAGCCCTTTCTTGGGGCCTCGGAAGAGCCACTGACTTTAATGTTCTGTAATTGATCTGAGCTCCTAGAATGGAGCACTTCTTCTCTAAATATCCCAATACAAATCCATATCCGTACAGCATAAAACTTTTTTCAAAATTGTAAAAAGGTATTTTTTGTAAGTGCCTGTGTTTGTTATTCCTTTGTTATTCCGTTTGTTATGTTAGTCAATTTGTTGTCTTTATAAGAAACACATTGAGCACTGTGCAGTGAGTTGACTGACGCCAAAATTCTTTTTTTTACATAGAAGTCTCTGAATGGCGGGATCTCTTTGGGTTGATACAATAATCAAAGGAGGATGGATCCGAGCTCCTAAAAGATGATCAGATGTCTTGAAAACTCAACGACTTGGTTACTCAAATCCTATGACTTGGATACTCAACTTTGGCGCTAGATGTAGAATCTGTTTTAGTTAAGTTAAAGTTAATTCTATTTCAGTTAAAGTTTATTTTCAAAAGTACATTTCAAACTGTCAGACTGTCTCAAAGCAACTGTACCGTATTTATCATATATATATCGTATTTATATTCACGTAAATACAGTAATAAACCTCATATATCATATTTAGAATCAAAATTTGGGTCTTACCAGATTGGTCGGCCAACAATGGAGGGGGTGTGTCCTGTCTTCAGACCCAGAGTTGCTATGATTGGCTCCCGCACACCGTGACCCAGAAACACTGAGATTAAAATTCTACTTCTAGTACAGAAGCATGAGCTCGAAACTCAAATGCTCTTCAAGAATTAATAATTGCGTGAATGCTAAAATCCAAAATAGGGACATATGAGTTGATGCTTTTTCTGAAAATCGCTCATTCAACTTTTCCGAATTCGAATAAGCCACTGTTTTCTGGATGGTTCATTTAATTGTTCAGTAAACGCTGTATGTTGTGTTTGCTAGAGATCCTCAAATGACCACAAACTTTGTGGAATTGTGGAGCATTTCTGTTTTTTGCGGTTGTGAATGCAGAGACTGTCTGGTGGAGGTGTCGTTCGTCCCTTAGGGAGTCTCAGCCTTTAGCGGCTTGGTAATAAACTCAGGCTGCCTCAACCCCTCAGGCATCGAGTCAGAACCCAGACCAATATTTAACTTTCTAATTAAAGAAGGACTCTGCTAAGACAGATCAACCCTCTTCTGTTAGAGAAAGTGTGATTCTATAGAAGTCATCTGAGAGCATTCGCCGTCTAAATCAGCGGTGGGCATTTAGTTACTCCGGTGGGCCCCTTGAAGAAAAGAAAAATACAGCGGAGGTCCGTATTAAAATCTGAACTCAATTCAGCTTTTGTTGGATGTTGTGAGCTGTGGATTTTCAATACGTGATCTCAAACATTACTTTGACCTGCAACTTCTGGAAATATGAGTTCAGTGACATATAGAGTTCAGGGAGTGTGATATATTACGTCATTGAGTACAAAGATTAAATTGATTATTAAGATTATCAAGATTATTAAACCAATGCAACTTTAGCAGTAAATTGCAGTTATTAGAGGTGATATCACTATCTGCAGAATGCTAAAGGTACTGGATGCTATTTATGAGCTAAATCATATAAATTCATGAATTCAGTAATTTTTTGCATGTATGAGCTTGACTGAGACTGACTTTTTGTTCTTTTTTATATACTATTTTGTTCCGCCATTTGAAACATTGAGGTGTTACATTTAAATTCTATATTAGGAAATAAATCCTCATAAATAGAGTTTCTTGTACTTCACATTTCTTGGTGTTTTTAGCCTACTTTTTACAGTATCGTACTTTTACTCAAGTATAATTTATTATAATTATAATTATATAAGATAATTTTATTTTTTCTTTTTACACCTCGGCACTTTAGCCAAAGCAGAAAGTAAAAAAAAGTCTTTTTTTCCCACAAGAACCTTCAACCAGTGACATGATAAAACAAGAACAATAACTTACAGTACAGAGAAACCGGGGTATACGATGAAGTGTGACTGAGAGAGAGCCTAGGGACAGGTGAGAATAATACAAATGAGGAACAGGTGAAACCAGTGAACCACGTCACTACAGACACAAACACAACCGGAGACACAGAAACACGGGAACTGTACAGGAACTGTAGTCCATGGCGACGTAACAGTAGTACTTAAGTGTTTTAAAAGTATTTTATGTCCTAGTTGTCTTTTTTATCTCTCTCAATTGTCTTTTTCCAGAAAGACATGTTGGCCTACAGTTAATTGCAGATCAGGTGAAAGGCTAAACCTACCCAATGTAAATGATTGATAAGATAAGATAAGATAATAAGATAACTTAATGTTTCAGAGCCACTCGTGAAAACATTGCATGCAAAATATATATTCCACCACCAAAACGCCTTTTTTTTTGTAATGCAACATTTGAAAGTCTGTTTGAAAACAGCCAGAATCTGACGGAAAAGTCAAAGCGATAAGGACATTATGTTATGTTACATGTGAAAATCTGTGAATCCACCCAATATTTGGGTTGGCACGATGACATAGTGGGTGGCGTAGTTTTTGGTTTTGTTTGTTGTTGTTGCTCTCTGCCTGTTACTGGAACTATTTTTCAAGGACAAATGGATTTCAAGGACAAAGCTGTTGTTTGATATGTTCAGCGCACGCTCACCGTGCCTGGCCTTCAACACAGCGGATTTATATTGGAACTGTTTATTTTTTTCTTCGGCAGGGCAATCATTCAGGTAGATGAATCTACAGCAGACAGACATGCAGCAGGGAAGAGAAGACTCTTCTGTAGGCTTCACTTTGACGCATGCAAACAGTGATTCTCTGTTATGCCCTGTCATCCGTGCAAATTACAGATAGGTGCAGAAAGGCTTGCTTTGCCTGACAGGTGATGGATCATTACAGATTAGTTTTCCAAAGAAACACCAGACACAAAATCCCTTCGAAAACAGTCCAGCAGATAGAATCAAAGGCATTTTCCGTGCTTTTACAATCAAAATGAGCTTCTAACTTCTAACCTGAGTGTATCCTCAATTGAAGCTTGTTTTCCCAATGTATAAAGAAGGAGTAATTGTCACTTCCTTTCTCTGTGGCTTATGGAGAATGATGTGTCTGTGCCCTGTATGAGACTTTAATGCATTCTGATGGCAGCTGTGTTGTCGGCCAAGTCAAGCTGAGCCTGTTTTTGTGATTAAACAAAATGAAATTACTGCCAGCAAATGGAAAGCATGATTGATTTTCTCACCAGATACGGTGCGCGGCTACGCAAAGGCATGTTTAACTTTATCACAACAAATCCAATAAAAGCTGACACAGTTTTCACTCTCTCCGGTTTTTTGAGCGGGTCAGGGCCTTGCTGGGAGCAAATCTATGAGCCAAAAAAGCAAGAGAAACTTAATTTTCACAAACATTGTTTTAGCGTTCAGTTACTTTCGAGTTCATTTTGAAATTATGAGTTCAAATGCCCACAAGAGGAATAAAAAAATATGTTGAAAATGTCACCAAATTAATGTGATGTGGTTTAAACATCTCATTTAAGAAGTTTAGATAAAAAAAAAAGAAAACCCTTTTCCTCAAATTTAGAAAAATTATATATTTTTTTTGTTTTCCACAGTTACACAGTATTTGAGCTCTCAATGGTATTCGATCTAGGAATTGAATCAAATCATTAATGGCAGCTCGACGTCATCTCCATCCGTTGGCACTGACACTCCTCCAGGCGGTTGTACTGCACTCCACGCTCAGGATGGGAGTGAAACCCAGAAAAAACAAAGCATTGGGAAGACATGAAGCGCCATAGTTAAAGATTTTGAAAATCTTAGGTGCAGGTGTGTTTCGGATCTGGGCAACTAGTCTAGGCAGCCTTTCTATACAATTATATTACGGTAACTTATTCGATATGTTCCTATTACTGGTTAATATATGCTTTGTTGAAGACACGTGTCTTCAGTCTAGAAATAAATTGACTTACTGATTCTGTGTCTCAAATTGTGCTTGAAAAGAATGTGGTTTTACATACGTTATTGACATGGCTTTCAAATGAAAGTTTATTATCAAGAATGACACCCAAGTTTTCAACTTTAGGTGATGATGAGAGTTTAAGCCCATTTAGATTCATACTGTATTCAGGTGCATCAGTCTTTAAGTTTGCGTCAACAAGTAATTATTTGGTTTTGTCTGAGTTCAGCAGAAAAATTGACTTGTCTTGGTATCTTTAGGCATTGTGGATCGAAGATTGCCAGTTAGATTAATTTCACCAGAATTGTCAGAAAGCAGCTAGATGCTGAAAAAGTAAAGTTCTCGGCTGAGCAGCAAAGCTACAAACACAGCGTGCTACAGGTGACAACACCAAAAGGAAGTACAACAGTGTGTCACACTAACACACATATTTCTAAATATATGGTTTCGAAAAATTATAATAATGGCATGAGGTTTAGGCCCTTCCAGAGTGTCTCATTGGTTGAGTAGACCCCGCCCCTTCATCAAAATTACAAGTCATAAAAGGAAAAAGACAATTTTGGCACAATTTAAACAAATCAATAATCACTATTAATGATAATGTCTTGATTCTTCATGATTAATCACATAATTACTTTAAATTAAAAAGCCTACTCTGTGTGACAATCTCTGTGTCTCATTGGTTGAATAAAAAGGAAAAGGTCCCGCCTCTTTTGTTAACACATTAATTCTAACTTACTTTTACATTTTTTTTTTTTTTGCTGTTATGCTATTTTCTGAATAGACGAGAATGTTCCACGGCGATAGTTTTAACATTCTGGTTTCGTTTTGCTTGAATGTCACTGCCACAGCGGAACAGAGATGATTCATTATTCCCCTCTCCTCGGTAATGACTTCTATTACTACCCACTTGTGATTAATTAGTGACAAGACTGAGTGTGTATGCCACCTCGATGCCACACCGAGTCACATGACCCTCTACAATGGATTGGGTGAATTATGAAACACAGTCATTATAGATGAAGACGTATCAACACTCCATATGTGAGTATAACACCATGACTTTTAATGTAGAATGGGTTGATTATTCAGAGGTGACCAGTGGGTAGCGTTACAATGAGACTCAAGTTTGAGGTCCAGTTGGAAGCTTTCTTTGCTGAGTTTGCATAGTTGCTTGGATTTCCTCCAGGGTTTTATCCCACAGTATGAAAAGAGTCTGGTTTGAAAGACAGTTTTATGCAGGAATTTGTGTATGGATATTAAGATTTTGCCATAAGATGTGTTGTACTATGGCTCAAACTAGTCAAGGAATCATGATTTGAAATGTATTTCTGAGGACAAACTGGATGTGTTTTATTTCTCCACAGCCTCCACATGGGACCGAACGACCTGCTGACTGTTTATGATGGAGATGACCTGACTGCAAAGATTCTTGGCCAGTACAGCGGTTCCCGTCCTCGGTTTAAACTCTACACGTCCATGGCTGACGTCACCATCCAGTTCCAGACTGATCCTGCCACCAACATCTATGGCTACAACAATGGCTTTGTGGTTCACTTTTTTGGTAATTACCTGTTTCACCACTGCAATATGTCATACAATGCCTTGCAGTTAATTTCAGAGTTGGCCGTGAGTTAAAATGACTATTTGCAAATAATCGTTGCCGCTCGGCAGTTAATCGATGAGCTGGTCATGGATTAAAATGATCTCATGTGATTAATTATATGATTGCCGAGCCATTTGTGCGTTTAAATGTTAATCAGTGCAGATAATTGCTGTGCTGGTTGTAAGTTAAAATGACTCATTGCGATTAATCGTTTGATGGCCTGCAGTTAATTTCTGAGTTGGCCATGAGATAAAATGACTCAATGTTATTAATCGCTTGAGGGTTTGTTGCGGAACTTGTTGTAGGTTAAAATGACTCATTGCGATTAATCTTTTGGTGATCTGCAGTTAATCGCTGTGCTGGTCATATGTTAAAATGACTCATTGCGATTAACCGTTGATGGGCATGCAATTAATCTCTGAGCTGGCCATTGGTATAATGTGACAATCTTTGTAACAAAACGCCTCCAAAGTGCCAAAGTCGGTGTCTTAAAACATTTTGGTAGAAAATTAAACCCATTTTATGACTTAATCAAAATAATCTGAAGATCTGAACTGTAAAGCCAATTCCCATTAAGTGTTATTAGGATTTGGTGAAAGGAAAAAAATCGCAAAAAGTGAATAAAAAATAAATGCACCATATGCATTTTTTTTTAAATAAAAAAAGACAGCATGTAAAACGTTGTGGATCTCTGACTCCAGCATGCTAGTTTGTAAAATGACTCGTTGCTTTAATCGTTTGATGTTCTGCTGTTAATCGCTGTGCTGGTCCTAGGCTAAAACAACTCATTGCGATGAATCGTTTGTCGTCCTGCCTAAATCCCAGAGCCTTATTTGTATGATACCAGCCGAATGTGTTATGTTCTTCATGATTCATGTCCCGGTAATCTCCTATCCCCCAATGGACCTTCTGCAGGGTTAGGCTTTTCGGCCTCACGCTAAACAGTTAAAATGATGGTGTGTTTGGCCTCATTAGCCCGTGTCCACCTTTTCTGCCACACTCCGACTGGCCATCGTCTGTGCTGCTGCTTCACACACTTAATCCCAGATAAACTGATTCATCAGTCAACACACACCTCTTGCAGAGAAGCGGTGACTAACAAAAACCAGCTAGTTTACAATTTTGACAATCTTTTATTTACGGTATATTACATTTGGTGATTTGATGATTGTATTTATGCAAACATAAGCACTCGTTTTTTCCCAGTTTAGCAGCTTAAAAACTTGCGGTGTGCTTATAATGGCCGGTTTCAAATAAGCGCTCATTTTCCCACATTTCATGTCAGGAACAATCCCAAATAAACGTAAGCATGTCGTCTTTATGCATCGGTGAGCGTGTGCATTTCGTTTTTTCTTTAACTAATGGTTCTGAAGGCAGACGTGCATAAACGTTTTTATTAGCTCAATAACAGAAATACAGAAACAGACACGCTGTGCAATAATATTTTTTTTATTTTGTGCCTTACAAATCAGGTGGTTGCTTATATTCGCAGGGTGCTTATATTTGTGTAAATACGATATAATTAGAACGAATGTACATACCGTATACAGTTTAAAAGATAATTCAATCATATTTAAATCATATAATGTATAGCACAATAGCTTGTAGTTATTCAGGTTTAAACACATGTAAGTGTGTATATGTATATAAAGTATGTACAGTATGTGTATGTAATAAAAGGAGCCAACAGTATTCTTAACTCTTGAATTCATGCACAATGCTTGGGTTGAAAAAAATTGAAATAGTTATAATGGGAGAAAAAAAGTGTCCTAATATTTGTTTAACTAAAATCATGATAACAAAACTGATGCAGTGTGTGTGTGTGTGTGTGTGTGTGTGTGTGTGTGTGTGTGTGTGTGTATGTTTGTTTTTCTAAACATATAAATAAATCCCAGACATCATATGACTTGACCATTCGGCTTTGATGAACAGTGAAATATGTTCTTTTATCCAGAGGTTCCGCGTAATGACACATGTCCGGAGCTTCCAGAGATCTCCAACGGCTGGAAGAGCACGTCTCACCCAGACCTGGTGCATGGCACGGTGGTGACCTATCAGTGTTACCCAGGCTTCGAGGTGGTAGGCACTGAAATGCTCATGTGTCAGTGGGACCTGACCTGGAGCGGAGACTTGCCCAGCTGCGAAAGAGGTGAACAACCGCACACACACACATGAAATTCCACTTTCACCCATTTCCAAAAAGCATGCATTGCGTATTGATCAAAAGCGAGTCTCTCCATCGAAACTAGATGAGCTTTCGAATTACTTTTCAGGGAGTTTGCAACCGCCCGATCACTCGCATTCAGTGACAATCAGGGACTAAAGCAGGGCATTGTGGGTAATCTCACACTCTGGGACTTGACAGACAGAGCAGATGGGGTCTTGTTGCACATTACATAAGCAAAATAAACAGCCGCTTCCACCAGTTGCCAGCAGGGGGACCCCAAGAGCAAAGACAATTGTTTGCACTAATATAAAGTGCTAGTATGTCCGTATCTTACAGAAAATGTCTTGGGCCTGAAAATATCCTGTGGACAGATTATGGAGGATGCTATTCTACGTGACCCGAACTACATGAGGGTCTTTGCGCCATGTCCCCCTGCAGTGGCAACATCAGCAGGAATCTGTATCTGGTTCAAAGCCCCTCACCTGCCAAACAAACATCATTAACTCACTTGCTGCGGAGAGAATTGGCTTTACAACTGGGCTGACTGGAGCTAGATAATATTTTTATTACCCTGCGCATGTGGCTCTTCGCTGCCCAGAGATCAAAGTTTCATTCTTCCCACTGGCTCTTTCTGGCCACCAGCCTCATTTGTGTGGATCCTGTGAAGACACGTGTTTGATGCAAGTGGTGAGCCACTGTGAGAGCGGGGATAGAGGAATCACAAGAATGAACTGGTTGGGAGAAAACTATCCTTGTTTTTACTTTCATGCTACATGACTAATTTTTAAAGTTACGTGCGTGAGTTGCGGCTGTCTAGTTTAATGCATTGGCGCCCTCAACTGGTGATAATAAGAGCTACATGAGGCGCGCTTTTTTTCTGTTCACAGTTTTTTATAAAGCTACAGTGAGACGGTCCTCGAATTTGTGTAAATAATCGGAATTGCTTAGTTCTTGAAGGTATTTTTATTAAGGTAGATGTTTTTCGCAGCGGTTATATAGAAGGGGTTATGTACTGTATAAGGGAGTATATAGCATGGGGTCATTTAGCAGATATTATTCAGTCAAAAAGAGCCACTCCAACTCCGCTTTGTTATTATAATAGCGTAGTTGTAATAGAAACAATAACGTAAAACAAATGAAAACAAACAAGTTCAAGTTCAGAGCATTTGTAAGGCACTTTTCACAGATTTAACTGTCTCTTTAACTAATATTGAAATTATACAATAAATCTTGTTTTTTTCACACAAGATAAATCAACTAGCTTAGAATTAAGAGTGAAGTATTAATTTGCTTGTTTCCAAAAAAATGTTTGAAAAAGACACTTGTCTTACCAAGTAAACATTTCTCACCTTATTGTCAGATAATTTTACTTGATTTAAGTCTTTTTTACTAATTTACTTTTTTACTAACATGCCTCTCAGTCAAGCGTGCAGTTATCGGAACACAAATGAATGTGTGTCTATGTAGTCTGGACCAAATGAACGCTTGCAGTTATGCAGAGATTGCAGTTATCAGATGTTGCGCTTAAACGCAGCAGCTTTCCTATCTTTTAATGGGACTAAAAACGTGACCGAAGACTGACGTGCACTAAAGCGAATCTTGCAGTTAAGCGACTTGCACTTACACAGAGTCAACTGTATCAACATTCCTGCCAGTAAAAAGTTGGAATGTAACAGTTTGGTGTTTGTTATGTAGTTAAATCTGATTGGTTGTTCCAAGTGAACAAATTATAATCTGTCATCTTTGGTCTTTTCTGTGCCAGTTCTGTCTTGTCCCGACCCGGGCACAGTGGACCACAGTCGCAGGGTGATGTCCGGACCGCGGCTCATCGTGGGCTCCACAGTGCAGTACATCTGCAACAAGGGCTTCTCGCTGTCAGGGAACAGTCTGCTGTCCTGCTACCAGCGCGACTCCACCGGCCCCAAGTGGAGCGAGAAGCTGCCCAAATGTGTCCGTGAGTACACTCACCTTGGCTTGAATTACACATTTCTTCTGTTTTCAAACTCAGACTCCAACATTTACTTTTTTTCTAGCCGACTCCTATGAGCCGTGTAGGAACCCCGGCCTTCCGGCCTACAGCATCCAGAGCACAGAGAAGCATCTGTACCAAGCGGGAGAAACCCTGCGCTACTCCTGCCTGAGTGGCTTTGAGCTCCAGGGCGAGCCTGTTCTCCGTTGTGTCCCTGGGCACCCGTCCAAATGGAGCCATCCGCCGCCGCTGTGCAAAGGTACCGCGATGCGCACGATTAGAATTCATAAGGTGCATTTATAATTCATAAGGCCTCTCTGCGGAGGAGGATTATTGATCAAACGACGTTTCCCGCGTGTTTGTTTGGAATAATTGCCGTGACAAGTCCCATTTTCTCATGTGTTTTTCGGTCTTTTCTCCCAGCAGTGACGGCGGAGTACATTAATGAACGCAGGCTTGACGGTAAGATTCTGCTTTTACCAATCACAACCCCATGAACTTCGCAGAACTCACGTTCTTCTGCCCCCAGTGGCCCCTGCGGACTTCAGCATGGAAGGAGCCAGTGTGACGGTTTCCATCTTCATCCCAGTGGCTGTGATTGTAATGATCATCTTGTCCATTTATTTCTACTTTTCAAGGTGCGTCACCAATATGATTTTGAAATAAATTTAGCGAAAATCGTTCTTCTTGAGCAAGCTGAATAGTATAGAATGGTTGTTATTACAGTTTAATCTTGAATGCCAAACTCAAAATTTTGTAAAATCAGTATTTTACTTTCTAATAAGGAGAAAAATGCTTTACTAACTGTTTATACCTGTAGCTGCATTATATAAAATATAGTATGTAACTGTTTTATGACATTGAACTAGGTCAAAGATGCAAAAGAAAATTAATAAATGTTTGTTATTTTATTGTGTACAATTCAATGAAGAGTACAGTGAATGCTGTGCAGCTTAGTGCTACAAAGCAGTCATTATAAAACAGATTATATTTATCAAAAATTATATGGAGACATGTTATAGCAGGGTTTATTGATCAAAATTTATATAACACTGTGTAAAAATATGTGATTATATTACAGGGATGAAAGAGACAGAGTTCTATAACACAAATTCTATATCCAGGATAGTATTGCAGTGGTTTTGTATTTTGTTTTACACTTAGCAGGTGTTTGAAAACAGGAATAAATAGCAGGGATTGTTTGTCAGAGATTATATACTAAGGATGATTGAGTAGAGGTTATATAGCATTGAATGTATGGCAGTAGAATAATATATCAGGTGTTTAGTTAGAACATTGTTTATACTTACAATGTAATATAGGATATTTAAGATTATTTAGTAGTGAACCTATATTTGTCTTTTTCATCTCAGGGTTCAGGGCAAGTCTCTGCGACTCTCCATGTCCACTTCTCCACAGTACGATCACATTCGAGGAGAGTCGGCCTTCGAGAACCCCACTTATGAAACTACGGTAAGTGTCAAACACAACAGACAAAATATTACTGGCTATGAATAGAACTGCTTTCTCATACCAATAAAAAGATTTTATACAAAGTGTAATAATCAGACAAAATCAAACGCAATATTTTAACGACTTTAATAACTGATAACTTCCTGTTCAGGATTATTAAAAGTATTTGATTATATTTCACACATTTTTACAGTATTGCTTATACATTTTCACCCAAATTTCTAACAAACCTTTAAAAGAAATTGAAATGTGCTACAAATGCAATGGTTTGGGCACTGATTGGGCAATTACTGAACAATTATTTAACTAAACAAAAGCATACAAAGTACAAAAAAGTTTACGTACAAAGATAATACTAATTTAAAAAGCATACTAGAAAGATTAATTGAGTGGAAAATTACTTCAGTAGAAAGTGTCAATGCACAGAACTACGTAGAAAACATAACCATAAAAAACAAGTTACTCTGGTTTCTAGCACATACCTATAGATATTCAGTCCAATTCTCTGATTGGCTGGAAAGTTGCCATGAGGATTATGACAGTCTCAGTGTTTCAGCATCTAAATGACTGAATTTCACATACATACTGTACTATGACTGGGAAAGGAAGTCTTTATGAATAAAGAAAAAAAGAAAATACCAGTAACACACAACAAAACACTGCCAGACACTTTGCACCATGAATCTTGACTGTGTCGTTACTAATTTAAGACGGGACTGTGTGAATTATTACAATCGTCTTTGTGCCACTCACGTTTATTCTGCTTGTTCCCTCTCTTTCTTGCCGCCGTGAAGAACAATGAGGTGAGATTCTTTTTGAGGCTTGATTTCAGACGGTTGTTTACGCCTCTCATGTGCTGGAGTCCCTTCAGATCTACATCACAGCTCTTTAAACTGGTTCTGAAGCTCCAGAATGTTCCGCTCCCTCCGGTCCAGTCAGACAAAGTGGTTTGGCTGGGGAGTTTATGTGCTGAAGCATTATATACAGTAACAACCTTTACATTCCGCGGACACGCTTTCCAATAGAGGGAATTGTGAATGTCTGAAAAGACGCTAAAAGCAGTAATTTATTAATTTTTTGTCTGATTAGTATTGGGAATTTAGTACAGTGCTCACATACACTCAGTTCCCAGATCCAATACTTTATTTGTAAATATAGAGTTATTCACATTTATTTAATTCCAGGTTCGGATTGTGTTTGTTAGGTCCATTTTAGATTCAATTACTGCATACAGAGTAACAATGAAGCTCTGAAGCATCTTTCTCTCTCAGATAAAAAAAAAAACTAATGTGAGCAAAGTAGAGGAACTATGTGTTCGTAGGGTGGAAGAAATAATGTGAAGTATATTTGTGTAAATGCATATAGTAGTAACAGTAAAGTTTTCAAGTTACAGTAACAAATCAAAAACTAAAAATCATCTTCATAAATTATACCTTTGCATGCGCCACACTATTTCTTTTAATGCTATTTTTATATTATTATTATTATTATTATTATTATTATTATTATTATTATTGTTATTATTATTATCATCATCATTACTTTAAATGTATTACATTTTTTTATTAAATAGATCCATCCATAAAAGAGCCATAAAATCTTTGAGCCAAAAAAATTTGTTTTTTTGTTTGATCTACTCTTGTTCTATACATTTTTATTTACATTTTACTCCTAGACTTTTTTGTAAGAGACTTCACTAAATACATTTCACATCAGCTTTTACATTCTTTTTTTTTTCATAATATTATGTTTGGGCTTTATTTGTGGATATATAAACATGTCAATGTCAACTCCAGAGTACTTTTTGAGTAGAAAGCACACCAGATTATAGTAGCACACCAATAACGAAACATCTATTTCTCATTCTGTCTTAATATATCAGACCCACATTTCTTTCTGGATTATAAGGTGCAGAGTCAATTCATAGATTTTTTTGGCCTTCGGGTCAAAAAAACATGTCTACTTTTAAACACACAGTTATTTATTTTAGCATTCAGACCTCATTTGTTTAAAAATTAATCTCTCAACTTTTATACTTTCTTGCTGAACCCCATCTTTTCTCCGAGACCCTGTAACTTCTTCAGCATCCTTCATGTTCCCATTGCTGATTATGATTATGATTTTTTCCGCCCCCGCTGTTGTCACGCTTAAGTTGCATGATTTATTTTTTTTTATTTGTACAGAGACCCATGATTCAAAGCAGCCACCAGAGGTTCTCACTAGGATTCTGTTGTAAAGAAAGAGCCTGTAAGGAGAGTTGATCAGTGGAATAGCATCACACGGACAAGGCCGAGAAGGTTTGAACCACTGGTTCAGGGCACATCATCATTGTTTGTCAAATTTTCTGTCAGATTAGCATTTAGCATTGATTAGCACTGAGTGGATCCGCCAGCCTTTCATTGACGTCTTGAATATATTTCTGTAAATGTAAATGCTCAGAGTGTAAATTGTATTTTTTGATTGGTCAGCAGGACTCAAGAGAATATGAAGTCTCCATTTAAACAAGACTCGCGTGAAGCCTGGAGGACTGCAGGACTTCGCTGGGTCGTGGAAGATTTCTCAATTCTGCTCACAATTTCTCCATCTTGCTTTCCTTCTTTCCTTCTCGTCTTTTCACCATCCGCTGTAAATATCAGGCAACATCTGAAGACTTCTGCGAGTGACGCGGCGGGACATGATATTATTTTTGTAGAGCTTCAATAGCCATGATCTTTAGGAAGATGCGTGTACAGTTTTTACTCATAATCCAGCCAGATTAAATGAGGAATGGAAAATCGATTGAGTTTTGTGTTTTAGGACATTAGGTGACGTTTTAACAAATTATTTTATTTTTATCATCCTGGATATTTTGCTGTCAATCTAATGATAGATTAGATGTATAATCTATGTCTAATCTAGATGAACCGAAAGAGCAAATATGATTTCAGAAATATGAGTTACAAGAACGCTGGAAAATATCAATAAACATTTTCACCAGTGGACTTGTGCATGTTTTGAATTGCTTTATATTTGGTTCAACCTGTTTTATATTTTTCACTAAATTTAATCTAGATGTTTAAATTCAGTTTAAATGATTGCATTTCATAATGGGCTGTTTCGTTAGGGGTCGGAAAACTTAAGACCCTCCATGCTGTGTGTAAAATAAAGCAGATTTGGATGAACAGTCTGAAAGTTTTGACCTAGAACTTTAAATTTTTGTTTATTTTTGTATGTTTCCTACATATTAGGAACAGAAAAGTGACAGGCAAACAATCTCCAGTATAAATATTTAAAAATGTACATAAGGTTTGTACTCAATACTGCCTAAATGTCTGTATATATGAGGTTAATCCATCATAAAATAGATCATAGCTGTTAAACCTATACCATGAACAATCATGTACGTGTTCGCCATATGAATGTTGTCAGTGTTGACAAATTCATACTTTCTGTCATTTGAAAATTCTTTCAAATAAAAGCAGCATCCAGATTGATCACATGACCACTTGCATTGTGGGTTTTATCCGCTGTTTGGAAAACACAACATTCTGCTAAACCGCCCAATAAATGTCAGATGACTTGCATAAATTAATTTCTCGACTTTCATTTATTTAATTTTTTAACAGAAATGCCCTTTGGCTCTTGAAACTAAAATAAATATACCAAGAACGTATTGGCGTCATTAAAATCAGTTAATAGTTTTTGACAGTTGCTTAAAGGTTGTCACTTTGTGTGGCCAATACACCTGACTGTTGTGAATGTTTTATTTCGATTTGTCAATTTGTTTAGCTTTTTTTCCGAGGAAAAAAACGATTTTGTTTAACAAATACCAATGTTGCGGTAATAACATACGTTTCGTACAACCTCTATTGTTTATTACGTAATTTAAGGAGACAAAAAATCGCAAAACGGTAATACTTGGTCGCCCTCTAGTGGCCGTGAAAGTCTACACGTACGTGTAATTGTATTGTTTGTAATGTATTGTTTTTTTTTTAATACATTCATAAAGATTATATATTTGAAAAGCGTACTCACAATAAACACACATATAAGCAAATGTTTATTAAAAACAGTTTAGTTATTCATTTTTGTTATTCCTAGTTATTCTAATGCAAATCGCGGCGTTGGTACCAAACCCCTATTGTGCAATTATTTCTACCCAACGCTAAGAGGCGCTGTTTGTTTCCATCGCCCCAGTGCGCATGTGCAGTCTTCATTCCTACCCCGATCGAGTCAGCCAGAGGAGGGCAACGCAACCAGTTAGCATAGCTGCTAGCAATGGCTTTTCACAACAACACCTTTGCTCTTCACTGCTGTCATTTGAACATCATCCACGGCGGTTTCTGCACATGAGGACGCGGGCGCCGAGAAGCACTCCAGCGGATTTCCTTTCAGACACGACGCGCTTTATTCGCCAGTATGCGCCGGACAGAGACCGCTCCGGATTTCTTTATGCATCTTTGCAGGCGGCTTCCTCTGAAGCGGAGGATGCTGCTAGGCTAGCTAGCTAGCAAGCAAAGCTAGGCCTGTGCATCCATCAGGACACATTTCATACTTGACCAACCTCGATTTTACACTCAAACCCATAGGATTACGTGCACTTCCTCGGACAGTTTTGCTTTTGTGTAACCCCGGTCCTCCGGCGAGTCCGTGTGCCATTGTTTGCTGATAGCTGCAGGCTAACTAAACATCGGGCAGTCACTCCGCTATCTCGGATTGTCCGTCGACTTGTGTGTGTGGAGTCTTTCTAACGCGACGTATAAACCCATAAGGGTTGGGAGAAGGACACCGCGGGCGGATTGTGTTCATGCTGCATTTCGGTGGCGTGAATGTGGGACAAAATGGAGACCCCAAAGATACTCTACGATCTGGACACGTCTGGGGGCCTAATGGAGGTAAGTCCGTCTGCCCTTCAGCTCTGCCTCCATCACTTCCGTTAGAACGGCCAGATGACGCCTAAACGAGACGGAATCCAGAAGCTTGAGGCTCCAGAGAGCCTTTGGGAGTTCATTCCCGGCTGGATTTGGCCTTGATGTCCCCGGGCCTGTGAGGAAATGTCCATCTGAGGTGTTGAAATCTGAATACGGACTCGTGTGATGACCTAAATCATTCCCTCTGAGATCTTGATCATGGATTGTCTCTCACAGCATTGAATAGCAGCGCCTTAATGTGTTTGTTCCAGTGTGGCGACTCTCTAACTAGTGTTTTTCTCTTCCATCAGCAAATTCAGCAGCTTCTTGCGCCTCCTCGCTCCGAGGACGGGGAGAAGCGGCGCAAACCCGAGCGAGAGACCAGGCGAGGCGGCCGAGCCACCAACCACGACACCTGCGACAGCTGCCGTGAGGGCGGAGATCTGCTGTGTTGCGATCACTGTCCCGCCGCCTTCCACCTGCAGTGCTGGTGCGTTTCTCTGCCTCGTCTGTTTCCTTTCAGTTGAGCAAACGCACCTTTTATTACTGTGCGCCGTGTCGTTGGCAGAGGCCGGCAATGTTTGGATTTGAGAACAGGCTTTGGTTTTATTCCTCCAGCTTTGAAAACATCGCGAGTTGACAGGAAAATAACGTCCTGTGAAACTACAGTTGATTTTAACTGGACCTTAAATTTGCTAATTCAAAGCGATCTGATAATCTGTGCTGTTTTTCATGATTTACACACACGTGCGTTGGGGCAGAATCCTTGAACCTAGTAAAACTTGTTAGATGTGATTTTGGTAATCCTGTATTTTTGTGTTATTGTTATTCATATACACATGCACTTTAATTATGTGTAGGTTTTTTTGTAATGTTTAATATATTTCACATACTATTTTAGTTATTTGAATGAATAAATAAAGCTTTGTGCCATAAATGGGACAAGTTTCCGTTCCTGCAGCATTTAAACGAACTATATAAGCATTTGAGCAGAACAAGAATTATATTTAAAAACTTTATAATATTGACATCTATTAATTTAAAACCGTAATTGTGTAAAATTGTAATTTAATCAAAGTTATATATGATTTAAAAGAAAATTCAATGTACGTTTGAAATGCAGATGGATCACATTGTTGTTGTTAAAATATATGTTTAGACACTATAGCATTGTCTTGGGAATGAAATTTAAGTAAAGTAATCAAACATTAAAAACAAAACAAATTAGAGCAATGGTTACATTCTGCTGTTTCGTCGAGCGATTATTTTGGCCTTAATTAAACCGTCTTAGTCCAGACCAATCAAACTGGATGGAATTCAAATATTCAAAATCATAGGCAGATGTGCCGTCTTCATTCAAACGGCACTGTTGAATACGCGTGTTTGTTGTTGCCGTGTTGCGTGGATGCCTTCACAGGCTGCGACTGCTGTTTAATCTGCACCCGCATCACCACTTCCTCACCCAGCACAGTTCAGTCGTTTGTGGCATCCTGCTTATTGTGTTGCCTTTCACGCTGAATTCTGAGGGCTTTAAGAATGAGAGTTTTCTGTCAAGTGAGGCTTGTTTTAATCCTGTCTGCTGCTATAATTTAGTCAGATTAACTGTCTTTGTTGTTCACTATAGACTGCTAACACGAGAACATGAGATCTCTCGTTCTTGCACTTGTTCTATTATAGCTTAACAGAAGTTGTGATTGCAGTTTGGAGTTTTGCTTTTCACAAAGTCGAATAAGGTTTTATGGCTGATGTGGATTCATCAGTACATGTGTCGATGGTTTTATTGGTTTGTGCTAGTGGTTCAGCCAGATTTTACACGTCGCTTTAGTGACTGTAGCGTGTGTTTAACATAGACTCCACACGCCTGTGCCATGTCAGCGCGCAGCTGATTACCGGTGCATTTCTCTGTGCAGTGATCCGCCTCTGAGCAGGGAAATGCTGCCTCCTGGTGACTGGATGTGTCATCGCTGCAGCGTGCGCAAGAAGGTGAGTGAGAACCACTATTAATTTTGACAAAGATTTTTAATTTAATTCAGAGTCTGTTGAGAGTTTTGGTCTGCCAGTCGACTAAATACCACAACATTTTAGTTGACTAAATTACAGTATAGATTTAGTCAATGAAAGTACAAGTGCTATAAATATATATGATCCAACCAATATATAAATGTCTACTAAAGTTGCTATGTCTAAGAAATACGTAGTTAATTATGAACATATATACACTGGCGGGCAAAATTAGAGAACAATGTATGAACAACTACACAGTTCTGAAATAATGTCATCTTCACTGCCCAAAATTTTAAGGAGTCAGTGTTCTGTCTATACCGTGCTACCAGAACACTTTTTCCAGGAAATAACTAAGGCATTTCAACAAAAAACTTTATTTTCCAAAAAACACACTGAGCAAAATTAGAGAACAACAATGACTGTTGCATGGAAAAAGACTATAACAAAGTATTCTGAAGGTTACAACAGTCAACAATTAGTAGGAAGTGTGCAGGCCTCTGCTCTGAAGGACTTCAGCACATCTGCGGCCACAGGACAGCACTGGTCTCTCACACTGCTCTGGTGTGATGTTGGTCCACTCTTCTTCCAATCTCCTCCACAGTTCAGTGACTGTAGTGGTTTTTCTGGCCATGACTTTGTCGCCAAGATTCTTCCAGAGGTTCTCTATTGGTTTGAGATCAGGACTCTGCAGGCCGTGACATTATTTCAACGTTCTCAGTTTCAAGGAACGGCTTTACCCGTGTAGCTGTGTGACATGGAGCATTGTCCTGCATGAACTCTGCGGGCTGATTGAGTGATGAACTCAGGGAAAGAATCATTTGTTGTTTCAGAATGTTCTAATAAACTTTTGTCTTCACTCTGCCACGTAGCTGTATAAGACGCCCAACACCTGCTGCAGAAAACATGCCCCAAACCATCACACTTCCACCTCCACCTTTCACCCACTTCTTTACACTCTTTGGGTTCGGTCTTTCTCCAGTTTGTCGCAGAACATAATGTTTCCTATCAGAGCCAATTAAATTGAACATGCTTTCATCCCTGAAGTGAACTTTGGACCAGTTCTCTGTCAACACAACATGCTCCTCAACAAAGCTTAGTGTAGCCATTTGATTCTACTGGCTAATGAAAGGTTCTGTCACTGCAGAGTGGGCTTTCAGTCCAAATGCTCTATAACGTCGAGAGACGAGACAGATCTTTACCATGGTCAGTGCAGAACTGCTGAGCTATTCCAGATGCAGTGTGGAAACGATTGCCCATCGAGATCCTCCACAGTATCCTGTCCTCTTATGTTTTTGTCTTCCAGGGGCGACCAGCCTTCTTTGGAGAATTAAATGAGTTTGTGATGTCATAAAGTTTCAATACTCTGGAAATCACAGATTAGGAACGACCAACATGTCTTGTTATTGCTGGTAAAGACATCCATTTGACCTTCATCTGGACAAACTGCTGTCGGAGGCTTTCAGTCACTTTTGATCAGTCCACCATCTTGTAGAGTCAGTGAAACTGGGAGTTAGGCTGCCAGTTAAATAGGGATTGATGAATAATGAAGAAAATTACACCTGGTGGCAGATTAGCACCAATAACTGGAGGGTATCTGAAAGTGTTCTCTAATTTTGCTCAGTGTGTTTTCTGCAAAATAAAGTTTTTTGTTGAAATGCCTTAGTTATTTCCTGGAAAAAGTGTTCTGGTAGCACGGTATAGACAGGACACTGACTCCTTAAAATTTTGGGCAGTGAAGATGACATTATTTCACAACTGTGTAGTTGTTCATACATTGTTCTCTAATTTTGCCCGCCAGTGTATATATATATATATATTTATACAAATTTCTTACTTATTTGTAAAAACATTTATTTTTCTTGAACTTATTTTTATGAACTTTTCTTTCAATCCAAGAAAATGTATTCTCATAAATGCGGCGTACAGATAGTTTTTTTTTTTAATGTCGCAATGAATGTAAAATGAATCCATATATCTGACTGCTTTTTCCAGCCGGGAGTAGACATTTTTGAAGAAGGTAGTGCCGCTGTCCTAGTGTCCCGCCTAAAGGATCTGTGTCCTGATTGGTTCTTTTTGTGTTTGCACCCGCCTTTCATCACAAGCTCGGATGATGATTGGATGTCGTTACGAAAGGCATTTTTGTCTAGTCTTTATTCATGAACAAAAGTATAAATTTAGTTGAAGTTTTTGTACCCTGAGTGGGAGTTTTTATATAGTTCTCGTTTCGTTTTCTTCAGGGAAAAAGTGTCGTTGACGATCACGAAAATATTTAGTCAACAAAATGAATACTGGCTGGATCTCTATGCATGGATAGATGATGATGGTTCGCTGTATTTGTTCAACGTTAGCCTCACGAGTAAAATGAAAGCCTTCGGGTGCTGTAGGTGTTAGTAGTAGCAGGGCTGATTGGATATCAGTAAACGATTGTATATTTTCTCATTCTCAGAAGCGTGAGCAGAAGGCAGAGCAAGTGAACGGTGCGCTGGAGCGTCAGGCCAAGCGCTCCTCCTCTCCGGCCCCAGAGCTGGAGCTGGGGACGCTTCGCCTGGACGGGCTTCCCCCCGCCGCGTCCGGGGGCCTGAGGCTCGCTGTGGCTCAAGTCCGACTACTCGAGCGCCGCACCAACAGCCGTCCCGGGACGCCCACCTCCAATGCCTCCACCGACACACCCACACCTTCTGAACACAACGACGTGGATGAAGACTTGATGGACGTGGAGGAGGAGGTGCAGGGCTCTGAGCCTGAGAGTTCCACTCCGCATCTGAAGAAACCTTTCCAGATGCTGATCGCAGCAGCCATGGAGAGAAACCCCATGCAGTTCCAGCTGCCGAGCGAGCTGACCTGCACTACTTCACTGCCAGGTGCGTCTCTCTAAAAGCTCCAGTGGGAGTTACAGCCCAGTTAAAAAATTGTCTTTCAAATTTCAAATTGTAATTATTGAGTTTAAAAACGTAATGTGCTGTTTCACGTTTATTAACTTTTTCACGTTTTAACAAAATAATTTGAACCTAAGAGCTTAATTTCCGCAAAACATTTAGGGTAGGGCTGGGCAATCTATTGAATAGTAATAAAAAATCGACATCCAGAACGTATAATTGATGCAAATTTTCCAGGTCATTCCGGTTCTATTTTAGAAATGTACCCTTAGTGGGATGAATAAAGTCTAATTCAAATAACCAAGATTTTCATTTTAGGCCAAAACTGGTCTCATTTAGGGGATCTTGGAGACTAGAAGCTTTTTGTTTGTGAGCACGTTTTGCCACGGACTCCGCCTCCTTTTTATTCTTTCAGGTCACATGTTAGGATACATGTGTTTCTATTAGGGATGCACCGATACTGGTATCGGGTATCAACCTCGATACCACATTTTCTAAAGTACTCGTTAAAAGTCCGTAGATACCGGAAGTGAGAAATGCCTGTTTGAGCGGCTTATAAAGGGTTAATCACAGGTGCGAGAGTGCCCCACCCTCAGCGCCGCTGTTTTAGTGATGGGAAGTCCGACTCTCTTCCAATGGGATGCGACTCTTATCGCTCGCTACAAAGCATTGGCTCTCATACGCGATTGATGGCTACAGCGCAGACGAGGTGAAACACGCCAGCCGTGTGTATCGTAAGTGAATGAAGAAAGGTCGAAAAGACGACAAAAACGAAATTGTCCAGAGGCTCAAAATGCAGCGCGTTTAACAAGTAATTTAATGAAGCACCTAAAATCCCAACACGACAACGAGTACGAGTAAGAGTTTGTGTAAACCAACTCAACTCACACTGCAGCACACTCTTGCAAGAGAGAGAAACATGTTGTCAGTTTATTCAAATATTGTGCACTAAATAGCTAATGTTTATTAATGCCCTTGTGCTGTCTAAAGCGGCAGAGTTTACAACTAAGTGGGGGGAAAAAACTTGCGTTGCACTGTCACGGTTTACATTTTCTATAATTATTTATTCTGTAATATGTTGCATACAGCTTACTTCTAATTTTAAATAAATGTTGTTAATTCCAAACTAGCCCTTTGGTGTTTTTTTTTTTTTTTTCCCAAACATCTAAAAAAGTTACCTCCAATTTAAATCATGTTTTTAACCTACTCTGTATCAGCGAGGACTGAAATGCATGTACTCGTTTTTAAAAAAATGTGGTATCGGTGCATCCCTAGTTTTTATTGGTTGTGGTTTGGCAGCAATAGAGCATAAATGCGTGACTTGATAACTAATGGGCTGTAGATCACCGTTTGATTTCTTGTTCCTTATGCACATATTACATTTGTAATACGTTCATTCAATCCTAGAATTTCTGTTCATTGATTTCTGTTGTTGCTAAACGCCACAGGCAGCAGTAAACGCAGAAGGCGGGAGGAAGTAATGGGCAAGAATGTCAAGAGGCCGCAGCATGAGCTTGATCCCAGTGGCTTGGTTCCTCTGCCAGTCAAAGTTTGTTTCATCTGCAGCAAGTAAGAATCCAAAAACGTGGCAGCAGTCGTTGCAGTCGTTCTGTTTGTAATGAGATTTGTTCTTCAGGAGCTGCAGGGTGGCTCCACTCATCCAGTGCGATTACTGTGCCCTCCTGTTCCACATGGATTGCCTGGACCCCCCTCTCACTGCAATGCCTGCTGGGAGATGGATGTGTCCCAATCACGTAGAGCATATGGTGGTGAGTCTTCAGGGAAGTTTTTTTTTTCTACATAGTTTGTTTAATAATAATAAAATGATATTTTTGTTTCAGCTAAACCAAAAGAGCGTCACTCTCAGCACGCGGTGCCAGCTATTCGACCAGTTCCAGGACCGCCTGTCACAGCACGCCGTTAAAGTGGACTTCCTGCGATGGGTTCACCGCCAACACCATCCCAACCGCAGAGGCGTTCGCCATGTCAAGAAAAAGACATTAAAGGTGCAAGTTTCAAATATTGTACAATTAAAAACACAGAGGTGACATTTTTGGTTTGACTTTTTCTTTAAGGGTTTTCTCAGAAATTGTCAATTTTTTGACAACTCTTTAATTTTCAACTTGTACTTTCTTTTCAGGTTCCTAATGCCATTAAATGTCACTACCAAAACCCCCCGCTTTTGATGGACCAAGTGAGCCTACGGAGTGGAGAGCTTGTCACCAATGGTTTCAAGGAGCAAGGTTGTTCCTCTCCCACCCAAACTTTAACCACCAAAGAGGAACAGGAAGAGGTGAATATAATGCCTGAAACAATCCAAGCTGCGGCAGTGTAAAGTGACACTGTGCTCTGACAATAGTGTGGAATGTGGGTTTAGTGTGATGTCAAGCAGATTTTGGGGCTTTGGACAGCAGCTACAGCAATGAACTGTTGTTTATACAAGAATTCTGAATCATTTATTTTTCCCCACAGTGGCTTCGTCATGTAATTGCACTCCAGTGCAGTATTATGAAACATTTGTCTGCTAAGCAGATGGCATCTATCCGGGATTCGGAGCCGACGGACCCATCAGGAGTAAAAACACAAGAAACCGACTCACAAAATCCTCCAGTCCCTGTTGACCGCTTACAATCCAGCAGTACATCCGTTGGCCCCCAGGGGGCCCCTGTGCTGCTTCCTCAGGCACCCAATCAGCCCGACGTTTGCAGAGAAGGACCGTGTGCCAGTGAGGCTGACAGAGTGATGGAGAAGAGCACCGCTCTGAATGGACCGGTGGCTGGTGAGGGGGATGCACAGGAGGCAACAAAGCCCCCCAACCGGCCCAGTAGCCCACCCAGAATACAAGAGTCCCCCCTCTCAGATCCTCCACTGCCCAATCATGTAGACATAAAGACTGAGAGCAGCAGCTCACTCGCCTCCTGTACGCAGAGCGAAGCGGCTTCTGCTGCGAGCGCTGATTCTGACCCGACTGCCGCTCACCAGGAAGAAAGTGTGGAGAGTTCCTCCGCACAGAAAAGCAGATCTCAACCTAAAGGTATCGTCTTTAAACTAGTACTGATCAGATTATCTTTATTATTATACTAGTACTAATCAGAGTGTATCAGGTGCTTGGTTTTCAATTGGTCTTAAATGTTTCATTTTTTACAACAGCGATAGAGACAAAGATTTGCAGGAAAAAACTATGGCAAGCCATATATACATACATTAAAACCACCAGAGTTACGCTCATTAAGCACAGAATTATAAAATGCATGGTCAATTTAAACTTTTTTTCTATTCCATATGATAGTTTAATCAACAATAATATAACAATAATATTGTTTCAAATGCATCACCTCAGCTACAAAGTGAATTATAGGTTAAAATTTAAAGCGCAAAAATTTAACACACTACTATCAAGCAACCCACTAGACAACCCTTCCCATAGAAATTTGAGTAGAGATTTTACTGGTCTCCATCCTAGACTTGCAGAGCTATATTTTTTCAGGAAATTTGGAAAGAATACATTTTTTTTTTCTTTGCAACAGTACCCTTTGTGGTCATGTCACTGGACACACCGTGTGGCAATTAATTGCTGCCACCTGGTGATCCAGTCATGTATTACAAGTGTCTACTTGTATACATTTAAGTTTTTTTTTTAAAGAGTCTGTAAATGATCATAAACCTTCTGTAGCACAGGAGCTACACGACAAATTTAAGGGTTCAAAAAATATGGTATTATTGAGTTCAGCTACCTCACTAACAACCATCATTCAAATTCTTTTTCAGAAAGCAAAGTGAGCGCAGAAGTGACGTCCTCTGGGAAAGGCTCGGCCGTTCCGTCTTCTATAGGAAGCTTGTATAGCTACATCAAGAATGTGGTTCAAAGCGATGGAGGTGAGACACTCGCCCAGGCGTCTGCCGCGGTTGAGCCGAAATGACAGTCTTTGTCTTTCAGAAGTGGAATTAAACAAGCTGGATGAGGAGCTGATCAGACTTTTGGCCTGGCAGAGGATCCAGCAGCTCTCGTCTCCCAAATCAGTCCAGCCTTTGAGTAAATGTGCTTCTCCTCCAGCTGCCACTGCCTCTCCTCTGAAGCCGCTGCCTCGTGCTGATGGTGAGAGCCGCAAAGCTTCTCGGGTAAGCACTGCGATTCGCTCATCCAACATGTTTTTACAATCTTCAGCACAAAAGAAGGAAGTGCAAGCTCGAGCGGTGCTCTGTCCTCTGACCGGGAAAGGGACGGCGGTCAACATGTGCTACAGGACTCTGTACATAGGAACAGGTGCGCGAGCTCCGCGCTTTGTGTTGTCGTTACTTATTAACGCGCTGATCGTGTGTTTTTCTCAGGTGCTGAAATGGACGTCTGCCTTACAAACTACGGCCATTGCAATTACGTTTCTGGAAAACATGCCTGCATCTTCTACGATGAAGTGAGATGTCCTGTTATAACTGTATTTTCATGAAGCATGGTGCCTTTTTTATATAATGTAATTATATATAATTGCATGTAAACACTTTTAAAAGCTTTTCCTAAATTATAATGAGTAGAATTTGAAATTTCTGATATTTGTTTTTTATAACTGTTAAAATAGTTTTAAATTTTAAAAAGTTTTAAAATGTTTTAAAAATAATTAAAAAATTAATTAATAAAAAGTGTCTAACCTATACAAAACTTAAATGTATTATTTATTTTAATAATATTCTTGTATTTTAAAATATATTTGAGAGTATTTTTGGAAAATACATATTTTCAAAATTATTGTAATGCACAATTTTCGTTGTGTCGGATGGAAATAGTTTGTTTGATAGATGAGCAACTGATAAACAAGACACTTCATCTTTGTGTCTGTAATAGAAGACTGAGCGAAACTGACTGGGTTAATAGCAGGAATGACCATTATCATCTTAAAATTCTGGGAGAATTTGTTAAGATACCAGAAGCGAAATTGCTAAATTAAATTTATTGACAACTGGAATAAATTAAACTTGATTTGACTTGTTCATTTTAAAGCAGGACACCTTGAATTGCATATTTTTGTAGTGCATTTAGTCGTTCTGATATTTTGTAGGTTTGCCGTACAGTCTAATAAAAACAATTACAACGGCCTGTTTAAATCTGCGCTACTTTTTCAAAATAATGTTTAAATTTTTTTTCTAGAACACAAAACATTACGAACTCCTAAACTACAGCGAGCACGGAACAACAGTGGACAACGTTCTCTACTCCTGCGACTTCTCCGACAAGCCCAACATAAGTTCAACCAGTGGGATCGCCTTTAAAGTGCAGAACAGCATCAGTGAGTATGACGCACTTCCTGTCAGCGACACTGCGGTGATGCCAAAGCCTGATGGTTTCCTTTTCCACACGTCTCCACTACAGAAAGCAATAGGCCGAGGACGGTGCCAGGGGAGGCGCGGGCAGAGACTCTACTGGTGCCCATGATGAGCAGCCAGGCCCAAGGACCACCCAAGACCCCCTGCAACTGTAAAGCCAGCAGCTCCAGTCTGATAGGGGGCAGCGGAGCCGGCTGGGAGGGCACAGCGCTGCTCCACCACAGCAGCTGCATCAAAGTGGGCTGCATGCAGTTCCTGTTCAGCATCAGCGAGCTGGCAACCAGCCAACCGAAAAAAAAAGAGGAGACGCCCGCTAGCGTTAGCCAAGACGGAACTGGCGTGGCCGACACACAGACTCTGAAACTCCACCCGATGCCAGCACTACAGTCCAAGCCTGTGTCGTAACCCCTTCTTCGACCTGCCAACAGCCCAACGGACTTTGGCTTGAACTCGGTGCACAGGAAAGAGGTTGGAGGAAGTGGTTTATTTGTACCGAGGCGTTTTCAGGGCCTGGGAATCACGGACTTTTTGCACATTTACATTTCTACCATGTTTTTTTTTATGCAAAACCTTTTGACTGAGGAACAGGTCTTGGCTTTTTGTTTCCAACTTGGCATTTTTTTCTGTCAGTCCTGAAGGTTTTTATCTACTCTTTTCAATGGATCTATTTACTCAAATATTTTATTTTGTTTACAAGAATGTATCGGGTTTTTTTTGTTCCCCTTCCCACACCTGCAGTTTTTGCACCACACGCGACTGTGCAAATATCGATCTGTCCCTCACCCCCTCGTTCTGGATACGTGTTCTTCTAGGGTTAGAGCTACTACCACCTTAATTGCGAGTTGATTTGTGTACAAAGCTCATCTAAGATTCTGTCCCGCGATCATGCACACGTGACTGAGCTTCATGCCGTCGGCGAGATGTCTGACATGTATGTCCTTGCTCTGTAAATATATAAAGTTTTTTTAAATATAGCTTTCATGACATTTGTTTGCGGATAGATAGGACAGCGGTGTTTGATATTTATAGTAATTAACATTAAATGTCGTTGCTGTAGTTTTATATGAATTCCTCATCTTCAGCAGTTGTGGAACAACTGCGGTCCACTGATTGGGAGGTTCGAGTCTATCTCTGGTAGGTTTTATAGCTGGATGTAGCAGAGAGCTGCCCACTGCTCCAGATTTGTGTGTAACTTCACTGGACGGCTAATAACAAGAAAGTCAAGACATGAAGTTGGAGGTTAAAGGTGGTATTGGGGTGTTTGTTTTTCTCTATTTGCAGTTGGAACGTTCCCAGTCGAGCACAACAACTTGCCTTCACATCGTGATGTTTGAGATTGAGTGAGGTTTTTTTTCTGGGTTTTGTCTTTAAACCCTTTTACAATTTAAGACTTAAAAATCTTTGACAACAAGGTTGCCAGCATACGTAGTTTTATAGTTCAAAATTTTAAAAAAGATAAGCAAAAGTAAGTATTCCCAGAATTCCAGTGACAACGCCTACGGGCGGCTTGGAGTTTGTGCTTGATTTCAGAGGCGATTGTGTAAAAAAAAAAAAAAACAACCCGTTTTTCTGGCTCCGTCCATTTTGTGCTTAACACGCCCGTGATCGTTTCACAGATTCAGTGAGCTTTTGTCGTTTTCGTGTGAGTTTTAAAAATGCCCGAGTTTCTGCTCATCGCGGGCGTTGCTGTCGCGTTTCTGATGGTGTTTCGGATGTTTGTTTGCGGAGCGCGATGCAGAAGTAACGTTAAACTTGACGGAAAGACGGTCGTCATCACAGGTAATAGCGCTGTTTATGAGGCCCTGGTGTGTTAAACCGCTTTAGTAACTCAACCAGAACTCGTTCAGGTAGTAACACGGGCATCGGAAAAGCCACGGCGGTGGATTTGGCGCGCAGAGGCGGGAGAGTTATTCTGGCCTGCCGGGATCGAGTTCGAGGCGAAGCGGCCGTGGACATTGTGAAAAGAGTGAGTCTCCCAGACCGTTTCCACGCGCACCAGCCACTGTCTTATCATAAACACGACCGTATTGACTAGTGTATCTCACACTTGGGATGTTTGTTTTCCTGTCAGGAGAGCGGGAGCGCGCACGTGCGCTTCATGCAGCTGGACTTGGCCAGTCTGACGTCAGTTCGCGCCTTCGCGGACGCGTTTCTCAAGACTGAGGAGAGACTGGATCTGCTCATTAATAACGCTGGTAAAACTTCACTCACCCTGTCGGTTGACATATTTCAATATAATTTCATAAGTTCTATGGAGGTCCAAAACCGCCAAAATCAAATATAAATGACAAGGGAAATAAATGTACTTACAGTAAGTATAAATAAAAACAGAAACACATACGTACAAAATAAATGTATAAACACCTTATATTTGTTATTACAATAAATAGGAAATACATTTACTTATGTATAAATACAGAAATGCATTCGTGCAAAATAAATGTATAAATACGTATATTTATGTAAGTACAACAAATTGGAAATAAATGTAACCATTTAGCTTTTATGTTTCTCACGCCCCTTTTCTTTATGTCGAGTAGCGCTGGCCAATGGAATATGATTTTTCTTTGATATGCATTTTTCAGTCACATCACTTTAGGTGTTGCACATAAATCAACACGTTTTCTAAAATTAGGCACAGCAGTTTTTTTTTTTTTTTTAATCATTTATTGAACATAGTCAGTGTTCAAATAGTTTTAGAACATGAGGCCAGAAATATGGCATCTTTATTAAAATGATAAGTTGTTTAATCAAAAACAGTGTGTCTCATTGCACTGTGACGGACAGAACACGGCAGATTGAGAAACCAAAACTTGAATTACCACAAACTTTGAGTAAAATACAAGAAATGTGAAAACGGCAAAAACAAAAGCTATATGGGAATGACAGCAAACACAGTCCACACATCAATATCCGTAACGTCAATAACCGGCACCACGATGACCAAATTTAGCGGTTGTAGCACAATGAGAGGAGCCGCGGTGCTGGATCGTAACACAAAGACATATTTCGATAAAAATAAAAATCGTCTTGTTGTTATAAAGGCAGTTTGCAAGCTTTGACATTTCGTGAACAAATTAATCAGATAACCGAGTAGAAACGTCAATCATTAGTCAGGCACAACTGTAACTAAGTTATGAGTGTGTGTCTCAATTCATTTGCTAGGTGTCTACATGCAAGGAACTACTGATGATGGTCTGGGATTGATGTTTGGTGTCAACCATCTTGGCCACTTCCTCCTAACCAACCTGCTGCTTGACAAACTCAAAGAATGTGGACCAAGCCGCATCGTCAACGTCTCTTCGTATTTCCATAATTTTGGCACCATCAACTTTGACACCCTCCGCATGCATAAAGAGTTAGGAGTAGGTGACTCTTTTGTGGATGTGTTCAAAATTTACTCCCACAGCAAGCTCTGCAACGTGCTCTTTACTCACGAGTTAGCGAAGAAGCTACAGGGAACCAACGTCACGTGTTACAGTCTCCATCCAGGTGCGTCTTCCATAAACCATCTACAAAAAAAAGCTTTACAAATTGACCAATCATGGCTTCTCTGTTTCCCCCAGGCGCTGTTAACACCGACTTGAGTCGTAACACAAACAAGACGGTACGAATGTTAATGAAGCCCATCTTAGCTCTGTGTTTCAAGGACGTAGAGTCCGGAGCGCAGACCACTCTGCACTGTGCCCTCCAGGAGGGCATCGAATCCCTCAGTGGAAGGTATTTCTCCAACTGTGCCGTTCAGAAAGTAAAAGCCAAGGCACAAGATGATGCTGTGGCTAAGAAACTCTGGGAAATCAGTGAAATATATAGCAATCTGAACTGATCAAATTGGTGATTTTAATTTTATTCTAGAACATTGAAGGTGTTTCTTGGGTGGATTTGAATACTGAAGTATGTCCGTTTTCAGGCTCCTGTGGTTTTCTTGTCATCTGGTGTATTTTTTAACACAGTTTTACTGAAAATACTCAAGCCATAGATTTCCATCTTGTTAAACCATTAAAAAAATTGCCAATTAAATTGTCTTTCCCTTTCCTGTCAGTCCACGAGAAACAAAGTGATTCACTGTTCTAAGCTTCAGATCTATCAACAAGCAATGAACAATTAACAAGTCCAATACATTTGCATAAGTCTACCCTTGGAACAAAAACACAATAAAAGGAATCACGCACCATGCGCAATATCTTTTTTTTTTTTTTTTTAAAGTTGCACAAAACGCCACTGAAACACGTTTAGTATTGCAATTTTATTGTGTCATTTCTGTGGGCAAAAACAATGGAAAAGACACAAACGAAACACACACCGTTAAACAGTGTTCAAATGTTCTCCCGCCCTGGCCTCACAATTGCGCGATCTTCTGGTGCAGGGCGGCTTTCATGTCTCCGGACTCTAAATTGTTTGCGATGGTGGTAAGGAAGTGCCGTGTGTTCAGCCCCTGCAGGGCGGTGCAGCTGTCAGGATGTGCCGAGTGCACGGACTCGTAATTGGACAGGATTTCCAGTGCACAAAGGAAGAGAGCTTCTGGTTGGCCGGGTATCATCACCTGCACATGGAGCACATGGCAAAAGAGCTGAGTCAGCACGAACAGAACCTCCTGACTGTACGCTCCTGGATCTTTGTAGCAGGCTGAGCTGGACGGCGTGAGTGTGGTGGTCTGACTGAGTGGACTGATTATGCCCCTCACCGCGTTGGCGTAAAGTCGCCCCGTGTGCCGCCAGCCTTGAGGCGGCAGCCAGTCAGAACAGCTTGAGCCACAGAGCAACTGAAAAATCCGCAGGAGAAACACAGACAAGCGCAGATCATCTGCAAACGAGCGCATGTCCAGCAGGGGGAGAAAGTCCACGTATTCTAGAGAGTAGGGCACGTAAAGCTTGCTGGACTGTAGAAGTCGCTTCAGCACTCGCACAACTCTTTCCCACTCTCCTGGTGTGCACCACGGAAGAACTTGCGACACAGCAACCAACAGGCCTTTGCTGAACATGTTAACGTCGTCGGGCTTGAGAAGACTTAAATTTAGGGATTCCAACATGGCTTCACAAACTGTATCTGAAAGCATGCAGCACTCCAACCAGGCCAGGAGACCGGTGCCTTGTCCGTACTGAGGCAACTCCAGACTTGACCACTCGTGCTCAGACAGCTCACACACGGCTAGCAGAGAGCTTGGAACTTCATACTTGAAATGCTGCCCCCAAACGTCCTTAAGGACAATGCGCACAGTCCAATCAAGCTTCTCCACTTTATTGTAAAGCCAAAAAAGTGCTCTGGACCAAACGTCTGGAGAAAGGACCACCTCGTGGCCAACCACTGACCCAAGTTTGTTCACAACAGACAGCAGCAGCTCCTTAGACTCCATGGAGAGATGCTGCTTGTCCTCTTCGGGTTGATCCCAGCACCTACTGCACTTGTTTAGCAGCTGAGCCAGACAATATAAAAGAGGGAATGGGGAGCCGCTCATAACCCAATGTGTCGAGCCTTCATTGGGTTCTTGGTTCAGAGTCGCCTGGAGCAGCCTCAGACACAAATCTAGGTTACACATGTTAGGTGTTGAAAAAAGATACGGCTGGACAAATACCCGCAAGGCCTCAGCAGGAGGAAGGCAGCTTGGCTTTTCAGAATCGTCGCACTTCATTAGCCGAGTTAGGAATTGCAGAAATTGGTTCTCCTCTTGTGCTGAAGACATCTTGCTCCAGGCAGAGTCCAGAAGACATCTAGCCAAGAGGTTGTGACCTTTTGGGGAGCATACGAGACCAGGAAGCTGCTGGAGTATCTCAGCTATCAGAGAGTGAGCTCCGAGACTTACTACAGCCATGTGGCAGCATCGGCACAAAGTCGCTACTGGGTTCTGGAAGGCAACTCGGGCTACAGAAGAAACAGCAGCATCCAGGCTTTTCTGTGCACCACTCTGAATAATGCTGTTGAATGCCAGATTGAGCTCCTCAGAAAACCCTGCAGTTACCAGCTTGGGTAGAAACCCATGCAAGCCTTTTTCGGACATTGAAATGGTATCTGAAAGGGTAGCGTTTTGGTCAAGCAAAGTCAACTGAGAGAACATGTCTACGATCAGATCCTTGAGCTTTCTGCAGTGCTGATCAGGAGTGTCAGTTTGACATTTGGCAATAAGTGTGGATACCAAAGCCATCACAAGATCTTTGGTTTGGAACAGGTTTTTATTTCTCTCCAGGCACTTTATCCACTCGTCCTCCACGCAATCCTGACTTAGTCTAGAAGCAAACAGCTCAAACAGCCCACCAAATCCCTTCAGATTATGGTCTATAATGTCCATGGATATTTTCGCAATATCTGTTGCTGGGCATTCAGGGACAGTTATGGTAAAAGTAGCGAGCAAGCCTTGCAAAGTGATTCTGAAAGTGTTTAGAGTTTGTCCATTTCCAATCACGTCTTTAGCATGAGACAAGTTCTCCAAAGAGGCTAGGACTCGATTTAAACTGTCTTGAAGGCGAATTGCACCTGCATTTGGGTCAACGGTGGTCATCTTCAGAAGTCCCATTACCTCCCAAGAGCATGAAACCTCAAGGACCACCTGCATGGCCTGGAGGAACGATATTCCACATGGCTTTGTTTCCGCAGGTGTGAGAGTAGCAGAAAGGTCTCGCTGAGATTCACATATGACATCAATCACGTCCCTCATCTCACAATCTTTCCCTCTCAGACTCACGGCACGAGATGCGTGTTGGAGTTTCGTTTTGATGGGGAGATCTGCTATGCTGGTTAACAGGTAATGGGTGTAGAGAGTGTCGAGGGAGTTTGAGAGAGCAAAGCAGCACAGCTCAGAAGAAGCAAAGCACTCTTTCATTTTCCTTAGTGCCTCAAAAAGTATGTGGACCATACAGGTAGAAGAGCTTTCTGGGTCAGGTTTGAATCTTTTTGATGCCAGTGGCGAGGTCTCCTCTGTGGAGGTGATGGAACGGGAACACTGGGCTGTAAAGAGATGCTCCGAGCGATCAGAAGATCCTCTCTTTTCCTTCAGTAATTCCCACCACACTTCCAACAAAAGCTTAACATCAGCTTCTGTGCTGTTCCTGGTCACATGATCAACCAACATCTCTAGCTCTTCGCAGCGTTTAGTCAGTTCAAAGCACAACAGTAGCTCCACATAGATGACGGCAAAACCCATGGACTTCATTAGTTCAAACATTAGGGTGTGATTGATGTCAGGAAGGCCATTTAGGACAGCAAATAATGGGTTGGTCCTCCATCTAATATTAATGTCCTCTCCATTCCTCTGTTCCAGAAGTTTGCTCCATATGATACAAAGAATTGCTTTCTTACATTGACGCTTGTCTTTGGAGCCTAAAAGAGTGTCTTGAACCGTATGAACAACTACGCTTCCGATTTGATCCCAGTCTTCTTTCCTGAGAGAGGACAGTGACTCAGGTAGGCACAGCTGGTTGGCCAATAGGAATCCGCCGTGAAGCACAGCCAACTTCTCACAGCCTGGCCAGGATTCTGAAACAGATTGGTAAATTTTTCTACATCAGAATTGTAATTTTGCAACTGAATTTACAGTGACATTTGAAAATAATTGGCATGTCTTTAAAACAATAGTACATTTCAAAATAAATGCAGGGAAACATTTTAACTGTTTTTTTTCTTAATGTAACAGTGTTTATTCATTTATTAATATAAATAACATAAAATTTATTTACTTTTTTACGTCTATTATGTAAATACTGTGTGTGTGTGTGTGTGTGTGTGTGTGTGTGTGTGTGTGTATATATATATATATATATATATATTAGTAAACAGTAATAGAAACTACTAAATAAAAATTCTCAAATACACATACATTTATTACCACATACATACATATGCGTAAATATGCCCCCAGATTTGATTCTTAATCCGATATTTACATACACACTCAAAACACAAACATGTACAAAACCTAGAAATGCGCAAAACACCATCACCGCAAGATCAAACAGACTTACAATCAAATATTTTGGCACTTAAAACAATTGTTCGTTCACACACGCAAACACACATTTAGACAGACATTAAAACAAATACAAGTAATACATATTCAAGTATAGTATTAAACAAACACCCCAAAAATTGTTCGTACAGACACAAAGCCGCGCGCGCACTCAACAAGACTGAAACTCAAAACACACTTATCCACAGACAAAGAAAATCACAAACTATCTTTCATTTGTTAGCTTAAAATGCAAAATTAGTTTGCTCTCTCTTTTGTGCCGAGAATGCAACCTGTAAAGTGTTGACATTAAAAGTTAGACATATGCAAACATAATTTGAAAACGAACTTCTGCTTCAGCGACACATTGTATGTATTAATTTTGTTTTTTAGTTTTTAAAACACAATAATTAAAGTACCTTGATCCATGGCTGTCTTTTTCCCGCCTGTCAAACACTGAAGTAGTTCAGCAACTTAATAATGAAGCTACATAGCAACAGCATGTGCGGTGCTCGGGGACCAAACGCTCCCAAAACGTTTGTTTCAAAACTGTTTAAAAAAAACAGCTAAAAACAGAGCACGTCTGCTTTTAGAGCTTTTAAAACGTGAAACGTGTTTCTTCTTCCTCGACAAAACAGCGAAGAAGAAAAATCTCAGATTGTAGTTCCTTTAGCGCCACCGTGCGTCCTCGAGCAAATCAAAACAATCGTCTGTCTTGGAGAAACAAGTGTTTCGAATCGCTTCATTCAGACGATTTTAAACCCACATAGAATGTTCACAGGAGTCGATTCTCAATTAAACTATACGTGTAATGTATTTTTTATACGAATTACGTGCACTTTCGGGCTGTTTCCGAAACGTTAAATTACAGGTTTATTAAAAATAGCTGAGTCGGATCACTGAATCGTCGAGTCGTTTAAACGACTCTTTCGAGTCAAACCTCGCTTTAGGCGAAACGAAAGAGAAACTGGTGACTTTCATGGCGGTTCTGAGAGAGCTGATTTGTTTTTCACAGGATTTCAGAATATGTTGTTGGCCTTCGGACGTTTTTTCCTTGTACTTATTCTTACAGGTAATTATGAAAAAAGTAAGCTTGTTGTTGCACATTCGAAACAGTGCAACTTGTATTTCCAATTCATATATAGTCTATTTCAACACATTCATACTGTCGAATCGTGTTATGTTTTCGGTTCGTGACGTAGAACACCTGTTTATTCTTAATATGTGTTTTATGTACGTATTTATGTTAAATATATTTTGAAACTCATATAATTTTCTGGTAGGTGTGAATGCTTCACAACCCATTAATGGCATTAAATGGCTTCCTTGCCCATTTGTGGAGGAGAAATATCATATAAACCTCGAGGGCCACAGAGAGACGACGTATCTTCACAGAGAAGCCGTGCTTCAGTTTGGTCATGCCGGGGATCGAGCTTTATACCCGACCATTACCTTCCTCATCACAGGTGAACGAAACAATCCTTACACGTTCAATTACATCTATATACCACAGTTTTTTAGCATTTTAACTTTACTCGTCTGTCGAGCAGCTTCCAGACTAGACATGAGGCGGTACATGGAAGCGGACGAGGAGACCCTGCAGTGTGAGGTCCGCAGGTACAACACCGGGGGGATTGTGAAGCGCTGGCCGACTTCTGAAGCTCAAGATCACGACGTCTGGTTCACCTGCACCGTACGTCACACCAAAGGCCTGTTCGTCATCACCACGTTCCTCAGACACACCCCTGCAGCGCCTTCTACAGGACAGGTGGATGATCTGCAGGTAGTCCCAGTTAATGACCGGGACCTTCTGGAAACGTCAGGTACTGGCCTGGTAC
>CM051502.1:22597828-22618480 GCA_028031935.1 Paedocypris micromegethes
TTTTTTTTATTTAATTATTGTTTGCTGTTTTTTTTTCAGAGGCTGATTCTCTGTGGTTTTTTGTCATGGTGGTTATCTTCTTAATTTTCATGCTGATTGTTCTTTATTGGATGCTTCCTCAGTACTTTGCAGGTAAGTTTTATGCGTTACATGTTTTATATCATGTGTTTAACTACTTTTGTGAATTGCATTTTTGTGAAAAATGTGTTTGACTTTAAAACACTGCTTTCAGATTAATTTTTAATTATTATATATATAAATGTAATTTCATAGAAAACATTTTTCAAAACATTTATTATTATTCTTAATATATATATATAACTTATATAACATATATAATATATGTTATTTGAAATCGTATATTTACCAAAATAAGTTAATTTAACCAGTTATATTAATCAATGATTTGTCTTTTTGGGAGTGGGTAACAAGTGAAACTAAATTAGTTTGTCCTGTTGAAATTGTGCATGTTTTAGTAGTTATTATTACATTAAATAATAATAAAATAATACTAAGTTGGTAAATGGTTATTTCTTTCATTATTTAAAGATAAGTTTTATACTTATATTCTTTGTTTAAATAGATTAAGTAAAGTTCTTTTTCATGATGTATAATGCTCTAATGTGGTTATAACCATGTGTTTTTCATGTCCTTGTTTTTGTTAGGACGAAAAGCTGCCAAGAAAGTGAGTAATGTTACACTGCTTTTCTAAAAAGTGCATGAATAATCTCAAATAGCATTTGGCTGTTTTCTTCTCCGGTTTGTTGGTTCTTGACACTCATGTTCTTGACTTTAAACGGGCAGCCTGTGTGACTGTGAGGTAAGCATGAGGGCACGTGTTTACTCTGGGCCTCTTCTGCGCAGATCTTCTGAGGACTTGCACTCGTGACTGAGGGTTTGATGCGCAACCATGGGAACCGTTGCACACATCTCGCCCGCCGCCGTCCTCGGGATCAGGTGCTGTTCGCGGGAACTCAGAGAGTGTGTAATTCCAGATCCAGTGGTTTACGGCCTTGTTTACGCCGACCTCGCAAACCCAGACGAATGCGTCGGCTAAATTTAAGTTGTAAAATCAAAGTGTTTCTTGAAGCAATGCTGCAAGTGTGTGATCTCCGACTAGAAGCTGCTCGTCTCTGTCCTAAATCACTGGAAGAGCTGAATGTAAGGATTCGGTGTGGGGGAATAAATCTGTGCGTCTTTCATTGCGTCATGTTGAAGGCTATCAAGAGTCTGTGATCTTTCCAGCACTCGTGCTGTTTTCCGTCGGCGCTGAAAGGAAACACCAGTGTGGCTATATGAGGCCTGTGAGGTTGTGAAGTATTCTTGGCGAAACGCTCATCTCTGGACCACACGACGTCCCCGCGAGGCCTGACTGCCGTTAGCCGCGCTATAAACGCTTCTCAGGAATGGCAGCTGTTCCAGACGACACTTGGTACATTCTCCTACTCTCACCGCACACTGTGCTTTAATTCCTCATTCCCTAATATCTCAGTTACGTTTGGGATTTCAGTGCTGGGATTCGAACCCACAGGCTTGGGGTCGCTTGCACTACGCAAGTTATTTCTTTGTGAACTTTGCGAACTCCGGTTGTTCTGTCTACGCTCTGTCTAGACACGCACACAACTTTTCTTCCCTCTACACACTATTTTTACACACACACACACACACACACAACACAACACACTCTCTTTACACACACACAGCACTATGCTCTCTACACACTCTATCACCCAGACACACTTTCTCTTTACACACACACAGTGCTCTTCTCTCTACACACTGGCACACAGTCCTCACACAGACTCGCACAAAACCATTATTCTCTTTACACACTCTATCACCCACTCTCACCAAATATACACTTAAAACACTTTTCATTTCTCTACACACTCTATGCACACAAACACTTATGTTTTCTTTACACACTCTTTCACTTTCGCACAAACTGTATTTTTACACACATCAATGTTTCTTCTCTCTCACACACTCATAAAATCACTTTTTGTGCACTTCCCACACACGCTCCATCTCGCACACATGTAAACTCTCACACACTTTTTCTCTTTTACTTTAATAAACAGACTCCTTCACACACACACACAATCTTTCTCTCTGACAGTATTTTAGACACAACCACTCTGTATTTTTCACACAACTTTCTCTTTTCTTCTCCAGATTCCCTTCCTTCAGACTAACACACACACTTTCTCTCTCGCTCTCTGTCATATTCTCTTCATCTTTGAGTTTAATTTGTTTCTGTAGATTTATTAATGACAGGCTGGAGGAGCGTTTCTACAAGACTCTGCTTGCATCTCTGTTTCTCGCCAGGCAATTAATGTTACAAACTGTTTTGTGGCTTCACAATACCAGAACAGTTTACAGAAACCATTTACGGAAACCGTTGTTTCAGTTCACAAACGATTCAGTTCACAACCAGATTTGACAAAGTTGCGATGAATCTTGAAGACATCGCTGTATCTCCCACTGGAGCTCGGTGGAAACCATCAACGGCCAGAAGAAGGTCAGCGATCATCAAGGCTTTACGGAAACAGCTGCTGTGCGAGGCTTACGTCTTGAGAACTCAAGGGTCTCCATTACACTAATAGTACTTTCTAAATGTTGGGCCGCCTGCCAGAGACTCGCGGTCCGTTATTAGCCACGTCTGTTTCCATACGACCTGCTGACATTTCCACATGCCAAACGCAGCCGTAGATTGTTTTACTCGGGCTAATGTGTGGAGGAAGCGTGAGGTCTGGAACATTCAGGGTCCAGCACCGATTCCAGGCCAATTAATCAGCCGGAAAACAAAGAGGATCCGCAGAGGAACATGGTCTGGAGGACGTCACGAGACCCCCGATGACCATCACTGAGTTAGAGAATAAATTAATGTTGGAACGTTGTGTCATAACTAGGTATCACTAAACCTGTACTAGAACTTGAACACATGTGTCATTCCCTAAACAAGAAATGGTCTCCAGCGGCAGCAATTTACACTTGAGTAGTTAATAAAAACTAATTTAATGTAGTTTAAACTAAGGTCTGGATTTGAAGCTCAAAAATAAAAGTTGGCGCTAGAAATGCCCGAACGGTTGTTCTCTTGCAGAACAAAACCAGAACAGCAACCGGAGTGTCGTTTGCTTGAATCCAGATTTTCTGCGGAAACATCAAGTTGTGGAGTGCCGTTCCAGCTGTCTGTTGTTTCATTTGATTGGTCCAAGAAAATTAGTGCTTCAGCCTGATTGGCTCAAAAACATCTTTAAGCTCCGCTCAGTGCCTTAGATTGCATATTCTTTCGCATACAGTGTGAGTGCCATTGCTCTCTGTGTGTGTGTGTGTGTGTGTGTGTGTGTGTGTGTGTGTGTGTGTGTGTGTGTGCACGAGTGTTTTTTATCTATACACTTAAATCCAGACTTAAGTAAGCAAACTGGCAAGTACACTGCTTTTTATTTGGAGAAGCAGATCAAACAGCGAAACTCTCTGAAATATGATAAGAGATCAACACAACGATCTTAGAAACAATGAATAACAAACGTTTCTCTTCAGTCTGTTAATAACTGATCTCACAAAGACTGATTCAATCAGATAAGCCAAGTTTTGACGTTCTCAAAATGATGTCATGGCTAATGTCGATGCCTGGTTTATCTGATCAACCACTAGGCCTTCTATCCTTTACAGTCATAAAAGACTACTTTAACTTGAACAAGCATTGAACTTGTCTTCAGAAGGTCACAAGTTCAAAATCCAGACTGGCAGGTTCGTGGTTCGGGTGGACATTCGGGTGGTTGCATGGGTTTCCTCCAGGTCTCCCGTTTCCACTTGGACTTTGGAAAATTGTCCATAGATGTGAGTGTGTGTCCTGTTCTGTGATTGGTTGGCCAACAATCAAGGGAGTGTCCCGTCTTCAGACCAGAGTTACTGGGATTGGCTCCAGCTCCTTGCGACACAGAAATGGAAAAGTAGCTCAGATGGATGGTATGTTAGCAGGTGTGGAACTATTATGGGTTTTAATACGTTACTAAACGAAACTATCAATCATCAGATCACCGGTGGGATCGAGAGCAATGAGCGTCATGGGCTGTTGGAGATGTTTACCAGCTACTGCTGATTCTGGAGACATTAGTCTGAGTGTGTTATTGAGCTGCGCTTCTGTGTTTGTGATGTGTTGTCTTCTCTGCTCCAGATGTTCTGCTGCTTTTCTCCAGTGGTCAACATGTGCCTCTCGTAAACATTTGTCTCCAGTAAAACTCATAGCTTTCTCTTCTAATGTCACTATAATGGTGCTTGTGTGTGTCGTCTGTGGAGGTTGTGTCATGGGTGTGGTGTGAGTGTCATGTATCTGTGGATGTTGGGTGTCCATTTGTGCGTGTGTGTCATGTTTGTATATTTTATGAGTGTGTTGTGTGTTCTGTTTCTGTGTTCCATGTGAGAATGTGTGTGAGAGTGTGAATGTGCAAGAGTGAGAGAGATAGTGTGTGTGTGTGTGTGTGTGTGTGTGTGCACGTGCATGCGTGTGTGAGTAAGTGAGAGTGTGCCAGAAAGTGTGTATGAGTGAGAGAGTGTGTTAGTGTGAGTGATTGACAGTGTGTGTGAGTGAGTGAGTTAGTGAGAGTGAATAAGTGTAACTCCAGCTATGTAACTTAGCAGCTGTTTGTAATTGACATTGTGTGAGAGTGTTTGAGTAAATACGAGTGCATAAGAGAGTGTAAGACGAGTGTTAGTAAGTATGAGTAATAGACATTGTGTGAGTGAGAGTGTGAATGAGTAATTTTGTGTGAGAGAGTGAATGTGTATGAGTAAAAAAGATGAGATAACACTTTATTTCAAAGGGGACATTTTTTGAATAATAAAGAGTGTGTGTGTGTGTGTGTGTGTGTGTGTGTGTGTGTGTGTGTGTGTGTGTGTGTATGTGTGCGTGTATGAGTGAGTGTATGTTTGCGTTTACACACATCTTATGCTTATGCTTAAGTCCGTCAGCAGCTGTTGTCATGGTTTCTCAGTAACAGCATCAGTGCGAGCGACTGAAGTCTGCGGAGTGATGGTGAGGTGTTTATCAGTAGATGCTTTCAGCTTTTTTCTGAAGCGTAGCACAGACACAGGCCGAGCTGGAAGAGCACAAGGCCCGATTGTTCTGCGCTGTCTGTGGAACAAACCCGTCGCTCCGCGTTAGATGAATGCCAACTAAGAAAACAAAACCAGACGAGCGCCAAGCTGAAGCAAAACACTGCGTTCAGTCGTTTAAAGCCTTCGAGATAAACACACACACAAAGGCTTTCATGCGCATTATTAGAAGAGCGGGCGACATATGCCTGTCTACGTGCGTGATGTCATCAGCCAGGCAAACAAGGCGCTCGGGATGGTTCCAGGCGTCTGATTATGCTGGCGAGGGACGGCCTGCGAGTGCTGCCAGCTTTCCTGCGCCACTCCTCAGCCGTTCCAGACGCAGAGGTGATTAAAGATGAAGCCGTCAGCCTATAAGTGCTCTTTAAAAACATGTCCACATGCTTTGCCTCTATCTGCAGCTTTGTGCTGTAACTCAAAGCCGCCCGTTTAAATGTCATTCGCTGGTTTTACAGGAATCTGATGGGGATTCGGTGGAGCTGGTAGTTTAGAATTGCACGGACGTTCCTTCTGAGTATTTACAGATCAGACTTGCCTTGAAAATAAGACCTAGCAAAACAGTTCAGATGGTTTGAATATCTGGGACAAACAGTTCCTAGTTTGTAGACCTTCTAGATCGTTCTAAATTCATAACCGGAAAATACGATTTATAAGCTGAAACAGTTAGCTAAATTGGAACTTTCAGACAAAACCTGGCAGGAATGTTTAGGTTAAACTAAACTCTAAGACACAACCTAAAAAAAGGCCTAGCGGGTATGTGTAGGCTAATCTAAGGCATACGCTTAAATAAAGACCTAGCAGGAGTGTTTAAGTTAATCTAAGACATACCTTCAGAATAAGATTTACCAGGAATGTTTAGGTTAATTTGATTTCTAAGGCATCTCCTGAAAATAAGAACAAACATGAGTATTTAATACTGTACAAATTACTCCACTACAAGTCACCACAAATACAAAATCACCAACACTTAAGTAAAAGTCATAATGTTGCTGAGCTTAAGTATTTTACTTAAATTTAAAAGTATTTACCAACTTAAATTAGTCTAAAAAAAACCCCATGAAACACTCCAATGTTTCATAATGGCAGAACAAAATAAAATTAAAAAAAGAACAAAAGTCAGTTTCGGTGAAATGTGCAAAAAGTGCAACCGCTAATTCATGTTCATGTGATTTTGCTGCTAAACAGCATCCAGTACCTTCAGCACACTGCAGATGGCGATATCGCCTTGTCCGCTTAAGAAATTAACCGCGGTAGAAAAAGATGCCGACGACTAGTCACACACAATCACAATGTAACGAGTAACAACTAGTGCCCATTCAAATGTAGTGGAGTAAAGAGTACAGATACACAATCAAAATGTAGTCAGGTAGTAAGTAAAAGTGGCTTATATTTTTCATACTAAGTACAAAGTATCCAAAATACTCAAGTAAAGTACATCTACTCTTTACATCACTAAAAATATAGCTAGACATTAAGACCATGATTTGCATCAAGTCACCAACATCCAATTGTCTGTCTTGTAATCTGATTCCCCAAATATGTTGTGAATTTCACAAACCAGACTTGAGAAATGGATTCCTCGTGTCCATGAAGACCAGCTGAGAGGGCAAAGGTCAGGATCAGACACCCTCCCCTGCAGCGCTACACGAGAAGGTCGGTGGGCCAGATTCCCACCCATTAGACTCTGCAGGTCACCGCCTCGCACTGACCCCCTCACCGGCCCACTGTCTTGTCGTCTCCCTGGTGCCGGGAAGTGAAGTCATCCACAGCGATTTATCAGTCCTACTGGGAACCAGTAATGTTCCCTATCTCTTGACTTTGTAGGTCTTTATTCTGCCTGTTTATCTTTCTCCCATTAGTCACTCTGTGTCTGTGCTTCTTCTCTCTTCTGTCAGCACTCCAGGGTGTTTGCTCTTTAGGCAAACCCATCAATAACTTTGGCGCCTTCTTGGTTTGAACAGTTTGTTAAATGAGGCGTCAGTTTGCGTTAACAAAAATGATCTGATTTCGATTTGAGTCAATGAGGAGATTTATTGTTAGAATTGTCTGGTACAACGTCTTTGAAAATGAAAACATGACCAAAATATGTTATTTCTTAACCAAATTCTTTCATTTCTGGCTCATGTGGAAACTTGGATCATCATTTAAGCTGCTGAACTTGTGGTAAGTTAATTAAGACTTTGAAAGTAGCGTAAAGCGCACCTATAGATTAGCTCCACCCACTAAATTAAGAAATAATATAATTTTTATTCACATGAGTTCACAAATTTTTGGTTTCTACGCTGTGATAGATTATCACAGTAGAGAGAAAGTTAGTCTGTCATAACCCTCCTATTATGTTCGTTTCAGAGGTTTCAGAGTTACATTAAAAAATAATGTTAATTTGACCCGTGGGTCTTTTATTATGCTTATAAGTGTAAGAAACCCCAAAACAGTGTGCATGTGTGTATTAGAGAGTGTGTGAGTGTGAGACAGTGGTGTATTATGTCTCAATCTTGCAAAGAAACAAATAGTATTTGATCTTTCTGAATCTTTTTAGCTTCCATTTTGTCTGAAGGGTCAAATTGACTCGAACATTATCTTTGTAACATGTAGCAGCCGTTACAAGTATGTGAACTGAATCATTTTTTGTTTATATGCAGATTACATTACGACAACAAGGAGAAGTTTCAAAGTGAAAAAATACTTTTGAGTATTTTTAATCTTTGAAAACGGGTCAATTTGACCCGAACATAATAGAAGGGTTAACAAAGTAATATGAGTGAATAAACCAGTCATCAGAATTAGTTTCCATTTCCACCGTCACTAAACCACTGAAAACTGTCTCTTCTGTCTCTTTTTCTTTTTTTTACCTGAACTGAACTACAATCAGAATAACTTCATCACAAACTTCAGTTGCTGTTATGCAATTTTGGTAAAATGTTTCAGACGTTAATCATTCAAGCCAAAAAGGGTTGTACCACCATTTCAGGTTTCACAGTCATTAGTGTCTGTGATTTATACATTTTTTGGCTGTAGACATGTAGCTATTAAGTATAAAATTGTGAAAATATTATGCAAACTTAACAGAATCGTCACAACTAAGCTTCTAACTCTGGCTGTAAACTCTCCACCTCAGTACGCCACTGTGCTGCTGACAAAATAATAAAGATTTCAATAAATTCATCCCATTCATCAAAAGCAGACAGTTGTGTTTTTATTGACGCCTGAAAGCATATATGAGGAAAAATAATTAGCGTGATATATAAACATGTTGCTGAAATGCCATAAACCCTCCTACACAGATTAAACACTGCAAGAGAGTTTGCGAGTGCGCTGATGCAGCAAAGTGTTAGGACACTGTGTAATTTGCTGGCCACGTTCAAAATTCACAACATTGTGAATCTACAAAATAAGAGTCCTGTTTATCATTTGTCTGTTGTCTGTTTTCATTGCCCAAGGATTTTCTTTTACCGGAAAGGATTTTTGGCTCCCAGCATCATCTAATCTCAAGAAGCTCAGTCGCGGGCCAAACCCTTCTCCTGGGCTTATCATTAGCAGAGACGGACGCCCTGCAGTCGGCCCAGCGCTCCAGTCTGGCCTCCACCTCGCTGACCTCTTCTTCCCGGCAATGCCAGCCTTCGACATCCATAAACTCCTCTAACATAGACTGCCCAGCTGTCAACACGCCGTGGTATGTTCCTAATTTATAGAACAATGCCACAGTTGTCATCTAGCTGCCAAAAAATCAATTCTGTGGCCTGGAGAAATATGATTGGAGGCCCTTTATGACATTTTGTTTATGCAATTGGCAGAAATTGTTGATCCCAGGTGAAGTAACTTGCATAGTGATGCAAAACTATTTTTATTTAGCTATGAGGGGAAAAAATCGTTTCTTGGCGATAAAATTGGAAATGTAGTAGATTATTACCTAAAGTGACTTGCTTTGACTTGCAAGCAAAATCATATACTTATTGAGCTAAAAGAACTTTGACTCAAAATGGCTCTGAAACTCAAACTATTCATGCTGTTGCAAGCATAATGATTTTATTAACAAGCTACACAAAATCTGCATAGTTTAATATCTGTAATTGTAAGGATCTTCATCACCTTTGATTTACTTTGCAATTCTGCAGACACATTTGTTTAAGCAAGACATATGGCATGCAAACCCACAACTATGGTGTTGCAAGCACAAGGATTTTATGGAAAAAAAAAAAAGTGAACCAACGTTTTCCCATTATTTGTGTGTAGCTAGCCGGCTACTCTTGTACATTTATTTTTTGAAATATTATATGTTTCAGCAAGAATACTAGGACTCAAACCCACAGCCCTGATATTACATAACTACACAAAGGATTTCAATCCATTAATATTTGTAGTTGTCAGGCTCTTCATGTCCATTATAATTCTACAAAATGATATGTTTAAGCAAGAAATCTGGGACCCAAACCCACAAACCCTGTTATTGCAAGCAGAATTATTTTATTTATATTAGCTATACACAAAGGTTTTCAATTTATTCATATATTGTATTTATGGCATATAAGCACCACTTTATTTCAAATTTTTGGCACTCAAAAACTTGGGGGGTGCTTATAATCGCCCATTTCAAACATTCGTGTAAATATAAGCGCCGATTTTTCCATATTTCAAGTCAGGAGCAATCACAAATAAACAGAAACACGTCGTCTTTATGCAGTGGCGCGTGTGTGCGCATTTAAATAATGCGTAGGCAGACGTACATACAGTTAACACTTAATAGGGACGAAATAACATTTAAATAATGCGTAGGCAGACGTACATACAGTTGACACTTAATAGGGACGAAATAACACTGGAAGAAGTAAGAATAAACTAAAAACAGTCATTAATATTATTATAGACCATATTCGATCCGGTTAATCCCCCGCAATTGGCTAACTGCTAGTGCCTGAAAACCACCCCAGCACACAAAAACTTCAAAACTGTTCAAAACACCATAGTCAAATGCAATAAAATTGCTCTGTTTGCTACACAGCAAAACAATACTGTTCTGATATTTACATCTAATAAAAACCGAGCTAGAGATTTAGGATAAGATAGCCTTTATTGTCACTACAACATTACATTGCAATGAGATGACGAGAGAGAGTTAGAGTTTTAACGACTAGAATAGATTTTTTTTAACTATTCAAGTAAAACTGCATTGAAGTACTATGAGTCACAAGTTGGGTTTGTTAAAAAAAGAAAGAATAGTATTTTTAAAAGAAAACAAACTATAAATTAAAAATAAAATGCATCTGAAAACTAGGGGAGTGCTTATATTTGCTTAAATACTGTAGTTGTCAGAATCTTCTATTCCATTAATGTACATTGCATTAAAATGTTCTGTTTAAGCACTCAACTCAAGACTCGGCACTAGAGTAAGCACTTATTCAATCCCCCAACCATGGTGTTGCGAGCTCAGCTTTATGTGCTTTTGTTTTAGAAAACCCGGCTGTCTTTAAAAACACATGAATTGTGACAGATTAAACGACACTTATGGAGTGTTTATTCTCAATTTAAAGAAGAGTTGTCGATTCCAGTAGCTGTGCGGCGGATAATTTACTTTTCTATCTGGTTTTGTGCCGTTCACTTTCTTTAGTATGAGTAATAACTTGTTTCTTATCATTTAATCTGAAGTGCTCTTTTAGCAGGGAGTGCGAGCGCTAATAAGAGCCGAAGCGCCTGAGGCCGACGGCGTAGCGTCAGCGCAACACAGGCAGGTGCATGAGTAATTACACACACTTGGCTCCGACTCCCGTCACAGGTGAGCACACGCACGTACACCACGTCAAAGCTTGTTATTGCGCAAGTCATTCCCCTGCGAGCCCACCGGCCCACCGCGACTCCCCTGGAAGACATCATGCTAATAGTATGTTGTGGCTTTCTCGCGGGTCTGTTTGTTCTCACACACACACACACAGCATCAGGTTTAATTCACCTGGAGGGGCCTCCGCGCAAGAGCCTGTGAAGGGCCCCTCGACCGTCATGGTGAATAGCTCATACCAAATGAAAGATTTTACAGGGCTTTTCATTCTTTCACTTTCACTCCAGCTTTTGTTTGACTTGATTCAGCCCTGAAACAAGCTGTATTGGAAACTAGCAGCTGCGGGAAACATTGCCAAGAAAAAAATTGTTAAACCTTATTAGTAATCAATATAGCACAAAATAATGTGAAAACTCAGAAGTACCTTTAAAAAACAAGGTTGCATTTGATTATTAAAAAACAAGCGATATTTAGCAATGGTAGCACCGTTTCATTCAAAATGAAACCTGAAGACTTCTTGCTTCTGTCTTGACGGATCACAATTAATAATAAAAATATATTTAGAGTACTTAATATTTAGAGTATATAATATATTATGGAGTATATTATATAAATGCTTACATAAATTATTAAATAAATAAACTTGAAATAGCAGGAGTGTAATGCTAAAGCTAATAGCATAAAATTAGCTTTAGCATTACCCTGCCAGAGAAAAATGGGGAGGGTAATGCTAAAGCTAATTTTATAATCTATAATGCATTTTTTTGTCTTTTTCTACTTTTTATTTCTATATTTTACTACATATTTTTACTCTACACTGCATCTCTCTGTCCATTTGGCTCTCACAGATGGCTACAACAAGCTAATAGCATAATATGTTTCTCCTTATTTGAGCTGAGAAACCACAAACGGACATGTTTCTCATTGTAGCTCCATGAACTCCTAATAAAAATGGTGTCAAATCAGCCCAACCAAAGACCATAGCGGACCACCGCTGTCTCACCCCATCACTCGCCACACGTGAACCCCAGTGACAGAGGCCTTTTCCCTCCATCTACCCCCTTACGGAGCGTGAAGGGTTAAAGCGAGAGGATGATGTCAGATTATTAGGCCCTGGGATCCTGGAAGGTTTTCTCTGGGTTTCGGTGCAGCGCAGCAGATTGCTGAAACAATAGATGGAAATGATAGAAATGTGTTTTGGCTTGACTTGCCTTGATGACATCACTCGTACTTCTCGCAACAAAATTCATCACGGCTAAAATATTTCGCTTGGCGATGACCAGAGACGAATGGTTCCTGCTTCTCAGGAAAGGCCCGTTCTCTGTTCTTGCTTTGGATCCACTTCCTTTTAAAAACATCAAAGCAAAAGAAACTGTTTAGATTACATAATTTGTAAATAAAAATTCTATTCTATATTGTAAAAAAAAAAAAAATACAATAAAATACTATTCTGAATAGACACAAACAGTTGTTAAACTTACATTTTGGAAAGTACTTTAGTTAAGTCACTATTTGTATTTGTGTTAAGTGTCACAAATATTTTTTGTATAATATGTTCTGTAAATGTATAAACAAAAAGCAACAAAAACTGGAGTATAATCTATTTTAGATATATTTTCAAAGAATATTAATTTAGAATTTTTGCATGGATAAGAAAGTTAAATTATTAATCAAAAAAGAAATGCAGAATTGTAATAACTGTATACAAATAGAATACAATACGATGGATAAATATAATACAGAAGAAAATATTTAATGAATGATTATTTTAAATTCAAATGAAATTCATTTAGATTTTAAGGTAAATTATTACTAAAACAAATTCACCAGTAGTCTCTTTTTCTCTTTCACTCCTGTGTTGAGTGTGTCATCGCTCGCTTTCACCCGAGCATACATCGTTTGATCTAGTGGAGATTGTGGCTTGAGACCACCATTACTTAAATGAATATTACCGAACCTCATCCGCAATATAAAGCCATTGTGGTGTGGAAATAATTACAAAGGAGTATTCCTACTCCAAAGTCACAGGAGTCTTGTTGATACTGCAGAAAGCAATAATCCCACTTAATCCACGTTTTACTCCAGAGACGGGACGATTCCAGACCACTTTCTCCATTGCGAAAGACGTCCCAGTAAACCACCAGACGCTTTTCAGCAGAAGATTAAGCGCAGCGTTGATCGAGGACTTAGAGAAAACCGCTCTGAATTGGGAGGCGACATTTGCAAAATTCAGTGATGTGGTGCAAATGTAGTTCAAAATAACGTTTTTCTCACAGTATCAGGCAGTTCGCTTAGTTAAAATTTTAAACGTCATATGGAACAAGAAACAAAAATCTGCTCCAACATTTATAAACTTCACTAGGAACGTAATGATGCAATTGGAACTAAAAAACACAAATAACAACACAGTGTAAGACCCCTTTTTCTTGATAGTTTTATAGATTCTTTCACTATCAGACATATTTCTTTAGTCAAAATACACACCTGACATATTCCGATGTTATTACTTTCGTCTTCTGAGAGAAACGTAAGATGTGTCATTATTGATTGTTTTAAAAAAGATCAAAGTTTCAAGTGTAAACGGAAAAAATTGAACTGAAGCAAAAAGGAAAAAAAAATAAAATAAAAAAAGCACTTTTAAAATGCTTTTAAAACAATGACTTTTGTAGGGAGATATTAATTTTGTCCTCAACTGTAAGTAAATAGATATTATAAACGTTTGGTAGTAGCAATGTGTACGTGTTTATGTACAAAAATATGATATATTGCACATAAACTAAATAACAGTTTAAACAAAATTTCTGCGTAAATTCACAACTTTGTCATTTTGTAACCTCATATTGGACTTTCAAGTTTACACCACCAATCCATGATTATTGATGCATAGATATTTTCTACAATAAAGACCCCCCCAACACACACACACACACACAACCAAAATCTTTCATTATTATTACAATATTTCATGTTATCTAATGAGAAAATCAATAAGATGTAAATTAAAAAAAAAAAAAAACTTTAAACGTGGGAATGGCTGAATAGGGATGTGTGCTTGAGAAGCAAAAGGTGCCATTATCAGGGGTAATTATCCGGAACCAGTTTGGAGAACGTGTCGCCCCTTCAACTTTAGTTCAGACCATAAAGCCCTGAGAAATATCACAAAGAACAATATTGTTTTTTAAAATATTTGCATTTCAGCTGCAGAAATGTTTCCTCGCATCCAGGTTGTTAAAACTATCTGCATGTTGATTGTAAAACATAACCTGGTGGTGCTCAATCACGACCTGATCCTGACGAGTTTTTCTTTTCTTTTTCATCACATATTCATCTCTGAAAAACTTGAAAAATCTATGGATTGGACTAATAGTCAAAAGTGTAGTTACTCGCCCTCTAGTGTCAGGGAGTGGACTTGCGCGTCACTCGGCTGATTGCCAGTGGGTTTGAAAACAAAAAAAATAATATTCTATAATACATTTTGTTAAAAATGCTTTTAGTTTGAGTATTATTAACAATTTATCATTTTTATTGCTGCTTGGTAGCCGTTGGTCTCACTGTGAAAGAGCATGAAACCCGCCTCTTGTGTTTAGATCTGCAATATCATTTCAACCATGACTGTCAGGAGCAACTTCAGCCTGCTTCTATGCTCCCCCGCTCTCTTCCTTGGCACCATATGCACTTCATTAAATTGACTTTGAAGCGACTGTGACATCATCATCTGGCTGTTATTCTTTTGGACGTGTTTGGACTTTAGGGTTCCTATGGAAACACTGATGTAATCTCCATGCAGACTTGTTTTCAGGAAGGCCAAAGTTGACACGTGCTGAAATGGTTGGAGTGTCTTTTCCTTCTCCAATCAGTTTGTCAGCACTTACCCTAGATGAAAGTCAGATATGGTTCACGTCTTTCCTCGAGAGGGCACAGGGCATATATACTTTACACTGTTGGTATGACATTTTCTCAACGAAACAGGAAAAGTTGGGGTCTGTATATCATCACAGCCAAATGTGGTTAAGGATCCATGTGCGTCGCAGCTTTAGTGGTTCAGCCAGCGCATATAAAATGTCTGATGACGTATTTGTCATTTGTGGGCAAAACTGAATCGGCCCTTTTTTTGTTTACTACAATGTTTCTCACAGTGTCCAACACTAAAAAAAAAACTGGGGAATGCCTGTTCAAAAAGACCAGAAAATGTCCTATATTGTCGCATTATGTGTTACTAAATTATTTCTAAACTGTAGATTATTTGTGGCTCTAACAGTAGAATATACTTAGTGGAATTTATTCCTGAAAACAAAATTAATTGTTCCATTTTCTGCATAGCTTTTCCATTTTGGGGTCATGGAGAGCTGGACCCAATCCCAGCAACGGTGGGCCGAAATGTAAGACACACCCCCTGGATTAATGGCCAACCAATCACAGAGTGTCACACACACCTTCACTCTCTCACTCACACCTATGGACACTTTTAAAGATTCCAATTCACCTGCGCATGTTTTGGAACTGTGAGAGGAAAACGAACACTCGGAGAAAACCCACGCAAGTGCTGGGAGAACATGCAAACTCACGTGCCAACTTTCCCTTTCCCCTTTAAACAGGTTTTATTTGTTCAACACACTATTGTGAGCAACCAGCATAATGAAAAAGAGTTGAATTTGAAGTGTATTCTTTGGCACGTAAGTCTTATCTTATCTTAGATCATGTAAAATGGCTATAGACTAGGATATAGCATAAAGGGAAAAAACAAGTGAACCTTGTAAAAGACTGACGTCAACATAGAATTTACTGGTACCGCATTCCGAGGAGGGTTCACATACATTTTAATTGATCAAAAATATATTACACATATCATTCGAAATTAAAATGTTGTCCTTTTATAGTATTTCCTGTAGTGATAAAACTAGTTTGAAAACCTACACTTGCTGTTTGGCTGCTAAATGGTGGATTGCACAATTTTATCTGTAAAGGTTGGCCATGCGGTGTTGAGTTGCTATGGTAATGGCTGAAAACATCTTAATATAATTAGCGTTGGACATGAACAAACATATATTTGTCTAATGGAAATGCGCATAATTACTCAATCAGCCAGTCTGGTTTATGACGCTCATCACAGGGTTAATGACAATATAATCACCGCACTACAATTTCACCGATTCACATCAGGACTTTGTCATCCATCATTGCGCAACACCAATGAAGTCCATGGGAAAATGTCGTAACTTGTCACAGTTTTGTCCTTCTCTCAGTCAGTTTTGCAAAACCTGGGCAGGTCGTGGCTATCACCGATTCCCCTTCAGATAAGAAGATCAGTGAGCATGTGAGGTCTTGCTCTGGCTCTTCTCAGCAGCACTACCCATCCGAGAAGCGTGTCTGATCCGTTCTGCTGGGCTCCCAGGGGTCTCTTTTCTCGGAATCACCGGTTCCTATCAGATACAAACAAGAGCTGTTGCATTAGACACAATAACAAACTGCGCAGTTCCTGCTGTCACTTATCCAGAAAGACATTTACGACCGTGCCTGGTGCGAGTGTCTGACATCATTGCAAGATGGAAATGGTGTTTTGGAGGAGGAGGAGGAGGAGGATGAAGAGGGATTGAAAAAGCACAGCTGCAGGGAGGATTTCCAAGACTCATGCTGACAACATTTGGGAGACTTGCTACAGAGGAATTACCATTTACTTATAGACGTTTATGTTTTATGGAATTGTATTGTACCTCGTCGTTCCACAACCAGTTCAGATTTGAACGCTCACGCCGTCGAATAAAGGGCAATTGTACATAGATGGATTTTAAAATCTGTCATGCCGATAAGATTTTATCCAAGTGTCTGTGGCACTGTGTTTGTTTTGCTCAGGCAAAAATCTTCCAGTGTGAAAATTCAATCGAGTGTGAAATGTTATTGTGTGTGTACTAATTTTTAACAATAATAAAAATGGAAACTTTATTAATCCCTCAGTGGGGAAATGTGTTTCCATTTGACCCATCTGAGCAGAAGACACACACAAACCTGGAGCAGTGGGCAGACACAAGCCTTGATGTCAGGGGCATTTGGTGGTCTTTATTATGTAAAAAAGGGATTTGAACTGGAACCTCTTGGACATGAAGCCCATGTCCCTACCACTGGACCACAACTGACAAGGTCCTCATTTTTTACACTAAGATAAAAAAAAAAAAAAATACTGCTCAGGGTTAAATTAAGATGTGGTAATTATTGAGTTACTAGTGATACATTATTGTTATTGTTACATTAGCAGTGGTGTAAAGTACTTGAGTAAACTTCCAAAATACAAGCAATTTTTTTTGACTACATGACTACATTTTTGATTGAGTATATGTACTCTTACATATAATTTTACATTGTAATTGTGCTGAAGGTACCTGATGCTATTTGTGAATTTAGTCACGTTAACATGAATTTGCGGATGCACTTTTTTCTCATTTTAGTTTAACTTACAACTGACGTTTTATTCTTTTTTTAATCTGTTTTGTTCTGCCGTTTTTATACTTTGAGATGTTAATTTCTTTGCTATATTGGGAAAAATATTTCTTGTTTTTTACATTTCTTGGTGTTTTTGAGCCTAAATTCAGCAACAGTTGAATACATAAATTCTAAAGAATACATAAAATTGGATACGCAGCGACTTTTACTCAAGTCTTAATGATTAGTGATGAGTAGTAATGATTAGTACAAATCTACAATAACATTACATGACAAAGGTAAAACCACTGTGCAAGTTTAAAAGTTTCTTTTCAATTAAACTTTAAATCACATGTTTAAAACCATAAAATGCCCAGGTCATGATTGACATCCAATAGCTGAGGCCTTCTGTCATGCCGTGATGGAATCAAATACATGAAATTAGTTTCTACAGGAACACAAGTTCTGTATCATCATCCTGTTTAGTACAAACGAGTGACATAAGCGTGATGTTGCTCAGCACCACCTGGTGTCTAGGAGCAAATATGCACGTTTGTGTAAACATCTAAAGTCACTACAAAAATGCAAGCAGGGTTTATCCTACAGTAAACACGCTGGTCATACTATTGTGGAAAACTCCAAGAGTTTGACAGATAAACTACTGTTTGGAGCAGATGAGCGCTCGTCATCCATGTAGTTATAAACCACCTCCGCTCCACTACAGCTTCTACTATTTACAGTAAACACTGAGCAGGAATGTACAGTTATTTCAGTCAGTTGGCGGAACTCATTGTGACGCATGTGCTACAGGCCGTTAGTTTCCAAGCCCGAGACCACCCGAACCCCCCTGAACCTCATTATCTGATTAGGCCTGTTTGCTCAGCTTGGTTCTGTGTCAGCCCCGCACTCGTCCCTTCACCCACAAGAGAAAAGCACAATCCACTTCCTTCGAAACAATTATCTTCTCCTATTCACTTCAAACAGTAGGAGCTCAGAATCCAATCAGCCACCTTTTGGTCTATAAAACCATTGATCATGACAAGAGGAAAAGACGAGACAGTGAGGAAGCACAGATCCAATTCCTCTGGGAATGTCTGGAATTTCGTTTAGTTTTCTAATACTTTGAAGTGACTTGAGCTATTGTATGTAAATGAGCCGCAACGATGTTTTAACAATTGCTCTCGTGCCGCTTTAATCTATTGCATATATGTTTTTCTCTCATGTCAATTCATTCAAATTTTTACACTTCTGCTTTTACACTTACACTTCTGTTCTGCACACTTCACATTTTACTTTTACTTTTTTTATTTATAATTTGCAGTGTTTGCATTTCATTGATTATTTCATACATTTTTTTTTATGTCACAGTTTTTTTATTTTTGTGGATTATTTATTGTGGATGTTTCAGACTCTCAATTAAAATGGTAATACTTTATTTTATAGTTGTGTGTGTGTGTGTGTGTGTGTGTGTGTGTGTGTGTGTGTGTGTGTGCGTGCGTGCGTGCGTGTGTGTGTGTGTAATTTAAAAAGTGTGCTTACTTAAAAATGTAAAAACATTTCATTGCATATTATATTGTGTACGGTTGTGTGTGTGTGGCACGAAAAAATCTAAAATTGAATCCAAAGCAAGTTCTCTGTTTGGAGAGGTTGCCGGTTCAAATCCCCCTACGGCAGTGTCTGGAAGGGAGTGTCCTTGGGTGCCCCCTATAATGAGGCTGCCCACTGCTCCAAGTGTGTTCGGATGGGTTAAATGCCGAGATGAAATTCCCCATTGAGGGATTAATAAAGTTTCAGTAATTTTCTTAATAATAATTAAACCTAAAAAATGTGTGTTTGTTTGTCTGTGATGAGGCGTTGTGAGGACAGTAAAAGCCGCGCCGGTGTAACATGAGCAGCAGCTTTTATCTCTCAGAAAATGAGAAGGCTGGGGTGAGAGGGAACAGAAACAGAGAGGAGACTAATACAAATACAGTTGAAAGGAGGAGGGGTGGCGCTATCTCTCCACCTCCCTCCCTCTCTCTCTGCTCCCTCCCCCCGACTGCACAAGTTGTAGGAGGTTGACGTGACTGTTGGAGCTGTGCTTTAAAACTCCACGGCGGGCAGAACTCACACACACACACAGCCCGGACACAAGGCAGGAGCCAGACCTCAGGTTTGTGGGGACACTAATAGCTTTGCAAGGACGTTGAAGAGGTTTTTAGTGCTTGTTGGTGACTGAAGTGACTCACAGGTCTTGAGTTTCCAGCCTGTTTGATTCTTCAATGGGATTTTAAGACGTGACTCTCAAGGATTTTGGAGATTGTTCTCAGCTTATTGGGTCTCAGAAGGACTGGGAGATGGACGCAGGGCCTTTGTCGTCAGTGGCCGAGGGCTCCCCTGAGGGCGAGACGGTGTGCGCCGCCTTGGCCCGCTACGAAACCACTTTGCGGGATGCTGTGCGCGAGATCCACGTGGATGTCAGCGCCTTCAAGCTAGGCATTGAGCGCCGGCTGGAGGATGCCATTCATATCAGCGGACCTTTGGGGCGAGCTGTGGCTCAACTTCAGCAGGAGAACCGGCAGCTCCGAGGACAGTTAGAGGCCCTGACCCGGCAGGTAGAGATGCTGACGGGGACGGTGTGTGACAGAAGCCCTCTTCTCTCGGGTGGACCACCAGCACCACCACAACACACCACCAGTGGACACCACACGCCTCCTTCCCCGAGCTGTGCCACCAGCCCCAGTGTGACGGGCTCCGCCACCAGCCCGACCAACACACGCTTCTCCAGCAGAGCCACCTTCTCCGTCACCGGAAAAAACAATGTGAGTAGACATCTGTGTAATAATGTTTGGGTGGAGGTGTTCTGTAAAAGCGACAAATGTGTTTAAGCACAAAATCTTGTGGAGGATTTTTTTTTTTTGGTTGACGTGGAAGCAAATACTTTTTGAAACTTAGTTGAAAACTTCGGTAGTTAAGCTTTTTTAGTCGCCTCGTTAATTGTGTTAATTGTGTGTCAATAATACATAATGTGTTAATTATATGTCACTCGAAAATTTTTCTGACATTAAAGCACTATCCTCTACCAATCCTTTTTAACATAAAAAGTAGATTATGTTTTATTTTTCAAGAATTTTTACATTGATTTTTTTGATGTTGGGAAAAGTTTTTGACTTTACTCAAAATCTTATCAAGAATTTGATTGTACAAATTGCATGTTAATTATTGTACATGTACAAATTAATTTTTTTGTGTGTGCATGCTTGTGTAAAGTATACACACATACAAAAAGGTGTGTGTGTGCGCGCATGCTTTTGAAAGTATATAAGTGTGTGTGTGTGTGTGTGTGTGTGTGTGTGTGTGTGTGTGTGTGT
>CM051502.1:22618499-22675833 GCA_028031935.1 Paedocypris micromegethes
TAATAATAATAATAATAATAATAATATGAGTATTTGTAGGGGGCTTTTCACAGTTTTAATTGTCTCAAAGCGCACGTGTAAATATGTAAGGGAATTGTCGCTTTTTATTTATTTGATCGTCAGGTTGTTGATGTTCAAGTAAATGGCTGTGATTATCACTATGACTATGACAAAACAAAGACCAAGACAATATGAGATCAAAAGTTAATATCTAATCTAAAATCTTCCCCCCTCAATTTCTCAACATATTTTTGAAGATTGTTTATCTCAAACACATAAAAGGCTAGAACTTACTCTAGCCAACTTATTCTTCCAATCAAATAAATGTTTCATGAATATTTAGTCATGAGTGAGATTATGAAATTCAGTGTGAAGCGATTCTCTGTCTTCAGTACTGCAGTAATGAGTAAAGTCTCAATCATTCATCACAGAATCCCAAACCACTTTATTGTAACAAAAAAAATTTCTACTGAGTTGTAGCCGCCGTATTTAATCCCTGAATGTAGCAGCCAAACTGATACAGCAAATTTGCAACACCAAAAGTTGTGGGTTAAGTTTACAAGGAATTGCTCGAGTCATTTCAATAAAACTATCGCACTGGATTAAAGTGTAAGACACCTGCGTTCCTCCATTAATCCCTCCATTTTCCCAGTCACAGGAATCCGGAGCCAGTCTCAGCATCTCTGGCTCGAATGTAGAAACACGGCCTGGTTTGGCAACCAACCCAATTGCAGATTAACCCGTACAAGACTATGAGTTAGCATGCGCTGGCATTCACTTGTAGACAGAGCAAACCAGTGAGAAGACAGCCAATGCCACATACACACCTGCTGACCGCCTAATGTGAGAGAACTGCATTCTGGGATCGTAAAGCACTTGGTTGTTGTGGGCTGGTGGTCTTTTCATTCCCCCAAAGTGTAATAACTAATCACAAAGAGGGCCACTCCAATCCCGGACTCCATATAGAGTTTACGTCTTGGTGAAATATCAGGTCACATTTTATTTTGTCTGCCTTGTTACCTTGGTTCATGAGTAACCAAGTCTTGGAGTATTTTATTGTGTGAGAATAGATTTTTAATCAGACGTGATGGTGGTTCCCTCACAACACATAATGACGCCACACAGGAATTAAATCTTCGCTCTTCAAACTTCAAACTGAGCTGGTTCAAATTGGCACAATTGTAGGCTTGCCAAATCAAAGAAAAGATAAGAAACTACGTTTATATTTAGCCAAACTACATTTATAAATCTATCAAGCAATTTAGGAACAGGTTTTCCATTTCGGGGTCACAGGGAGCTGAAGCATATGAACAGTGCTACCCACTATCCCACCTCCCGATATTCTGTAAATGTAGTCAGATTAGGGGTAAAAATATCAAACGTAAATGTATATTCAAATGAAAGGAAATACTTCCCATTTCTATTTCGTTTTTTTAATTTTATGCTTTATTTGCACGTTTTTGTTCAAAACTTTGACTTAGTGAGTTTCATCGTACATTCACTGAACTCCTCACCCACTTCCTGGTGGGAGATCTGCTAATCACATTCTCACCAGCCAATCAGAGTAAGTGCCGTCCCCACTTGAAACTAGTGCCAAAACGCAAATATCTGTAAGGCAACAAAAAAATCTAAAAAAAATAAATACATTTTGATAGCAACGAAAAATAGAAGAAAAAAAAAAAACAGAAGTGTAAAGCTCTTTCGTTCATTTAATTTTTTCATTAATTTAAGTTTTATCCATTTGGCACTAATCTGATTCCATTCCTACAGTATATGTATATACAGCATAGTGTGAGATAAAGTTAAAAACACAAACACTGAAATGCCTCTGGATTTACAATCTCTATCACTTTCCTTCTCTGAACGTTTATCCCGAGCTCCATCTTAGACTGTCTCCACAGTATCGGCCCTGATTTTGTCTCTGTCTCCATTCCATTCATATCTTATCTGCCTCTCTCCTTTTGGGAGAATCCCGTCTTCCTCTATCCTGTCTGTCCATCTCTTCCTCCGTGCGTGTGGAGGGGTCCAGCACCAACGCTTGCCAATTACTGCAGTTTCAATGGCCCATTGTGTGGAGATTCTGCTCCGTTTGGAGTACATTGGCCATGTTGGGAGATAATGGACTCCTTAGACACCACTCCAGCCCGTCGGCATGGACTCATAGCCCCTGGTAGCTTCCGGGCCCCTCGGGAGCCTTTCACGCTCTGGGAACAGGTGCACACCTGCGGAGGGCCGCCCTACCGCACACTTGCATTCCGCCACCTCGGCCCCCAGCACAAAGAAACCTCTGGCCTTCATTACCACTGATGTGGATAAATAGTTTGCGGGTCAGTGGGTTATCTTTGATTCGACATGGACCTGTATTGTAAATGTCAGACACCTCGACTCCTTCATGTGCTTTTGGCTCGGCCTCTTCAGGCCATGTGAGCGCAGATTGCGGTGGGAGGAAGATAAGATTTGCACGACTGTTATCTCTGGAAATTCTGTTAGCACACGCTCGATCTCTAAGAGACAATTCAGACGCACGCTGGCATTTACGAAAATTTATTTGATTTCAGAAATGTGTCTTTTACCTGGTGATTAAGCTTTATTTATGAACATGTCTTGTTTCTAGTACCTTTTTTACTCAAGTCTTGAAAAAACTGTTTTTTGTGTGCATTTACATTTGAAAAGCAGTTATTTTAACTAAATGTATTCAGTTAATAAGTATATACATTTTTACTTGTAATCAAGCTACTTCAAATGTTACATTTAACATAATTCATTATCATGCTTGCAAGCTGAATGTCATTATTGCGTTGACAAATGTTTATATTTATTTACTGTATTTACAGTACATAAAGTGTATTTGTAATTGTAACATTGTTTGCAAAATTGATATATTGTTTGCAAATTGAAATACATTTTTTAATATATCAATTTTAACAGTCGATTCTATACAAGAAATGAAACAAATCTAAGTATTTACTATTTTTTTTTTTTTTTAATAAACCCAGAACTGACAGCGTGAACCTCATATATGCCTAAATGTTGTCTTTTGTTTTCACTTGCAAACTTCAAAAACTGTTCTTATCATCAGGAATTTTGTGGACTCCCGAAAAGCAACACAATGCAGCACAGATTCCCAGTTCATACAAGTTCAGAAGTGTTGAAAAAATACATTTCAGAACAAAATGAACAGCAGTCGTGCTTTGAGAAGAAGAAGCCTTAAAAGTCCATCTCTTCTACATACCGTTCCATCCAAATGTGGAATAACTCAAACACTTAAAAGACCAGCAAACATTCAGAGTTTTGACACATCCAAGTTGGCTTTGTGATGACGTGGCATAAACATTCAAGCATGACATGTTTATTCACACCACACATCTGAAGAAAGACCTAAATGATTTTAATCACTTTCAGATCCAAATTTGGCTTTTAACGGTGGGAGAAACTCTCTTGCTTGAACATCGCCACCCAAAAGCAGAAAGCTCCAGAACGTCCTCTGGCCTGCCGTGGTTCCAGATTTGGATATTTTGCCAGATATCTGCTTAATGTCTCAGCACTTGTTTGCAAAGATTCACTTAAGCATCCCTATCTGACAAGGCTGTTCTACCCACAAGCCTTTATTTACGCAACTCAGTACATAAAAAGCTGTGGTTTTATCCTCTATTGGGACGTACTTGTGCGTTCAGTGTTTTCTTGTGTGCTGGCTCAAGGCCATTGCTCTCACAAAAGAACAGATCATTTAATCTCCTCCTGTCGGCCTGCCTGGATCTCCACGTCCAGCACAGATTCCTGGCAAAGAAGGAGTAGAGGACAAAAAAAACCCCTTTGACCAGCTATTAATACAGTGCAGAGAGAGTGAGAGAGTGCATGGGAGGGTGAGAAAGAGTGGTAGAATGTGGGAGGGAGGAAAAGAGAGAATAGATTGTGGACAGGGGGCTTGAGACAGGCATCCAGCTGCTCCCATGCTGCCCCTGGCTAATGACTTCCAGACAATGCCATGTATTTCATCTCCCTGGTTACAGGTTAATAATTCTCTGTTTACGGAATGACCTCACTGCCCTTCAGGTTCCGTTGTCCTGCTTTAAAATCCACGTGGTGCTGGAATGGAAGAGGTTTGTGGGAATATTGACTGCTCGAGATGTTGGGAAGTAGACCTTTTCTTCCTTGACCTCGGCACATGTCTCTTTAAAAAATACTTTAAAAAGGGACTTTTATTTAATTTATTTTTCTCATTTTTCACGCTTAATTTGGAATGACTTATTGGCCAAGACTTGATTAAAAAAAAAACATCAAAAATTACAATATTAAAATAAAATTATTGCAATAATGTAATAATAACAACAACAACAATAATGTTTATAATTTACATGTTTTTGTAAATACACACACACAATTAATTATAATCTAATTATATAGAATATATGTATACAATTATATAATTATATATACATATGTATAATTATATATGAATATATGTAAAGTGTGTCTTGTAAAAACATTTTTATTTAGTAAATTTCAAAGAATGTTTTATTTACCTGTCTTGTTTCTTTACTTACATTAATACTGTGGCTATGACTATTTCTGGGAATCGAACCTACCAACCGCTGTTTTCTCAACCGCTTGAGTCAGAGTAAAACTATAATTCGTAAAACATAAAAATAATGTGCCAGTTTTAGAAAATAATTCATCTCCTTTAAGCAAAATCAATGCAAAAATTTGCAATTTGGCCCTAACCACAAAAAACTTAAATGCTTAAGTGAATTAAAAAGTTCAAAAGTTAAGCAAAAAAAGTGCTTGTTGAAAAAAAAAAATTCTAAATAGTGTTCAAAGCCAACATTAAAACATTATTGTTCTTACCACAAAGTCCTACTCCCTTCTCCTCTCTGGTCTTCACCACTTCCAACAAATCTTTTCCAGCTAACGAACAACCGAAGCGTAACCGACTCGTGAACTTTGCAAAGATTAGGCCATTAAAGCGGCAGAAGGCATTCCTGTGGCGCACATTTATTGATTAAACAGGGAATTAGCCGGGCATTGGTCAAACAAGGAATTATTCCTTGACCGGCACAGACTCTATAATGTCATCACGCATGGAGAGAATAAGCATTACATGGAGTCAAATTGCAGCTCGTGTTTGCTTATGTATGTCAGTGGAGCAGTGAACAAAGCCGTTAATATCTCCACTGGTGGTAAACTAAACCAGGCTAAGCCTTCTAATATTGGGTGCAAACTGCTGTGTGGTCCACCACTGCTTTCTCCTGGATGTTTGACCACTGCTACAGGTGGTGCTTTAGATCCAGTGTGTGTGTCCTGAGCCCAAAATCATCAATCCTTTTCAAGTAAACCACTACATGGCCAGGCAGAATAGATCAGAAGATGCTCCTCAGCGGCCTGATTCTTCATCATTGATGTGGTTGATTTTTTTATTGACAATTAAAATAAAAATTGATTTTAAAAATACTCAAAAGTATTTTTTCCCCTTCTTGTCTTTTATTTCCTGTCGTTATATAAAAAATATAATTATTCAATTCACGTATATGTAACAGCACGCTACATGTTTACGTATATTACAAAAATACTGTGTGTGTGTGTTTGTGTGTGAGAAAGAGGGTGTGAGTGTGAGACAGCGGTGTATTATGTTTGATTGTTGCAAAGAAACACATTTTTGATCTTTCTGACTATTTTAGCTTCATTTTGTCTGAAGTGTCAAATTGGCGTTACAAATATGTGAACTGAACCATTTTGTTTAAATGTAGATTACACTAACTAAGACAAGCAGGAGAAGTTTCAAAGTGAAAGAATACTTTACCCTTTAGAATAATACCCCAAGTATTTTTTTTTTTTTTACTTTTAACACGGGTCAATAATAGGAGGGTTAACCACAACTGACTCGACCTACTTCACTTGATATTTGGACTCTAAACACAAGGAAGGTCTAAACACAGACAGTCAGTGTCAATTTGTGCAATTGTTTTATTTGAACGGTGGGGGAATAATAATACAGTAATTAAAATGCAATTTTGGCGACTTCTTTGCAGAAAACTGTTGCAAAGATCATTAATAAGTAACGACAGCTAGGAAGATAGATCAAGGGAATTTTAATACACTACAAGCATTTTCGATTGAACAAATACTGACAATTTTTTATGTGACTATCAAGTGTCACATGGTGTAAGTTGCTCAGCTCCACCTTGTGTTGTGGAGTGAATTTCAATAACACTGGCAAGAATAATGCACAGCAATCATTTTTGATTAACCAAACCCCTTTGGTCTAGTAACAAACAAGTATGTAATTTTGTTTGTCACTCAACTAACATAACCAACTTCGCTTGACATTTGGACCTGAAACACAAGAACTTGGAAGGTCTAACAGATAGACCAACTGCCACTGTCCGTCTGTGCCATTTTTCTCATCCTGTTTAGCGTTTCGGCAGTTTTTCAGAATGTGGGAATGAACATAAGAATCCCGGAGGAATGTTTTAACCCCTATTTGTGTCTCCCAGCACAGGTTTTTTTTCCATTCCATATCTTCAGAAATTGTAGCCCTTGTTGTGCTTTGGAAAACAGGTGTTTGGGCCTCTTTCTCCACACGTGTGGGAGTTTGTGGAGCAAATTACAGACCCTTCCCATTCGTGTCTGTCTCAGGTTCAGATTTATAGAAGGTCCTGTCTCTGGACATTTTGCTGATTGGTTGAAGTGTGAAGACTTGTGAGCACAATAATTAATTTTCCACATGTATTTTAACAGTGTTTTTTATGTATCAAAGCTTGGGTAATTTTCACTGTTGGGGAGCCGAGTGCTGTAGAAATTCACTCCATGACACAAGGTGGCACTGAGCAACTTATATTAAGTGGCACTCGCTCGTTAAAAAAAGGTAATGTATTTTATGCTATCTATCTGTCGGTCTATCCACCCATCCGTTCACCCTAGTTAGGTGTCAATTGTCAAAAGTTTAAGTTCAAGTTTATTTATATAGCGCTTTTCTTAGTCCCAGACCAACGCAAAGCCGTTATGCGTGAAAAAAGTAATCGAATGTTAAAAATATGATATTAGGAACAGCCTAAGATATTTTGCCCATTATAACTGCCTATGATAATAACTGCCCATGATATTTTGTACTGCCTTTTGAACTGAAATATGGAAATGGCTTGACCTTGATGTCCCATCGCATCTAAAATGTCTAAAGTGTGGAAACGATTTATTTCAAAATGGAATATAATTGTAAAGATCCGTTTGAATTAAAATATCAATTCAGAGCACTACTGTACACATGTGGCGTCCTCGTCCGTGACATTTTCTCATGTTAATAGTCAATCAGTCTTGTTGGTCAAACTCACAAGAAAAATGGAAGCTAGGTCAACTACCTCTATCTTCTATACACACACATTTTTGAACCACTGATGCTTGAGCAAGTCCCTGGAATTCTGGGTCTGAAGACTTCAACACGCAGACTGACAACCAACCAATCACCGAGCAGGACACAGACACACTTATTTTACACTCTCCCACCAGGGTCAAAAACTCCAATTCAAACTCGGGCATATTTTTGGAATGTGGTAATCGAATTTCCATAAGAAGGAGAACATACAAACTCCAGAAATACCAGGCCTTGAACTTGACTCTCAAACAGTCCTGCTTGCTTTGAGGCGATGCGCTACCTGGACGCTCCTCTTACTCCTAAATAATCCCAGCTGATTTTACATCGAGGATGCTGTAAATAGCGCTATCAGTGTGGATTATTAATGCCATAAAGAGCCTTCATCCCAGAATTTGTGTGGCTAGAATTAGCTCGCTGACTCCACAGCTCGTCTTCACAGCATGGCCACTATTGTTGTTTGTGTTCCATTCCATTTCTCCACCACCACCACCACGTTCCAAGAATCTCAAATGTCACAAAGAGTCAAGAATATCCCCCTCACACACACACACACACACACATTATACTCGGTCCAAAGCGGCATTCATCCTGATCCGACACAGAGCATCTCTCTGTCTCCTCTTCTAGTAGGCGCCGCCACACGCTCACCATCACTGGCTTCGGATTATATACAGTACAACCTAGTGATTATCTGCAGGCTTTATGAAGCACAGGAACACTAGGGCTTCTCAGTCGATGTGCTCTGGAGGGCAAACGTGGGACATAAAAGGCTGTGTGGCGAGTTCATTGTGTCGTTCAGCTCGGCTCTACAACGCATTGGACCTTTTGTGCGAGAATGTGAATAGACTGAAAGCTCCTGAAGGGCTTTTCTTGTCTTCTCACCTGTGGAGTCTCTGAAAAGCTGCATGCAGTCTTCTTGTCTTCAGTACAGTCTGAGCTTGTAAATTTCTCTAGTTACACACACAGTGAAAAGAACACACACAAACCCGGAGCAGTGGGCAACCTCGGGAGGAATGTGAGGGTCAGTGTCTTGCTCAAGAACACACAGTTGTAGAACCCACCAGACTGGAACTCAAACCTACATAGCTTGGGTGGCAGGTCCTACTCCCACTGCTGGACCCATATGTTGGGACTTGAGTTATTTAGGGGGTGAGTTGTGTGTAAGGTCTGTCTTTGCACAATGTGGCTCTTAGGTTTTCTTGCGTTTGGGGTGATTTTCATCTCCACTCAATGGGACTCTTGAGTTTTCTTGAGTTCTCTTGAGTCCCACCCCATCAAACTCTCACCCCTCCTGGATTCTTTTCACATGATGTCACCTGGCGTTGTCCCTGGCTTGTTCAATCACTCTTTCAATCTTTCATCACGCAACACTGTTGAAGTGTATGAACTCCACTCTCTTTATGCACTTGCATTGAAGTGTGAATCACACATGCTCTTCACTTGGGTCATGAATCAATGACGCTTACATAAACTGCTTGGTAATCAAGGACATGCACGGCCGTTCTTTTGGAGGGGTTCCTGGATCCACACACTACTTTCGGAGGGCAATCTGTTTTCAAGTTGCTTGGGTATGTTAAGCCCAGATTAAGCCAAGCATCTGTATCTGTAATTCTACTTGATGGTTGAGCTCTTCCAGAAATGAAGGAAGTCTTTGACCTTCATGTGTCAGCGTGCAGCTTCAAAACTCCAATGGCTTTTTCCAAATTACGTTGCATCAGGACAAATAATGACACAACTAAAAAGAATGCGCCTGAATTTTTATTATGAGTCAGCTGATTATTTGATTTAATTACCTCACTTGTTTATTTAGGCCTCATGATTTGAATCTCTCATGATTGAACATGGCCGGTCTCTCTCTCTCTATCCTTTTTCTCCTTCAGTCTCTTTTTCATTTGCTCTCTTTTTCTAATGCTGGTCGACACAAAGAAAACTCTTCGCTCTGAAACCTACAGAACCATGCAATAAACCTTTTTCTGATTCTGATTCTCTTATCTCTCAATATAAACATATACTTTTATTCATTATTTATAATTATATAAATACCTGTAATAAATATAAATATCTACACAAAGAACCAGGGTCATTTGCACACATTTTTAAACTGGCTGGCAAAATCCAGTATTATACATAAAATACTTTAAATTATTTATATATGCGTATTATAATATTTTCCAAACAAATAATGAAAATGTTTTGTTTGAACTCTTAGTTTATGACACTCATTTATCCATCACAAAACAAGAGGGAGTATGGCTTCTGCTGATTAGTCAGATATTTTGACAAAAAGGTCATGTACTGAATAATTAGTTTTTTCAATTGATTTAATCTTCTACATTTTTATCCTTTTGGCAACACCTAAAGCCAAGGGTTTGATACCCAACAAAATCGTGAAGTGGATTAGATGAAAATAAATGCGTAATTGATTTGATCTTTCAAGACAGATTTGTAATACCTGTTGTTCTCTGGTTTCAGAGTGTTGAGCGTGATGAGCCCATTGAAGTGGATCCAGCACCAAGTAGCCAAGTCCTGGAAAATGGGCATTTATCATCATCAGGTACGACCCAGAATTATGTCAGAAAATCATTTTGAACAGATCCTCACAACAAAGAGACCAGAGTTCCAGATCTGAGATTAAGATATGACCAAGAGAGAACCAAGTTTGACGCCCAAATTGGAGAACCAAGTTTAAGAACAGGCTTCAGATTTTCTTGATGGATGTCCACAGGGTTGGGTGCACAGTTTCCACCAACGAGCAAAAACATCTGAGTGTTAAGGAGACATATAAATGGCTATAGACGTTCATGAATGTTTGTTCCCTACCCACAGGGAGTAACCCTACCTTTTATAGACGATTGGCTCCAGCGGTTCGCAAGCAGCAAGTTGACAAAGCAGCAAAGAAAATAGATGAATGAGTATATTTTGAACATCCACACAAACAATTTTTGTTTTCATGCAGAGAACTCTACAATACCTTTGAGGGGAAACTCTCCACCCAACGGTGTGCCTCAAGGACACTCAACTCCACCTCCACTGGCAATGCCACACCTGCCCATCACGGCCACCACCAAAGTGGCTGACTCGACAGTTCTGAAGAGTCCTGAATCTCCTGCTTGCCCGATGCAGGCGACCATAACCGACACACCATCCGTCTCCTGTGACAACCAGACACAACTCGAGTCTCCTGTTCATCCAGGTACAAACCTTGACGCCACTAACCAACATACTGCGGTCAGTTGCTTATACTGCTGATCTTCGCAGCAGTGCCGTCGGTAAAAACATGGGCACCAACTCCAACTAGGACTATGGGATCTCCCAGGCTTACTGGTAGGATGAGTACTTGCATTGAGTTCAACTAAGAGTTTATTGTGAAATCTCACTGTTGTCCAATGGGCATGATTCCCAGAAAAAGCATATTCGGCTCCTGGCAAGTCTGTGACCTATTCTGGCCTTTTCCCTCAAAATGCTGACAGGTGAGTGCATCATTACTACTACTCTGTGGGTTGTAAAACAGCAATAACACAGCACAGGAAATGTTCCTAAGCTGTTGTTTCCTCTCGTGCAGCAGGAATGTGGACATGTCGGGTGAGTTGTCCTTTGGTAGAGGCGTAGAGCGTAGACGGGAGCTGGTCCGCTCACAAACTCTACCTCGAAACATTGGAGCCCAGGCACGAAGGTCTATTTTCGAGAGGCTGGATTCTGAGAACAGGTAATGGGTTATGTTGGTCTAACCTGTGACGTTTTGCTCATTCTTTACTAAGTCAATCGAAATGAAAACCTTGCTTTGATCTTTGCCATCTTAGCCGGGCCAAGCCTGTGGATTCCAAGCCCAAACTGAAGCGCTCTCAAAGCTTCGGAGTGTCCAGCGCAAGCAGCATCAAGCAGATACTTCTGGAATGGTGTCGATCCAAGACCATTGGCTACCAGGTTAGGCGATATTTTTAACAGCTCAGATTTTACTTGTTTTGCTATTGTCCAAATTCGTACATTGGCAAAAAGGCATTTTTTAATATAACTCGGCCTTAATACCAGGTAAACCCTTGCATATTTTTTATGTCCCAGAGTCGTTGTTTTAACGTCAAATCAAGGTCAGGGGGAAGAGAAAGGACACAAGAAGCTTTGGCTAGGGATCAATGCAGCTTATGTGTTAAGAAATGAAAGTTTAAAAACATTTTATCTCGATAAGATCTAAACAGTCCTGAAATAATGTTGTTTTAAGACTAGCTCCACATTGTAAACTGTTTTTTTGCTTTTTTTAACTTGTGACTTTTTTACTAATGTTAGTGGTGTTCTGCTCGACTTGGTTCTTGTGCAGTTTTGTGAATCATTCGACACGGCTATTGTGCAGTGGTTCAACTTAACGTAATACGAAAACCGAAGTGGGCAGATTCACACGCGCTTCAGATTCAGATTTCACCCAATGACAGAAATGTCCCATTCGAGTGTCTTTGCCATTCACGGAGAGAAAATGAAGCTGTGTGGAGCAAATTACAGATTGTGGGGAGAAAACAGACAAAACAAAATCCAGACTGCATGAGCTTTGATATGAACAATTTAATGTCTTTACTGAGTTGACTTAAGTTATGATGCTGGTGAAAGATGCTGGTCTTCAGTGCTTTTTAAGAAAATGTTCTGAAAGTGGTAGAGATTCTATTTGGGATGGATAGTATGGTAAGTTCTATCAGAAAGCCGGCAAACTGGAATGTTCTCGCAAGAGATTTTGATCCTCATTACAGAGGAACTACTAAGTGCCATCTGACTGTAGATGAGGTGAGGGAGATTGTTCCTGCAAAGAGTTGAGATAGGATGGTGAAGTACCAGTAATAGTCTTGAAGGTCATTGTTAAAGATTTGAACTTGATCCTGGCAGCAACTGGTAGTCAGTGAAAGGAGAAAAACAGTGTAAAGACACGTGTTCTCGTGGATGGATTATTGACCAGTAGCATTCCAGCATTCTGAGTTCTTTATACAGGCTGTGATGCGGTGACAGGTAGACATGCCGAGAGAATTTACAGTTGTCCATATTTGAGATTATCAGTGTATGACCTAGACCAGAGCCTGAACTGAACTGAACTGAAGTTGAGTACTGTAGCTTTTTTCAAGACACAAGGTTTTATCATTTTACAGTATGTTGTACAAGACAAATCTACTGGACCTAGAGCTCGCAGAAATGTGTGCGGATCTGACTCTGAATTTCGGTATTTTGAGACAAATGAACCCGAGAAATTATTGTCAATAATGGGGTCAAATATTCACAAAATATCTGAATTTGATGACGTTTTGACATGCTCTGATTTTTATTTGTAATTATTTCATCTATACATTTCAACTAACTAGTGGCCAAAAATACTGTTTTTGTGTTCAGCACAAGCTGTGCTACATTACTGTGAGGAAAATGTATCTATGTACTAGCATTTTTAATTAATATATTTAATTAATAATATCATTATATATTTTTTAAATATGCAATTTTTAAAAATACTTACTTTTTGGAGCAATAAACATACCTTAGATCTATATTTAGTATTGTGGTTTATTTATTATGAAAAAATCCATATGCTCTTACTTTATATACTTTATTCACTGTAATGCAATACTTATAAAACATTCATGGACAAAGTCCAGAAGCGTCAATGTTTGGAGGTCAGTTGAGATTCTTGTTGACAGCGGTGGATGAAAACAAGAGTGTGAAGTGGAATATAACACCTTTGCTCACCTTCTCTTCCACAGAACATTGATATTCAGAACTTCTCGTCCAGCTGGAGTGACGGCATGGCCTTCTGCGCTCTGGTCCATTCCTTCTTCCCCACAGAATTTGACTACAACCTCCTGACGCCCGCTGAGCGCAAGCAGAACTTCGAGCTGGCCTTCAGCACCGCCGAGTAAGTCTTCACTGTCATGTCATCACAGGTCAGAGGTCGTGACCTTGTGCAGCCGCGTCCTTCGCCTCTCTGTTGGCCCCTCAATAGAGCCATTATTCATTTACCCACCAGACAAATCTGTGTTTACAGGACGGGGTTTTGACACAAATCAACAGCTTTCGTTGAGTTTAAAAGTCAATAATGGGTCAAATTACGGCAAATTCTTTCAAAATCAGTTTTATTTGTCCCATGGTTAATCTATATAATTATGACTTTTGATCTCAGAATTGCAATTTAAAACAGATTTGGGACATTTTATCTTAGAACTGTTAGTTAAAACTTCAATCACATTTTTCTTCTTAGAAATGCAAGTAAAATTATTGGAAATGCATTTTCAGTAGAATTGTGAAATTTCATCTTAGAATTGCGAATAAAAAACTTTGCAGAAATACATAATTATTTTTGTAGAATTTTGGGTTAAAAATTCCAAATATCAACTTATGACAGAATTATTCTGACTGTATCACAAAAATACAAAGTATAAACTCCAAATGCATTAACAAACCTAGAACTGCAAACTAATATCTCAAAATTCTGATGAATCTATTCCACTCGATGCTTTTAATTCAATATAAATGTACATGTTAAAATATTTCACACATTTATGAATGTATTTGTACTTACGTTACGCTGGTTTATAACTTGACTAAAAAACAGACCAAAAATCAAAACAAGCGTTAAATATTAACAGTGCGAACAGGAGGAGCATGACCAAGCCCAACAGAACGGCTCATAAATCATCCGCGGCCGCGCTACATCACAGCGAGATCATGTTACAGAGTTTCCGATGGAGTTTAGGGTTTCTGTAACCCACACTTGAGACGCGTAAGCGGGCCAGCAACTCCCTGAACCTCCCGTCCACCAGTCTGTCACAATGACATCATCTAGGCTGCAAACTGGGGTACTTGCCCTCACGCGCATCTGATCACAGCACGTGCTCCTCTGTCTTACAGAAAGAACGCCGGCTGCGACAGGCTGATCGAAGTGGAGGACATGATGGTGATGGGCCGGAAGCCGGACCCTATGTGCGTCTTCACCTACGTCCAGTCGCTTTATAACCACTTGCGCAAGTTCGAGTGAGAGCTGGGCCTCCTCGGAGCCGGTGGAGATCCCGCACTGCCCCCTGCTGGCCACGCAGAGAAAACACAACCTCTGGCACAGATGTGTCTGCGGGTTCATGCGTGACTGTGTTTGTATTTTACTTAAACAAAAAAAAAACTTGTGGACTATTTATCCGCTCTCCTCCTGATGTGCACGGCGTGCTTTAGTTAACAGGAAGTGAGGGGGTTACAGGATGATGTCATTTCAGGGACACGTGGTGGGCTACTCTGCGTTTGTTAATCGATTGCTGTTTTTAGGATGACAGTTTTCCTCATTTTGTAAGAGTTGTGATGATTCACCAGTCTGTCTCTCACAGGAAATAAACGAGAGTTGGTCAATATTGAATACTGATTCCTAATGTTTCTCTCTCACACTCACACATGCGCGCACACACACACACACACACACACACACACACAATATTTGTTTGAATTGAGAACGCAAGTCTGCAAAAATCAAGAACTTTTATTAAAATCAAAATTATTATGTTGCACACACACACACACACACACACACACACTAACAACCTGATCAAACACCAACAAAACAGACAGGGTAAGTAAAGGTCAGTTGATTCCCAGTAAGTGTTAAGGTTCTCCGAGTTCTCCTTCCATAGTCCGCACCAGGACGTAAAGCTCAGCCAGACCCACCACGGAGGCTGCGATGACGGCAAAAATGATTCTCTGAAAGCAGAAAACGTCCGGAATCACGGCCAGAGGTCACACACGCTGCGACTCAAATGTGAACGAACGTACTGCGGTCATCTCGCTGAAGATGTACTGGCTGCCCAGATACGAGCAGGCGAAAGCTGCCGCCACGGTGACCAGGAAGTTGAACACGGTGATGACGACGGCTTTTGCCGATCGCACTGGGAGAAAAGTTCAAGTTCAGTGCATTTGTAGGACGCTTTTCACAGTTACAACGGTCTCAAAGAGCATAAATGTCAAATTGAAAATCAGATCAAAGGTCAAATAAAATTTCAATTCAAAAGTTAAATCACATATCAAGGTCAAGCAAGAGGTGAAGTCAGAGGTCAAATGTAATGCATAGTATAAAAGCAAACTTGCTGACCTTCCCTTCCGAAGTCTGTTAATGTTCCATGACGATTAATTTCCTGCAGAATCAAAGGTTATTGATCATTTAACAGAGTGAATGTTTCGTTGTTTTTATTGATTTAAAAATGTAATAAAAATAATGTAAGAATGTCTCTTTAATTTTCTCAAAATCATCTCTTTTGAGAGAGACAGAGAGAGAGAGAGAGAGAGAGAGAGAGAGAGAGAGAGAGAGAGAGAGAGAGAGAGAAAGAGAAAGACAGAGACAATAAAAATGAAAGAGAGAAAGACAGAAAGAGCGTGAGAGAACGAGAGCAAGATCTAATTTCCTTTCAAACAAGTTTTGGCTTCACACTATGTAGTTTGTGAGACTCTTCATGTGAAGCATGTGGCTGTCGTGAGGAGCCTGACCTGTGGGTTGACGTTGCGTGTGATTCTCCGGTATTCCTCGTTGGCCAGTTTAGCTTTGATCTTCTCCAGCCGGGCCACGAGCTGCGGGTTCTGTGTAGAGAAGAGCATGGAAGAGCTTCAGTCTGTGTGTGTGTGTGTGTGTGTGTGTGTGTGTGTGTGTGACTCTCACCCTCGGAGGTGTGGAGACTTCTGGAAGGTGAAGCGTGCTGTCCTCCAGCAGCTCGTGGAGACACACGGGATGCCCTACACAAGAATATATTCCGGTTAGCTGAGAAAGCCAAGATCGAGTTCTGATAAAACGTACCGTCTTCTTGAAGAGCTCTGTGAAGTTTCCTCACGGTATGGAATGGAACGATGGTCTGGTCTTTCAGAAGCTCCAGCTCTTCTCTCAGTTCCTCTGGTAGGTTGTGCTCGCTTTCTGTTAAGTCTCTCACCTTCTCGCGAAACCTCTTTCCGATTTTGAAGGACGAGGCCATGATCGCAGAGATGTGTCGAGGTTCCGCTCAGCGTGAAAACAATAACAATCACTTACGGAACGAAGAAATCAGACAGTCCTTAATTTTTCCATCAAAATGCAATCTTAAGAAGAGCTTCTGACTAAAAGCGCTTTGGAATAAATGTATCTATAATGCCCCAACTATAAAAATCTGTTAGAAAGCCTGTTTGACAGTTCTGTATTTCCGTTCATCTGGAGTCACGTGACCCGCTTTTTTGGTGCTTACAGCGCATGTTTTTTCTGCCACCTACTGTTCTGGAGTACTTTTAAAACATTTAATTTCATTACGTGTTTAAATACACTATAATGGAAAATAATAACCATATTATTATAATTAAGTTACTATTTTACACTATATTGCAAGTAAATGTGAAATATGTAAATATGTTGTCGTAATTTGTTATCTTATGTGTTATCTTATGTTTTCTTATTATTCTACTTCTCTACGTCGTGTAGAATTCAACGTAATTCTTAGCTTTTCTGGTTTTTAACTAACAGTCTGAATTAGTTTTACTATTTGTATTTGGTGGTTTGATTATACAAACAATTATTAGACTGCATTGTAAACAATAATATTTTATAATTTAACTATCTTTATAAATGCAAATTATGCTTAAAACACCTCAATCGCTGTACTGTAGGCAATACTCTATCTTTGAGCTCTACATATTACGTAATTAACTTTGTTCCGATCCGTTTTTACTTTTCAATGTCGCAATAAAACTGTCAGTGTCTTCCGGTCGCAATGCCTGATGGGAAATGCTGTGACTTTTAGCAGCGCTTCAACAAATCGGTAAAACAAACTAGTCACTTCAAACCTACAATTCGCGTTAATAATCAGTGTGTCGTTTTATTGGCGAGTGCGGGTTTAGAGTTGTTCTTATCGCCTGTGTCCGTGTGTCCATGTGCAGAGAGCCGAGGGAAGATGGCAGCGTGCGCGATACGTCGCGGCTTATTGTCCACCGCCAGTAAATACAAGCAGCACAAATGCACTCATAGGATCCTGAGTGCGATAGAATACACCAGCGGGATGGACCCGAAAAGACCCCCGGCCTCGTGCTCAGCGTGCGGGGTCTCCGGCTTCCAACAGACCCGGTTCATGTCATCGCGGTAAGCGTTAGCCTCCGTCGCCCTAGGGTGTCCTCTCGTTACATAACCGCGGAGAGTTGCTCTGCTCTCCGTTAAACATTTGTCCTTTAGATCTGGCTGTTATATTATTGTTTTGTCTCCGTCACTTTACATTCACAGTCGGAGCTGTTTAAATGCCGACTTCTTCCACTTCTACCACTCAGTCAAACTTCCCCTAAATGCTCCATGACAGAAAAATAAACGCTCTTGCTTTACCTTTATCACTAAGGGACTGTTTGTGTTAGTCTACTGAGGCATATGACAGCCCCTTTTTCTTATCGGTTGTTTAAATTGAGCTTTAAAAGTGTTCAAATTAAATACAACCGCCATTATCGTAGTATGTTAACGAATATGTAGCTGTCATTCGTGCTGGGCGCAACGTTACTCTAAATTGGAGGTCATGCGTCTTCATAGTTTATTTTTATCATAAGAATATGCCAAAAAAAAAGGCCAAAAGACCCCTTTGGTTACATAATAGCCGATCTGATTGAATATACTGGCACAATCCGAGTTCTTTTTTTACACACCGCACGTGTCAGTTGGCTTAATCCATGCTGGACAACAGATCTGAGTCTTGGACATTGCGCAGTATAGACGTTTGCTAACTGAAGTTATCAATGACACTTTCCAGTTGTGTCCGTTCTCATCTCCTGCTCTTGTTTCGGGTAGAAACAGACCTGAAGGGAAAATATTGGAGCCTGTCGGTGTGTTCGAAGCTCTGAAGCAGCACGGCAAATATGAAACGGGACAGGTTAGAGATTTCAATTCGTGGGATTTTGCTGGTGTTGCTGGTGAATGTCTCATTGTGATGCTGACTGTTTTCTTCCACAGCTTTTCCTGCACAGTGTGTTTGGGTACAGAGGGATCGTGCTGTTCCCATGGCACGCGCGTCTGTATGACCGAGACGTCAGCCCTGGGACGTCTGACAGGTGCGTGGATGTTACTGACATTGTCACAGTTCATGGAAGAGATAGAAAGACAGATTGATCGGAAGGCATGAATGGACAGACATATAGATGATGGGGTGGACTGATGAATGGAGATAGATAGATGGATGGATAGATATAGGTAGTATTGAAAAAAAACAAGGTTTAAAATGTCTTAATAGTTCAAGCTTAAAATGCGAATGAGAGGTTAGGTTGACATTTTCATTTTCAAGTGTGTGTGTATATCCAAAGTATGACATTCTGCTTTCTTCCGTCGTCTAATTATATTGATTATATATGGTGATAATTTTCTGATGTCCAATTGGCTGATGATCCGTCTTCCTCTCTCTCTCTCTCTCTCTCTCTCTCTCTCTCTCTCTCTCTCTCTCTCTGTACCTCCTGTCTCTGGATTGTGACAACATGTTATGTCTAGAGTCACTATCTTTTTCATAATAAATTCTTACAACTGTTGAGCACAGAACAGAACTGCTCACTCTTAGGCGAATTTGAAATTAACTTTAACCATCATGTGGTGTGTGTTATTTCTCAAAAGTACAGCAGCTTAGGCGAAGAATCGGTTATCAAGGATATTTTAGACTTAACAGGTAGGTAGATAGTAGTGTTGTCACGATACTGGAAATAGCAATTCGATACGATACTTGAAAAAAGTATCGATACTCGATATCATTTTCGATACCACGGGGAAATACCGCAACAATTTTAGGGCCTTTATTTTCTTTTTTTCGTTATGAAAAAAATACATAACAAGACTGGAACATGAAAATGTGTCTGAATGAGGAATCCCAAGAAAATAAAGTGCATAAATAAATAAAATTGCATTACAATAAAATTTTCCAGAAGAATAAAAAATCTCAACTTAAAAGCTTTTTTAAATGATTCAATTAAAACAAATGAATTTGGTAGGAGCTCTAAAAGTACAAGAGTACAATATTTTATATGTTTTATTTGTTTGTTTGTTTGTTTGTTTGTTTGTTTTTTTAAAGCTGGTCTTGTGGTAAAAGGATCTGAGTGAGATTTCACTGCAGATTCATGGTGCATGATTTACTCTGCAGATTTACAAATTTTGAAATATTTTTGTATGTTTTTATTGTTAGATGAATTATTTAAAATTAATAAGCTTACTTGTTAAACTTGTATTAATATACCAGTTGGTATTTTGTGGTAGGGATCTGCTAAAATCAACCAGAGTTGAACAGCAGTATTTATATAAACTGATTTAGATTCGGGATTTAATTAAACATCATTATTGATCAGCGCATAGACACCTACAGTACTCTAAATAAAATCAAATGTGCTTCGCATGATTACTGAAAAAAAAGAAAAAAAAAGAGGCAAACATGTCACAGTTCTCCAAGAAGATAACGCTAATGCTGACTGGTGCTTTGGGAATATATACTACGTTCGAAATCCACCGTGTGTATGGTTTATTTGTGAAGCCCCGCACCACAGAGAGATACAGGAGTTAGTAGAGCAGCTCTTGCGCCTGTGTGTGTGTGTGTGAGGGAGAGCAGCAGCACCAGATTAGCTTGTGCCGTTTTCTGAAAGTATTTAGTTCACGTCATAAATGTTAATTTAATTACCGCGCTTGTGTCAATGCTGTTTATTTTTGAGAGAAAGGGTGAAATATCCGCGCACTGTTCTGAGTATAATATTTTCTATTTCGGTAGACCGCGCGTATAAGTTGTATTTCACTGCGTTAACGGGGCAAAACGGGACTTCATAACATACGTGTTAATAATGAAAACTGTTACTAACTTCCCGAAATTGTTTCTACACGTCTGTGTCTCGGTTCGCGAGGTGTTTGCGCGATTTAGTATCAGCGCTTGTACAATGATCTGCCGCCTCAATCGGATTCGTGCGCATGCGCGAAGTTGAAGACCCGGAAGCGTAAATAGTATCGATACTTTTGGATCACAGTATTGTATCGTTTCAGATTTTTCAGTATCGATACTTATCGAAATATCGATACTTTTGACAACACTAGTAGATAGGTAGTTGGGTGGATGGGTGAAGGGAGGGCGTGAAGTTCTATCTTCAGTTTATGGCCAGTTTTATTTTTCTTATGCAACCACAACCAGAGCAAAGCGGTTTTCCTCTGGGATCAATGAAGTTGTTTCTTGGGATATTGAACAAATAGACAGGAGGATAAACAACTGGATTTAGGGATTAATCATTTTTAGAACTTCACAAAGGAGAAATGTCATAGTTACACAAGGGGAAAGTGTGCAATAAAGGGGATCAGGGTAGTCCAGTGAACACGCACAGACCCGGAGCAGTGAAACGTCTTTGTTTTTTTTAAGTAGTGAAAAACATGTGGCCTTAAGCTATGGTGTCGGGGGGCTTGTGGCGGTCAGTGTCTTGCCCAGGGATGCCTAAGTTGTAGAACCCACCAGACCGGGATTTGATCCTGCAACACCCGTGTGATGGGTCTGACTCCCGACCGCTAGACCACAACTTGTAGAAAAGTCAGATGAGACTGTAAAGACCCTGCCTTCCTATCAGCGGCTTCTCTGCAGAAGAGAAACCACGCCATTATTGAGAGTTGAGAAAGGTCCTCAACAGCTTCCTGCTCTCCAGAAAATCTTACTATCCCAAGAGTTGGTTTCATCCTTCTAGAAGCATCAGTGTTCTCAGACCAGTTCAGGTGAATACCCAGGTGTCGTCTTCTTGGATGCTCCTTGGTGATGTTGCAGTGTGTGTCTGCAGGTGTCCACCACCAGTTCTCTGGTTTTCCACACTTCAAGTTCAAGTTTATTTATATAGTGCTTCTCTTAGTCCCAGACCACCACAAAGCCACTATGTGGAATTAGGGGGAAAAAAGTCTTTAAAGAAGAAAAATGTCCATTGTTCATCTGTGCTGGAAGAAGCTTTCCAAAACTGCAATAGACCTCTGTACACAAGGCCGGCAGTGGCAGTCATTGATCTGAACGTCTTTCATTGGTTCGTGACCTGAACTGTCAATAGTGAAGAGGAAAGAAAACACTCCACAAGTGTCAGTCGTGCACAATAACACAAGATGACCTTTCCTTAAGGTGCTTCAGGGCAGGAGACCACCATATCAGACAGTTCCGATGTTCTGAGGTCTGGAATCTATGACGTTGGGTGATTCTCCAGTCTTTCAGGAGTTAGCGTCCCACCACAAGGTGAAGTTTAGATGATGTTAAAAGCGCTAAAGAATAAAGCGCTTCTTATTTAGGAACATCACCACATTTTCCGTTGCAATGGATAGTTAGTAAACTAACGCACGTTTTAGGAATGTGACTTTCAGTTTGTAGAAAGCAGAAACGTGGCCTTGTCTAGTGTTGTGTTTGTCAAGGACTGAGACGCTCGCATGCGTGGCTAGATGCATAATCTAGTCATGTGACTATAAGAGAGAAGGGTCATTAGACCTTTCTTCCTCTAAAACCCACAGAGTTGTTGAAAGAGCCGAAAGCTTTTAGCTACTGTCCTAAATCAGGTGCATATTTCAACCACTTGTTTTTGTCGAATTACTCTCCGGTACTACAGACACTGACCCCTCCATTGGGACTTCATTTTCCTGGTGATTTATTCGAGGTACAAGTTGAACAGGGCTGGGCATAGAACACACTTTTTCGAACACTTTTCTCCAACCTAAACAGTGTTACCTGACTGACTTCTCGACTCCCAAACAAACTCATGGCTAAAAGAGGCTCAAAGTATTGGTCTTCTGGTGCACTTTTTATTTTTCTTTGCATTTTGACGATGCTTGGAATTTGTGACATCGGAACCGCTGTGCTTCTGAATGACGTCATTTATAATCAGTCCTTGGTGATTTTTGTAGGTAGGGCATATATTTCAGGACACTATGCGCTGATTCAATTTGCTTTGGTTTGTTCAGTAAGCCAGACTCCGTAGGCCATGGCTCCAAAGAGGTGAAAGGAAAGATGCACACTTACTACCAAGTCCTCATCGACACCAGAGACTGTCCACACATAGTAAGTGCCTTCTACGCTACTGTAGTGATACTTCGGGATCCCAGCATTGTGTGACTTGAAATGAAACGTCTGACCTGTTCTTCACGTCTCTCAGTCTCAGCGCTCACAGACAGAAGCCGTCACGTTCCTGGCCAACCATGACGACAGCAGGGCTCTGTACGCTATTCCAGGTGAGTGGAGCTTTCCTCTGGACCGCATCACTAATGGAGGCTTTAGCGTTAGCATTGAGTTGTCTTTCACTGGTCTGTTAGGTCTGGATTACGTGAGTCATGAAGACATCTTGCCCTACAACTCAACAGAACAGGTTCCAATCCAGCATGAGCTGTTTGAGCGCTTCCTCATGTTCAACCCCTCGAGAAGTAAGTTCTGTGCTTCCTACAAAAATATGACCAGTACAGCGGTACCTCGGTTTCCCAAAGCTTTCCACAAACAGCTTGCTTCACAAAATGCTATTTCCAGGCTTTCACGTGATGATTGCAGAGAGAAGCATAGACACAGAAAGAAGTACTGTACTGTACTGTGAGTAGTGTCAAGACTCTTTCAGCCACTTTTTGCGCCAAAAGTTTACCCATTGGGTGTTTAGTGTACTGGACTCCCACTATGGCTCCAGGAAGCACGGTAGAAAGCAGAACGTGAAGAGCAGCAATGTTGCAAAGAAAATAACCATTGAGCTGAATAAGGAAATTGTAGAAAAGCATAACCGAGGTGCCACTGTATTTCAAACCGTAAGGACCACTTTGTCGCTAACGTTTTTAACAGGAAGTGAAAGTAAAACATGTATTTTGTGTTTAGGTCCTCCGTTCTCCGCCAGAGACACTCTACGAGCCTGGCAAGAGAAGAACCATCCCTGGTTAGAGCTGTCAGACGTGCACCGAGAGACCACCGAGAACATCCGGGTCACCGTCATCCCCTTCTACATGGGCATGAGAGTAAGACGCTCGCTCCACATACAGAACGTTTCTAATGAAATGCCAATTATGAATTGTGATGTTTAGTGTTTTATTACAAAAAATAAAATAAATAATAAGTAAAAATGTTTTTACGTTTATTTCAATAAAGAAAAATCTTAGACGTTTATCTCATGTTTTGTGGACTTTAAAGTGCAATAAAGAGCAATATCAATTAATGTCTGTTTTACCACATTAAATTGCTCGTAAAGCACAAAGAAGTTCAGACATTAGGCATCGGATTATAAGATGCAGTCATTTCTTTTTTTATGATGTAAATGATTTTAAGTGTGCCTTCTAGTTCAAATAATTATTTTAACAAACTTTTCAGGCTGTTTAAAAAGGTTCCGTTTGATCTGAGGTCATAGAAAAGCGCCATCATTGAACACTAGTGCTGCTATAAACAAATCTTTCTGACCCTTTGTCACAAAATAAATAATTAAAATTAGTTAATCATAACTTATGCTGAAACATGATTGGACTAGCACAACGTTTTCACACTGGTAGAGAAAGACGTTTTCCGTGAATAAAATCACTATTATTACTGTATTTGTGTATTCCACATGTGGAATGAGATTTTTTTTTTCTCTCACACATCCTGCAGTCAATAATACACATTTTATTGTGACTTTATTTCCTAAAATTGTTTGCAAGAGTTTCATTTGGAAAGATACGGCCTGTTTTTATCAATCTAGACAAAGTTGATGATAAATTAATGATTTTTTCATATGACTTTTTATAGTTTCTGACTAATGTTTATAAATGAAAAGTCTTGATATCAGTGGTCTGTTTTGGCCATAAATCAATTATTGTCAGTTTAAAGAGAGCATTGAAGATGCAAAATGGGTTAATCGGGCCTGTTTTTTGTGTTTGGCAGGAAGCGCAGAACTCCCACGTGTACTGGGTAAGCAACTGAGCCTGGCTGAGCATGTAAGAATCCAATGACCCTACCAAATGACCTCTGACCTCGCCAAGGTCATGCGTTGACATGTTCCGCAGTGGCGATATTGCATCCGTCTGGAGAACCTGGGCAACGAGGTGGTGCAGCTGCGGGAGCGACACTGGAGGATCTTCAGCCTTTCAGGAACGCTAGAAACCGTCCGCGGCCGAGGCGTGGTCGGCAAGGTGAGTGCGACCTTCAGCAGAACTCATCCGCTCGGTCTCAAACAGACTCGGTTTTTCTTTTTCTAACCAGGAACCCGTTTTGTCGCGAGAACAGCCGGCCTTCCAGTACAGCAGCCACGTATCACTACAGGCGCCCAGCGGACACATGTGGTGGGTGACGCCAGCCGCCCTTATCGAACTAATCCAGGAGAACCGTCCAGCGCTTGATCTAACTCCATTGTGTCTTCAGGGGGACGTTCTGCTTCGAGAGGACCGACGGCTCACACTTTGACGTGCGCATTCCACCCTTTTCGCTAGAGAGCAACAAGTACGACAAAGCGCCCCCTACTGGTTACCCCATATAAAACACTGCCACCTGGTCCACGTCCCCGGCCCACAGGTCCAGCTTTGGCTCCTTATCCCTGATCTGAAATGCCAGGCGCAGATGGAGGATTGGTAGCAACTACATATCTAGGTAAATTAAAACAAGGAAACGACCGCGAGCGACAAAGCATGTGGAATTTAACCAAGGTTCCATCAGAATGTTTTAACGTCTCTATTGCTCTTCTATTTATTTGAATGGATGTATTTGGTGTAATACGGTAAATTGAGCTCGTATTCATCGCTTCAATTTAACCCCTTAGAATTATCCATGTATTTACACTGTGTTCAGCTCAGCGGTGAGCATTGATTGCTAAAGTCCCATTCAGGAGAGTATTTGCTAATGCTAACGTGGTTGGAAAAAAAAGAACCGTGGTGGCGAAGATCGTGCCGTCGATGGTTTGAGAGCGATTGCCGAGTGGTTCCTGCTTTACCGTTTACTGTAAATACGTTTGTAAAAGCGGAAATAAAATTGTTTTCAAACTTCACGACTTTCAGAATTTTGTGTCAAATATTGCAATTTACTTTTAGGGTGTACTCACACTGGGCGGTCCGTGCTTCAGTTTGATTGTCCCCCCTCCCTACTCCCCCGCTGGCCGGGTACTCACACTGCCAAATTTGAAGTCGTGCTTTAGTACGCTTACGTTGCGATGTTTTAAGTAATACTAGTAGTTGCCGGTAGATGGCGTAGGTTTTCATCATGCTTTGTCACTGATATAGTTGTAACCATGTTTATTTAAGTTCATATTCATTTTATTTAATTAAGTATAAATCTATTTTAAGTTATTGTTGATTTATTTTACTGTTTAATTTGTGATTGGCATTATATTATTTAACTTGAAATATTAATTTAAAATAATTGTGGAAAAAAAGTCCCCGTCCCTTTAAGGCGAACTTGGCGAACTTAAAAGCGGACCGTGAATGCTGCGCGTTGTGTGGAAATAAACAAGTCGTTCTGAATCTCTCGTGTGATGCATTTATTAAAGAAGCCCACGCTGAAGAGACGGAAGAAGGACCAGAAATAAGGACGCTTACGCGGCGATGTATTAAGTAATACTAGTATTTACCGGTAGTAAGTTTTCATCATGCTTTGTCACTGATATGTTGGAAAAGTTAGTAAAAATACGAACGAAATCAAAACAGGTTCGTGCGTTTTCTTGGAATCCAAATGAGTCGATATGTTATTAAGCATATAGATGGGGACAAAACATTCATTATTATTGTGCAACGGTTTCAATATAAAACAGGAAGAGCGGCGCTTTCACTGAAGCATTGATTCTGTCGCTGGTGAGTTTGTAGCTTATCGTTTTAAATCGGAGCTTCACAGCCTCGCAAAATCACTTGTTAGCAGCGCGGCACACAAACGCTGTGTGTGTGTGTGTGTGTGTGTGTGTGTGTGGTGCGTGCGTGCGTGCGTGCGTGCGTGCGTGCGTATTTGAGAGCGAGAGAGAGAGAGAGAACCAGCACGAGATGTGGAGAGCTTTTGCTTCTGCTGCGATCGCTTTTGTTGCACATAAACTTGCTGCTCGTGTGAGGAGCGCGCGCATTTTGCCGTTTTGGAGCGGCTGAAACGTGACGTCACGCTCCCTGGTCCGTGCACGGGCACTCGCACACTCACACCACAAGCGCAGTCCTGCGGGCCGTGCCCCAGCACACCTCTTCCAACCGGGCCACGGCCGGCCAGAAGTGCCGCGGCCAGGCACGGCCAGGAGCACTCACACTGTCAGACCAACCGTGCTTTGGTGCCCGAACACGGACTTGAGCACCTAGTGTGAGTAAGCCCTTAGTATTAATTGCAGAACTTGTAGTATTTATTAGGCAGTCGAACCCCAGTCTTGCTCAAATATGTATTTTTTATTTTGAATTGTTTTTGTTGTAGTTGGTATTCAAGAAATTCTTGTTTTTTTGCACGTGCGAGTGAACATACACTATCACACTCGTCCTGTCCCTGTATTCCCTGTATTGCTGTGTATGGCTGTATTCATCAATATTTATCATTTTGATATTTTAGTTGTTCCTGTAGAATTGATAATATTTTACTTGGTTCTACATATGTAAAAGTTGCTCTCTGACAATTTTCATGAATTGGGAATTGAATATAGTTTGAATAGCAAAAACATGATTCAGCAAAACATTGCATCATTAGAAATGTAACATGCTCTACCAAAACTTGTCTGTGTTTATCGGATTCTGGGTCGTACATTTGTGTTACGTGCTTGAAATGCATGACCATGGAAGTGGATTTGGCCCAGTCACGAACGTGTGAGTAGGATGAACTACAGACCAACACCACGAAGCCTGTCTGAGAAGCTGGCCCTATGAGGTTAACTAGAACTTACAAAATAAATAAAAAAAAAATAATAAATTAAACCTAATCGGCAAAGAAAACTGACCTTCTAATGCCGTATCTGGTACTGTGACTATCTGTGGAAAAGTGAAGGTGGTTTTGTAGAGAAGACGATGAAGGTGAAGCAGATGAAGTGTCACATGATTGACGCCAGATGTCAGCAAAGAAAAACGACTGCCGCGCGCACGCACGCACGCACGCACGCACACACGCACAGAGAACCAACGGTCCCGCATCCCGAAGCGCCCACGCTCCCGGATCCCACCCGGTGAGAACCTCTTCTGCTCCAGTTGGCGAACTGTGTTCTCGAACACTGACTGAGTGTAACGCAAGTGGATGTTGGAGAGCGCTCCATCCCTCCCTCCCCCTCGAGACCCCGCGTCTTCACAGTGATGGGGGGATTGTTTCGCTTCTCTCTTCGCGAACACACCCAGCCTCGGACGGGACGCACCTGGCGAAGGTCGCGGCGATCCGACATGACAGCTCGCCTGTGAACGCGAACGCTTCCGGCGTGACGAGCGATGTAAACACGCGACAATGCGGAGCGATCGCGCGCACTCAAACTAGAGGCGGAACCGAGTCGTCTGCCGAGCCGAGCCGAGGTGAGGTGAGAGTTTGTGGCTTCTCTAATCCACCGACATGCTGCGATCGTCATCGGATCTGTTCCCGACCTGAGGGAACCAAATCGAGGATTGACTAAAGTTTTTTTTGTTTGCTCCACGGAAGAAATGCATCCGACGGGCGAAGACCTTGTGTGAAACGGGATGCGGTTTGTTCGGTGGGAAAGACGCAATCTTCAACGCGCGCGTGAGGTCGCATGTGAACGCGTGCGCGCGAGACTGTAAACAATGTGATTCAGATGGGAATGATGCTGAAGTTGGACGTTTGTTGTGGAGTCAGTCACAGCTGCAGCAGAGAAAAGGAAGATAATCGCCGCCCGAATTATTACACAGAGACTAGCTTTTCTTCTTAAACATGACCCAGCGTTTCCTGCGTTATTGTTGTCGCTTGTTTGTGCGCATAAACAGTTGATTTTAATGATGCGTTTTTCGGCATAGGCATTGCTAGCATGTTTACTGTATGGTTTGTGTACCTGTGTTGCCATGGAAACGTGGCTAACTCGTATCAAACATTCTGAGAAATGTTTTTCTTTGCTTTTATGTAGCAGCAGTAGTGGTGATATTAGAAAACGACCCGCGGAGTTTGTTAACGATTTCCCTCTGAAATGTCGAGGTATGCAAATACCGCCATTTGTCTTGGCGTGTGTGCGTGTTTGTGCACGCGCGGGGCCGTTCACCCCAACCTGGACGAGTTAGTGTTCGAATAATGTTTTTTTTACTTGTGTGATGGAAGGCCAGGCGAGATAGAATCCGTGTTGTTTATCACATTAGACATTTGACAGTCACTTTTTCTGTCAACAATGCAGTATTTGAACCTGAACTTTCAATAGTTTGCTTCATCATCAGTGTCAGAGGATCCGGTTGGAATTATGTCCAGTCTGACTGACGTATTCCAGGGCGAGACACTGTGAGAGAGAGAAAATGGGAGCGAAGCAGACTAAGTCACCCGGTCAGGAGGCTGGAGCAAGCCCCCAGTGCACAGGATGGAAACGGACCCCCACGAGAGAGCGCAGCGACCTCCTCACCTCTTTGATGGTGAGGTCAGGAGAAAGACTCCGCAGCAGCGGGACGCCTCCTCCGTACCAGAAACGCATCGGGATGATACAGGAGATGCTGATGATGGCGAAGCAGGGGAAGCACGACGAGGCAACAGAGATGCTGAAGACTCTCCGTCAGGTACACAGATCATGTTGTCTAATCTATTTTTGTAGTCCATATCAAACCTGCCGTTATTTTGTCCACTCTTTCTCTCATCTAGCCTCTCTGATCTTGTAGATCTTGTTTTGCACATAATTCAGGGCAAGTGAAGACTCAGTTTTGATGAGTTTTGGTGCGAGAACAGACACAACACCCGCTGACTGAAAGCAATCCTGCACTGCATAAGCACCAACTGTTTCTTTCCCATCGATCCGAGTGGGAATTTTCGCTCCAGTTGACCATCTCTAAACTTAAATTGGATCATCTCTGTCCACAGAAGACGTTGCCAGAACTGATGGCCCAATTTAATTTTAGTTTTTTTTTTTGATCGACCTTCCCTCGAGTGTAATCATGGTCACTTTATAGACTAGAGGATCTAGCTTTTGGCATACAAGCAATATTTTCTGGCTTTATAGAGCAGGAAGCAGAGGGCTAGCTTTCACGCTAATACGCTACCTGGATGTAGGTATTATGCTAAATGTGAATAGCTGTCATACTAAATGTATGAAATGTATGAGAGTATAACTCTCAGGCTAATTGAAAACCTTTCATACTAATTGAGTATCACTATCATCCTAGATATAAATAGCTATTACGCTAATTGAAAGTAGATAATATGATAATAAATAATAACAAATAATATAGCTATCATGCTAAATGAATATAGATATGATACATGAATGTATTTATCATGCTAAATGAATACAGCTGCTACGCTAAGTAAGCCACACTACTTAATGAGTTTCACAAGACATGTATATAGCTATCACGCTAAATAATTGAATGTATGCTAAATGGAAATAGCTAATTTGTACTAAATTAATGCACCTGCCTCACTGAGTCAATTATCATGCTAATTGAGTATAGCTACCACTGCATATTTATATAACTATCAAGCTAAATGAATGAAGTTCTGCTAAATTAAAATAGCTGTCATGCAGAATGAATAGAATCCTACCATTTATAAAGATCTTTCATTTCAAAAGAGTTAAATACTGGATAGGTGTTACGTAGGGTTGCCACCCTTCCCTTGAAAAACAGAATCGTCCCGTATTTGAAATTACGCATCCCGATTTGAATCAGTACGGGCGGGACGATTATTGTTTCGTATTTTTTTATATTTTTTAAAGCAGTATCTAATACAAATTATCCCTGACTGCTCTCCCAGACGGCTTTACAGTTGTAGACAGTTTATTTTTAATGTCTCGGTGAACATACTTTACTGAAATCACATTTTAAGTGGCGCTCACACTATGTATAGTGATGTCGTCGTCGCCCCGCCCAGTAGCCCCGCCCCCTAGGCGATGCAGTATTCGTCCCTTATTTTTTGGTATTAAAGTAACCCTAGTTTCACAATAAATGTATATAGCTATCATGCTGTAAACAAATGCAGTATAGCTATTGTGCTAAATTAATTTTGCCATCACACCAGCAATGTTGGTATTATAACATTATAACGTTAGTATTAGCATTATAGCTAATTAGTAGCTATAATGCTAATGATGCGTTTAGCTATTATGCTAATGACTACAGAAGCAAGAATTCGTGCTTACTAGGCTTCAAACCTTTGGACGTGTTTTTTTTACTGGATTGAATTTGCAGTGTTTTTACCTGAAGGTTGAATCGTAATGACCAGGAAACTAAGTCAACACAGCCTGGTTACCAGGTGACCCTTGTTGCCCAGAAACCATGAAAATGGATGGGCCTTTGATTAAATGCAAATCAATTAATCAAGATTCTGCTCTATGGAGGAACAATACGAGTTAGATTCAGGGTTTTCGAGCATGGAGGATTTGTTTGGATCACGGCTTAATTTAGAATCGTTTTACCTTCAATATGAAAAAAAAAAAACCCATTTCCCTGACTCAACTTCCCCTGTCAAACTAATTATGATTTGCTTTTATTCGCATCCGTCTCTCATTCCATCGCTGATTGCATCTGGCCTTCAAGCTCTCGTCATCACTCACGTTTGCAATATTTCAACGGCCGCGTTTCACTTTCCCAGATTAACTTTTCATTCCGCTCTGCCTGTTTGTTATTTTCCCGAACGAACGCTGCATTGACTTAATCACTGCAGGGAAACATAGACCTTCATGAACCAAATATGCAGCCAACGTTCTCTCCTCCCTGCAGTGATTCATGGTCTGACCTGCTTATCTGTGAGCCACTATTATTATTTTATTTTTTTGTAGCCTGACATTTATTCAGTGCTTAACGCGCAGGACAATTGATTGGCTGGTGTGATCTGAGACTCATCGCTGGGTTTTTCTGCAGGATCTGGGGATGGAGTCCACCTCTCTGGATGATGTTCTCTACCGCTATGCCAGTTTCCGTAACCTGGTGGATCCCATTACCCACGACCTCATTATCAGCCTGGCCAAGTACATTCACTGCCCGAAGACGGTATAGTGCCTCGTATATACATTAATGTTTCAGGAAAGCAGTTTTATACCAGCAGACGTACACTAAATGCACCCGCTGCATTCTAGTGTAGAAGCGAGTGGTGTGTGAGTTTGGTGGAGGGCGGTGTGTTTGTGTATGAGTCACACACGCTAAAGACCAGTCAGCTCTCCTCCAAGACTGATGCTGATGCTGCTGTGCTTAATGTCAGACAGTAGATCACATCGCTCTTCCACGCGGAGCTGCACAAGCATGCGTCCTCCGCTGAAGCAACTCCAGACATGCCAATGTTTCCTTCTCGCTGTGTTACACGTTTTAACGAAATGATTAAAAAGATTTCCTTGACGATATATATATATATATATATATATATATATATATATATATATAGCGTAAAACTAATAGAACGCCACCTCTAATGGAACGCCACCATGACGGAAGGGTTGAAAAATAGACCGCCATGGCGTTTTATTAGAGGTTTCACGATATTTATATGTTTTACGTATATAACTGTTTTTTTTTATTGAGAATAATCTCATTACAGATCTCATTACAATCTTGGAAATGTATCTAGGTTAAGAAAAATGTATCTAGATTAAGCAAAATTAGTCTAAATTGATGTCTAATTGTAGCAGTGGAAACTTTAAATGGCACTTGAGAATGAAATAACTTAATATTGCACATTGAAGGTGAAAATAACTTTGTCCTCGGAAGGCTTCTTAAAATAAATTGTACGGTAGTTAAATCAATATGAAAGTGTGGAATATTCGTATTGAGCGCATATGTGTGGAATTGTTAGAAAGTAGTTACTGTCACAAGAAAAAGTATTGCAAGTTTTTTTCTTAGAATTGCCGATTATTAAGACAGATTTGCGAGTTATAAAGAGAATTGCAAGTTGTATAATCAGAATTCTGTGTCTTTTTCCTCTTAATAAGAAACGGCCCACCAATAATATTTACCGTATATACAGTAGCCAATCCTAGCAACTCTGATCCTATAGGCAAGTGTCGGGGTCTATGAGCGGTCTTTTCAATCTTATCTCGCTTTACCGCTAGATGGCTCTTGCCGTATTCTGAAAATAAAAGACTTCAACACAAGGTTTGTGAAATCAGATGAGTCTGGGAAGTGCCCAAATCTTCCTCTCTTTGTTCCGTCTACCGTCTCTCTCTAAACGTCTTCTGTCTTCCTCCTTCTAACTGAAATTTTCCCAGACTCCCGTTTATTAAACCCATAAAGAATAGCAAAGTTCAGCAACAGCGAATCACAGCATGTCACGTCAGAGTACGAGAGATAACAAGTTTCACTCCTCAGCAACTATCAAGGTTTTCTCACATTCGAACAATGGTCACACAGTTCACAGAAACCGAAAAGTTAAAAAGTCTAGGTGTTAGAGGAGTTAGCGGTTTAAATTCAGATAAGGAGTTTTGCAAAGAGGGGTCTGTGATTTCTTTAAGGCTTCACACACACACATAGACAATGCATATACATATAGAAAATAAGATAGAAAATGATAAGAAATCAATTAATTAATTAATTAATTAGATTAGATTAGATTCAAGTTTATTGTCATTACACATGTACAGGTACAAGACAACGAAATGGAAGAATGCATTGAAAGCTTAATAAACCCAGCAGCAAGACACACCCACTGGATTGATGCTCAACATACACATTCACACTATTTCAACACATACATTATTTTGTATTGTAAGTGAAATATGAATTATCTTTCTTGGTTCACTTGAGAATTGTAAAGCAATTTCAAATCCACAATCAGTGTCTTTAAAAAAAACAGGAAAAAAGGGAAAATGTTATCAAAAAGTAGAGGCAAGCTCAGAGATCGACGGTCACGACACGCTGAGTGTATAATTACAAACCCAGGGGACACGCTGTCTGTCTGTGGGGGTCTGTGTCGGAGCGGATCAGTAATCCCACCGCCAGCAGACGCCTAGACCATCACTCGCAGTGCGTTGCCAGACATCTCGTTATCCAGCGATGATGATGGGTTTCTGGAGCACTGGGAAGGTCCTGACCTGCACTGTGATGAAGACACGTTCCTGCTGGATTGATTTGAATATTGATGTTTGTATTTCTCACCCTAGCTTAGACAACGTGTCCTTGTTGGTAGATACGCAGTAGGATATTACTTTGAGAGAAAAGTTCTCAATACAAAATGTCTTGACAATTAAATCCATGTATTCCACTAGAAAGACTGTACTGGATATTCATTCTATGGATTCCTTGTGCCCATAAATACACATTTATATTGATAATAACTTCGCAAATGATTCTCCTTGAAGTCAGAAACCGATACAATCATAAAAAGAGAAAACCGTAGAGATTGAATATATAAGTGACTGAGAAAAGAACATATTTGAATGGGAATAAAAGACAAAACTGAATAGGAATTACAACACATAATCTATACAATAGAAACACATAAATAATAACTAAATGATTGGCAATTTCCGCAAAGTCAAAATCCCAAAAATTTGGGAGTAGTCCAGAGGCTGGGTTGTAGTCCAGAGAAATCATTATAGACTATAGATCATTCCGGATTGTTCTTACCCAAACACTAACAAAAAAGAAATGAAGGGATGAAAAAGAAAGACTAAAAAAATGTCTAGCCTGGCACATGTATGCCTACTAAGTTTGGTTAGGACGATCTCTCTGGACTACAATTCCCAAACCCTCCACTTCTACGTTTGTCCTTGTTTTTTATTTGTCTCTGGCTATTTATCTGTGTAAATTGTTTTGATTTGTATTTGTCTGCCGCTTCAGATTAGCTTTCTCGCCTCTGTCAGAGAAGCAAGTGTGATGTCTCAAGGCCTCGTCTCCGTTAAGCAGCTGATTGATCGGGTGTCGCTTTGTGTGCCTTGTCAGGAAGGAGATGCTCTGGGGGCCATGGAGAAGGTTTGCCGTCAGCTGACCTACCACCTGAGTCCACACTCGCAGTGGAGACGACAGGGGCTGCTGAAGAGGAAACCACAGGCCTGGTGAGGACCAGAACTACAATACAACCACTAATCCGCTTAGTCTCCAATGACACGCCATCTATTCATCTATTCATTCATTCTTTGATAGTTCTATCTTTGTTTCTGCCTGCGTTTCTGTCTGTCTTCAAATATTTGTCTGTTGACTTGTATATGTCCTGTCTGTCTTTGCCTATTGCCTATCTATCTATCTATCTATCTATCTATCTATCTATCTATCTATCTATCTATCTATCTATCTATCTATCTATCTATCTATCTATCCATCCATCCATCCATCCATCCATCCATCCATCCATCCATCAATCCATCTATTTGTCTGTTTATGTCAGGGGTGCCCACACTTTTTCGGTTCGCGATCTACTTTTTAAATTTGCCATCACCTCATTTTATATATGGTTTGTTGAGTTTATATCTATTGTTCCATCAACCATCCATCTATCCATTTGTCCATCTTTATCTTACTGTCTCTATCTGTCTGTTCATTTGACTTTTTGTATTTTTTATCTGTCTGTTTGTTTGTCTGTCTGTCCATTTGTCTATCGCCTTCCATCCTCTCAACCTTTTTCACTTTAAGTCTGTCTTCTATGTTTCCCCTCTGTTCTTTTTTCTGGCTACGTACAGTTAGCAGCACCACACACAGTGATTTCAAGAGCACTTTATATCCGAGCGGCGTCCACGTCTTCCGTTGTTGTAGGGAAGCGCTTTCGCTCTGTTCATTAATTAAAGTGATTAGTGGCTTTTAAAATGAAAGGCTTTGCCCGGATGAAGCGTTGTTTGTCCGCGCTCTGATTTCTCAGCACTCAGGGATTAATTACGGTTCTGATGCCGCATGTGCGTTTGGGTCACGCAGACCCGCTACCAGCCGCATGTTTAACAGCCCAAGTGTGATATTATAATTCTACAGCAGCTTCCGCATCCCACCACTTACCATCTCCGCGGGGCTTTTCGCCGCCTCTCGCTTTTCATTGATGAAGGGAGAAAAGCTTGTGTTGAAAAGCAAGATCCGCGTCCCACGGCCAGACGTTTTCTTCACAGTTGTCATTGGCGCGGCGTCGTTCCAGCTGCAGCCTGTGTGAAGGAGGAAACGCCGGTTCTGTGTGAAGCTCTTTTCTTCCCTGTGGCTGGAGCTGGATGAAGGGAGCGGGTGGAGAGGAAGAGTGAGTGGTCCTCGCCGTCAGGGGGTCGTGTCCCCGCTGGGATTGATTCGCCTGAACACAATCATACTGAGAGCAAAGAGCAGGAGAAGCGTCCTCACTTGAACCAGCTCATACTCTTTCTGTCTTTCTCTTCCTTCCTCTTCCACATTTAGTGCTTTGTAAGTGATTAAGAGAATTTTAAACTGAATGCGATATTTAACAGGTAACCAGTGTAGCGACATTAACAGTGGACTAATATGGTTATACTTTTTTGTTCTGGTTAGTATTAATCAAGCAGCTGCATTCTGAACTAACTGAAGTTTATCTATTAGTTTAGCAGGAGAACCTCCCAGAAGACCATTAGAGTAATCTAACCGTGATGTCATAAACGCATGTATCAGTCTTTCTGCATCTGGTCGGGAGAGCATGTGACACAGCTTTGAGATATTGAGAAAAAAAGTTGAAAAAAGGCAGTTCTGCAGACGTTGTGTACGTGACTTTTAAAAGAGAAATTGCTATCTAACATGACACCTAAGCTTTTCACTTTTGGTGAGGATGAGATTTCAAGCCCGTTAAGATTCATACTGTACTCAGGTGCATCAGTCTTTAACTTTGAGTCAACCAGTAATAATTTGGTTTTGTCTGAGTTCAGCATGAGAAAATTTCTTGTCATCCAATCACTAATATCGCTGAAGCAATCTAGCATATTGGCAAATTTTGAGATTTCGTTAGGCCGTGCCGAGATATAAATTTGTGTATCATCTGCGTAACTGTGGAAGCTATGACCATGCTTTCTGATTATGTCCCCTAGAGGAAGCATATAAAGTGCAAATAAGATTGGGCCGAGCACTTTGTCCAATTATGTTTCTTTACTTGTCTTTCTGTCTGTCTAGCTATCTATCTGTCTATACATCTATACATCTATCTCTCTGTCTGTGTCTTTATCTGTCCACTTGTGTTTCTTTATCTATCCATCTGTTATATTTAAAAACCTGTCTGTCTTTTTTCACAACCTATGTGTCTGTTTCTTTGTATCTGTTGATCCATCCATCTCCGTCTTACCGTCTATCTTTGTCCACCACTCTACTTGTCTGTCTATGACATTTTTGCTTATCCACTTGTCTGTCTGTCTCTTTGTTTTTCTTTACTCACCGAGTTGTCTGTCTGCTTGTGGCTTTATTTACCTACCTACTTATCTTTTTGTTTGTCTGTTTTCTATATGTAACTGTGATTTCTACATACATACCTGAACACCCCCCCCCCCACACACACACACACACACACAAAGACACACATTTATATATTGTAAAACAGAGTGGATTCTATGCATATTTTAGAGACGTGCAGTTGTGTAATTCACCAAAGCACTGAAGAACCTTCTGTTTAAGTGTGTGTGTGTGTGTGTGTGTGTGTGTGTGTGTAACGTCCTCTGGCTCTGATAATGAATTCCTGCTCTGGTGTTTAGTGGCCGCATGTCCTCCGCCTCCGTGGGTCAGCAGGGTCAGACAGGTTCCCGGTCGCCTGGCGCTGTCTGACGTCTCTCTGTGCGTTACTGTTCACACACTGAGCTGCAGCAATGCTGAATAAGGGCATATATTACAAGAAAAGTGGGATAAAGGGGATAAAGTGAGGTTAACTCGCCAATTTTGCTCGCTTGGGAAAGTATAAATGTAATAAAAGATTCAAATGTAAAACAAAATGTTAGCCTACATAAAAACATTTTAATATAATAAAACATATATAAATATATATGAACTTATATTTGCAGGCTTTATATATTCACCAAACAGTTGCTATTTCAAATTATAAAAAAAAGATAGACACATTTTCATAGACAAATATGAACAAACAGCCTCACTATATGAGCAAACAAATACAAAACACATTTTAACCCTTTCGGCTGATAAAAAAAAATGGTTGTTCTGTTTAATCAGTTTGGTGACTTTTGTTTTTACTCTTGAAACACTAGTGATTTTACACTTCATAATTCACTAGCAGAAACGTAGCCCCGCCCGTAAGTTTTGTGTATTGTGGGTGGAACCACATTTGTGCTTTTTACCACTTTATTAGTTTTTTATATATTTTTGTTTTATTGTTTTCTATTTTTTGTTAATAAATATGATACAGTTAGTCCACATATTTGTTTATTTATTTATACATAATATGAGATTTCTTTGAAGTTGCTTAGTTTAAAACATTTGTAGTCTTTACTTAACAATGTCAATTTTACATGACCCAAAGTTTTTCTGGTTCTAACTGGCAATGAAAAATACATTTTAGGATGGTGATTCTTCCTCATTCTTGCCAAACCAATGTGGCGGGAGGAATAAACGACTTCATTAAACTGAAGAAGTGATACATTTCAGTTGTATCTGAAATGTTATATATTTTTTGTGTACATGTGATTGTTTTACATCCAAACAAGTTTTCAAGCCAAACAAATACCTGGAGATTGAACTCAAGATTTGTTTTGACCATACAAGCTACTTTACAGATGCAGTCTTATAATTTCATTTCCATTGATTCATAGATTCCACCGATCCATAGAAGGAAGTGAGGGATTCATTTTGCCTCACCCGTCCATCTAGAGTAGAATGGATTCTTTTGTGAGTGATGTCAGAGACGTTGATGTGGAACAGGAGAGCTTGGGTGGATAGCTTAGGCTGTTGTGAGATTCTGTCATCTCTCTGGCATGTCTGCCGATTTCTATTGTCAGACCCTCTCCTAAATATGTTTCCCCTGCCAGAAACTGCCTTTCTTTGAGAAGTTTTGCAGCATTTCCCAATTAGAGTCTCCTTTTTGTGACACTCTCTTCCGGTTTGACCTTCAGAGTTTCACCTTCTACCGTGTTTCTCTAGTTGATTAAAGTATCCGCATTTTAGGATTTTTTTCATCCAAAGTGACTTTCATTACATAATTGTTAAACTGTAAAAATACTGTATTTTATTCTGGAATGTTGCGTTCTTAATGCATCAGGTTACGCTCAAAAATATATCAGATTACTGTAATCTGAATTAATAAAATAATTTGAAACGTGATGGATTTTTTGCAATTTGGCAGCTTCTGAACCCGATTACTTTCACAGATTACAGTAATTGAAAATGTATCATGGTTCAGAACCTTGGCGATCTTTGCTTCCTGACATGTTCTGACAGATTACACTTTCAGATTACAGTAATTTGAAGAAATTGGTCAGAACACGATTGTTGCATTTTGCTCAATCTGTATCAGGTGACTTATTCAAATTACAGTAAATTTAAAATGATTTGGTTCAGAACCTAGATGATCTTTGATCGTTACCATATTGATCTCGATATTTTGCCTGATTGTTTAGTTCCAGGGTTGTTTAAAGGGACATTTTTCACACGGCAGCTTCGCCCTGGACAATTAGTCGTATAAAAGCATAAGTGCTTTTGTATGGATTTTTATCCAGACAGACTTAGTGATGCTGAGACCGAGTGAAAGATAATTGCTTGAGTAAAGCTTTTATAATTCACTGAGATGTTACACAAGCGCATCTGATAAGGATGTTGCAAGGCAAGGGAAAAAAATCGTTTTGAGTGTCGCGCTCCACTGACTGACAGAGAGAAGGTTCTGTGCATCATTGCTTCACTTGATTGGTTTAAATTACCAATTATTAGCATGTAAAAGCTTTATTATGTAAAATCATTAAGCTCATAAACAATTTAATACAATTACGCTCAGTAGTGTCTGTGTGTGTGTGTGTGTGTGTGTGTGTGCGTGTGTGTGTGTGTGTGTGTGAGGCTGTTCAAATTTAAATCTGATCAATGTAAATATAGATCTTGCTCTTTGAAATGTTGGGATTATACTTCACATGTCAAACGCCAACCACAAATCATCTCATGCATTACATAACTTTTTTTTTTGACTAGATCAACTATATCGACTGTAAAGCCAGTTAAAATAAAACTGGGATCATCCAATTGGTTATTATGCAGAATAAAATGTTTGTCACCTAAAAATGTATTTGAATTTTTGGTAAAATAAATTCCAGGGTTTATTCTTCTCGTTGATGTTAATTCAAATCATCATTGTGAGTTTGCTGATCTTTGGATATAAGCAAATATGGGAGAAATTAATTATTACAGGTAATTGATTAATTATTAATTATGATTGTTATAATGAATAATACATAATTCATGATTTATATTTTGATTAAATACATGGCCGCACTTTGTATTGATTTGGTGTAAATTGCTGGAGAAACTTAAAAACAGAAGATAAACGGAGTTTATAGTTTGTAGTCAGTTAAAAACATTTCTATAGTAGAATCTATAAAAGCTTTGTCAAAACATCTCATATCGGTTTCTTTAACCTGTTCAAGAATGTGAACAGTGAAACACTCACACGCCGATGAAATCATTTAAATGGGTCAGATGGTTTCAGGATGAGAGAACGCATGGCTTTTTTTCTTTTTAAAGAGCGTGGGATCGGGAAAATCCCGGACAGAAATATCAGGAGACTTGATATCCTGTTCTGGCTTAGCAAGTTCTTTGACATTACTCAAGGTTTTTTTGCTCAGTCTGAAGGGAGATCCAAATACTTGTTTTCCCCTTCACTTTTTAAAAAAATATGTGATGTTATAATGTGAAATGATGTGTTGTATAAATGATTATAAATTAGTATTACCACCAGCTCTCTGGCATTGGCAAGCTGCGCTGACACATTGAGTTCCTTATGAGTCTCAGTTGTGCGCGTGCGGTGCTTCTGCAATCATCTTCTGCTTTTCTCTTATTAGGTCTTCTAGAAGAAAAAAAATGATCCATGAATTTATCTTCTCATTGTTCCACTATGTCGCTGTTCATTGATTCCCTTTTCTCGTCAGTACACGTCAACGTCTGTCAGATGGACTGACGTTGGGAGATCGGATTCGATGCTTCTCACTCTATAACACGCCAATGAGCGTCAAGTGCATGAATTTGCATACGTCACCTTAGATCCCGTGTACAGACAGGTGTATAAATAGGACGTACGTCGTCATGCACATAACTCTCTCTGATTGAAGCTCGGTCGATGATCGCTCTTCAATACCTTGGCGAAAGCTCTTCGTTGGATCTGCAGTACAGTAATCCCGCGTTTATCGCGGTAGATACGTTCCAAGCACAACCGCGATAGGTGAAAATCCGCAAAGTGGAGGCACAACATTTACATGTTTATTTAACACTTATTCAGACTTTTAAAACACTTTTTTCAAGTAGTATTCTTTATTAATGTTAACAAACATCTCCCCACCGCACACGTCGTCCCCGCGGAGATGTTAATTTTCAAAGGGTGGAAACGGGGGAATCGTGCAGGAGCGCGCGCGCAGACATGGGCGGCATTTTCCATAGCTGGCGGCCCGGTAGTGGTCGCGGGGAGACGGCCGACACAGCGATTCGCATCTCCGCGGCGATTCGTCTCGAGACACTGCGAGCATCCTCCGCCGAGATACAGTCGGGAAAAATGAATCCGCAAATATATGTAATAAAGAAAAAAAATCCATGAAACAGTGAATCTGCGATAGTCGAACCGCAAGGTAGCAAGGGATTACTGTACTCCCAGCTACTACTCTTCCGAAGATCCTTGGGTTTGAAGCAAGAACTCTCTGGTTATGTCGGCGAGAGCATTTTGCTAAAAGAATTCTAAACTAAATGCTAAAAATTATTCTAAACGCTGACACGTCTTTTTAAAGATGAAGTCGCGTTTATGCAAGTCCCAGAACTGTGGTAAGTGGCTGTCGCCGTCAGATGAGCATGAGCGCTGTATTCGCTGTTTGGGTGTGGCACATGCGAAAGCGGCGTTCGTGTCGAGCTCCTGTAAGGTGTGTGAAAGCATGCCGATGGCGACGTTACACAAGAGACGAGATTTCTTTCGGGAAAACCAGTCTGATGCTGCAGCATCTTCTGTCAGCGAGGATCAAGCCGCTGTGGCTTCTTGACCGGCTGATGAAGAGTGCCGTGATAGAGTGGACGACGAGCTGTGTCGTCCATCTCTTTCTCCAAGCTCGTTTCATGCTTTCTCAAGCCAGGTTGCTAGAGCTGTAAGTTTCAGGAAACTTTCAGATTCCTTACCGGGTTCATCCCACGACAAACAGTCGCTTGAGTTGCCGTTGTAGGACGACTCGCATTCGGTGGTGCGAGTCGTCCTTCATGAAGACATGGTTGTTGCGCCTGCAGAGATGCTGGTGTGACCACGCTATGACACTCCGTTTGCGGACATGCTAGTTCGGATCGCAAAGAAGGTGGGCTTGGAGACAGAGGTTCCATCTCAGCCTGTCCCTTCGCGATTGAATGACTGGTACATGGGGAAGTCCACTGTCTTACACCAGCCGGCCCTCACAGTGCCGTTCTTCCCCGAACTGCATGAAGAGCTGACCAAAACATGGCAAGCCCTTTTTTTGACACAAATGCGTTATGGCAGTGACAATTTCCTCTCTTCCCTCATGGGCGGTCAATCACGGGGTTACTCGGACATTCCCCCCACAGAGCGAGCCATTGCGACATTTCTATGAACCATCGTCTGACCAAGCTACGACTGTCCAAAGCTACCGACACAACCGTCGCAAGCCCTGAAGGCGAAAGGTTACGCGTTCAACGGTCAGACCGCCTCCGACACAGAAGTGGAGCTACCACCTATGGTGCTAACCAACTTGACTGTAAAAAAAGACTGAGTCTCGGGCACAGCGCCGTGTCTGATCCCCCACCTAGTGTCTGGGTACGTGGTGTCAGCCCCGGCGGGAGTGAGGGGACGTTGTTTAGGAAGCCCCGTGCAGCCTCAAACCTCAGAAGGGAAGTTGCGAGGTCCTCCCGCCTTACGGCCGGGGGCCTGCGACCCAAAGGTTTCCTGGAATGTGCTGAAATGTCTCAGGAACGTACTCGTCATGCCCCGCTTGTGGGTGCCGTGCAAGCGGTTCTAGAGGATCCTCAGCCACAGAGGCAGACTTCACATGCGGCCCTTACAATTCTGGATACACCTGAACCCGCAGGTAGTAAAAGTGGTTTGGTACGATTTCGGTCAAGCTCAGATAGATCTGTTCGCTTCAGACAAATCGACCCATTGTCCACTCTGGTTTGCACTGAGCGAAGCGTCTCTCGGTATAGATGCATTTGCCCACTCATGGCCTCACCACATGCGGAAGTACGCCTTCCCGCCAGTTTCCCTGATTCCCCTGCTCCTGAGTCGAGTTAGGAAGGAGGGTCATCAGGTTGCTCTGGTTACGCCGTACAAGACCTGGACGTCGGAGCTCATGGCTCTGGTGACGTCACCTCAGAGGAAGCTACCACTGAGAGTGGACCTCCTCTCGCAAGCACTGACATCCACGACCAGACCTCTGGAACCTCCATATCTGGCCGTTGGACGGGATATTAGAGGAACTACCACTGTTGGTACAGGACACTATCGCACAGGCCTATGCACCGTCAAACAGACGGTTGTACACGTTGAAATAGCAGACTTTCGTCACCTGGTGACGCAGATTAATTGGCACAGATTAATTACGGAAGTCAGGGTACTACTGTATATAAATAACTAATTTACCAGAATAACAGAAATAAAAAAAACCTTTTCCACGCAGCGACATTTAGCAGTGGGTAAATAACACTGGAAGAAATAAAAATAAATAAAATAAAATAGACAAAATGGGGAGCTCTGTTCTCTGTCAGTCTGAACTCAGACAGTCTGTGCAAACCGGAATACAACCATTCATGGACATACAGTAGCAAATAGAATCATAGCACCCCCTGCTGTAGATATACTCTTCTACTACATTTCGAGATTCTGTAATATTTAACGTTCTACCTTTTTATTTATTACTCAAGTAATAAGGCACAAGTTAAATTTGTTAAACAAAGTAAAAATATTATTGTTAAGAGAAGCTAGATAGAATAGCAAGAATATTAGGTTTCTGGAAATCTAGAACACCAAGAACTTAAGGAGGTGCTTATATTTGCATATTATTAGAATTTTTGAAAATTTTAGGGTGCTTATGTTTGCGTAAATACGGTATTTAATACATTCCTTTAGAGATCGAACCCATGTTCTCCACCTCTAGTGTTGCAAACCCAGAAAAAAGGGGAAGTAGCAGAACAATCAGTTGGTCGAGTAATGAGAAGTGTTATTATTTACATACGTATGTAAACAAGGTAATAGAAGTTTACTCTTCAAATTATTACAGATAGCGGGTAGAGGGTAGCGTTGGAGGTGTGAGTTTGAGGCAGACAGAGACTTTCTGTGCATGTTTACCCTGGTCAGGCGTGGATTTCATCCGGGTCTCCAATTTCCATGGAATGCTATTTTTGCCTGACTGACACATTTGAGTTAAATCCACACGAGAACGATCATTTTACCCATTTTTACTCTGTTTCTTTTGCTTCCTCAGCCTGAAGTCGGTTCTCTCAAGCCCTCCTTCCACTGGGACACTAGACCTCTCCGGCATCCCTCTGGGGGTGAAAGACATGGAGCGTCTGTGTGCCTATCTCCACCATCATGCCACCCGCATCTGCAGCATAGAGCTGGGCTTCACCGAGCTCACAGATGACGCCTTCACCTTGCTCCTTCCCACACTGGCGTCCCTTCCTCGCCTAGAGACTCTGGCCTTGAATGGCAACAGGCTGACGCGCTCTGTTCTTAAGGAGCTCACTGACTCTTTAAAAGACACAGACAGCTTTCCCAGCGTCACCTGGATCGACCTGGGGAACAATGTGGACATCTTCTCCCTCCCACAACCCTTCCTGGTGAGCCTCCGCAAGCGCTGCCCCAAACAGGGCAACCTCCCCACCATACTGGAGTTTGGGGAAAGTCAGGCCAGCGAGCTGGAGTGTCGAATGGACGAAGACGATGCAGACGACACCAACAGGACGGAGAGCATGGGAGAGCTCAGGTCCGAGGTGGAGGAAGAAATGGATGGTGAGATGGAAATTGAAGGAATGGTGGAGGAGCTTCTGGACTTTGACAGGGAGGTGCAAGGAAAGGAGGACGAGGACGACAGCATGTGGACCTTGGAAGAGCAAAGACTGGTGAAAGTTCCAGTCACGGAGAGGAACAAGTCAAAGAGAGCGTTCAAAGCGGAAGGTGAAGAAGACCTGCAGAGCCAGTCTTCCCATCTGTCCTACTCCAGCCAGTCACAGCATTCCTCCGGAGCCATAGAACCTTTGAGGGAAGATTCTCTCCCAGAACTGTTGACTTGTCATTCAGACAACCCAACCTGAATATAGCAACTTTCTAATGTGGTTTTTAACCTTTGTCCCTTTAGAAAAACCGTACAGAAGCCCAGATGGTTGGTTTTTCAAATGCAAGCTAAAGATCAAGAGAGTTGGTAGGGTTGACAATCGATGAGGGGTCAGTGGAGACGTTTCTCACTTTACGTACCAAACTCACCGGTCACTTCATAACGGTCAGCTGTTCAATTCATTGAGCTGACATTGCTGACCTTGCCCATCTTTAGGTAGGTAGGTATATACTTTAGTAATCCCTGAGGGAATTTTTTTAAATTTCCATAATTCTTTATGCCGTCAGTGTAGCCTCATGTTTACTTCTTGCAGGACGACATATCTTGCTGCAAAGCTCAAATATTCTCAAACTGGTTAGTGATTAAATACAGTAGCTTCCCGCTTAAGTACTCAAAATGTTTTGCTAAAAGTCCAAGATTTATCATCCACGTCATGAACCGGGCAGGTCACATGTCGAGCAGAAGTGGATAATAGTTACACAAGGCTCTTGCAATGATTTTGCAATGTTGAGTGTCATTGAGACACTTGAGGTTTCTTTGGCCTGTGGGTGTCGCCCACTGGGGGTGTTAAGTATGCTCCTCTCGTTTAAGTGCGCACCTCTCAGGACCATTTGCATACTTAATTGGGATGCTGTACTTAAATAGCCTCCAGGTCACCAATCAAACGCCTGCAGCAGATCCACAGTCTCATCATTTCAACATGAATTGTTCAGGTAGTTCTGAAGACAGAAAGATGGCAAACCACTAGTAGCCAGTGAGATTATATAATAGACCCTCTTTCAAGGTTTTGTTTCAGGAAGTCATGCTCACTGCTCATCGCCCGCCTATGTGCCTCCTCGACGCCCTGCTGGGTCACACAGAAGTCTAGCCTCAGTTCTGGAAGTTCAAAGCAAGTCAAAAGCGATCGTGGTGTGGAAACCTTGCGATCTCTTGTGGATTCGTGTGTTGATCTATGCATACGGCTGCAGGTCTGGTGTTCTCTCCAGGAGAATCGAAGTTAGTTCAGTCCATTTGGATCGTTGAATATGCATGTCCCATGTGTCGGGGGATGAATGGGACACAGACGATCTGGTATTAAGTGCCCCTAGGTTAGACAGTAGATAGCCAAATCTGAGACGTGCGTGTGCGCTTTATTCTGGAACAGGGGTCTCAAACTCGCGGCCCGCGGGCCGAGACGATATTTTGTGGCCCCCACCTTATCATTAAAGTTTAATGTAAGTGAGGCCCGCGAGAAAAAAAAAAAAATAAATAAAATAATAAATAGAAAATCTATTATCTAGGTCTACCGAAATAAAAAAATATTTTACTCAGAACAGGCGCGAGCAGAGCACAAGCAAAAGCTCTCCACATTTCGTGATGCTGCTCTCTTTCCTACACACACACACACACACAGGCTGCGTGTGGCACGCTCAGCTTTTCTCTCTCTCTCTCTCTCTTTCTCTCTCTCTCTGCGTGCGCTTCTCAGCTCTGCTCTTTAAGGTAAAAGCGTGGAGCTTCACAAATGAACGAGTCACACTCACACGGTGGATTTCAAGCGTATTCCCAAAATACGAGTCCGCTCTTAAAGGGGCAGGGCACTTTTCCCACAAATCTTTAAAATTATAATGCAACCATACCAATAACAAATTAAACCTTAAATATAAATAACAATAAGGTAAATAGATTAATACCAACCTAAATAAACAGGGTTACTTTGATTTTGTGCTTCTTTTACCATCAAGAATGTCTGAATAGTTTTATCATTTCTATAGGCTTAAAGAGCATCTGAACAGGTCGTTTATTAAGTAGTGAAAAAATAACGTGATGATATTTTAAGGGTTACTTCTCGTCTTATTGCGGAAGGGTGTGTGTGCTTGGAGCTTTAGTATCCCGATGGGCCCAAAATAACCAGAATTGACTTTATATGAAACACAAAAATGGGTTTCTACTCATTTCTATCTTTCCACTTTTCTCTCACTTCTTTCTCCTGACTTATAAGGGGGTCTAAACAGAATACCACAATCTCACAGCTGCACTGGGGGGGTCGACTAATAAGCGGATCGACTTATAAGTGAGTAAATCCCCCTCTGCTCCCTTCTTGAGAGACACACTCACACTTATTGCCTTTTGCGCTCTTCCTCTCCCTCCTTTTTTATTTTTTTTGTTTTCTGCGCACAACACACAAACGGGTCGCTGTCACAAACATATTGATACTTTACAGAAAAAAAAATTGGTTCGGAGCGCACGTGGTGCCCCCCATGTGACATGAAAAAATGCCGCCCTGGGTGACTGCCCCGTTCGTCCATGCCTAGAACCGCCACTGATGACGTATATTGCGGAAAAACCTGATGCGGCCCAGCTTCACCCCGACTCTGCCTAATGCGGCCCCCAAGTAAATTGAGTTTGAGACCCCTGTTCTAAAACAAATTGAATCTGCGGAGCAAAGACTTGAGAAATATAGTGTTTGGCTGCGTAATATTAATTTTATATTGTTTCTGCTTGACTTGAACCTTAAAACACGTTGTGGAAGACAAGGTGGAAGTTTTGAAGACAAGTCTTGTTAGCGCTGTTAGCATAGGTCCTTTAATGAATACAGTTATATACACATTTTTTCTGTTTATTCGGTATACATTCAATCTTCATGTGTTTCATACCTCGACTTAGTGCCTGATACTTAAATACAATTCGACTGCATTTTTTTTCTGTATTACACTGTTACAAAAGTATTATTTTAAAGCTAATGTATGATTTGTGTATGAAACGTCCCGTATAGAATAGTTCACTTTATGAATTCAATATTCATTTGCGTAATCTAATTAAAGTTAACCAAAATGTTTTATATATTAAAGACTGTAGTGTACTTTTGAACACTTCGTGACTTTTAAAATATCTACAAAAATATCAACACGCATATACACGTCTTTGTTCGCTTTATTTCCGGGCAGGTTCATTTGAAGATGCTAGTAGCAAAAGTGAACAGCAATACAGTAAATGAAAAAAAAAAACAATATTTAAGAGAATAAAAATGTATTTGACTGTGGGTATCAAACCAATAAACGTTTAACAGATATGTAAACCACTTTCTTTGTGCTTGAGTGACAGTGCTCGAACTGATTAGAATCGCAGTGCTGGGATAAAAAAATATCACAAAAGAATTGATTACGAATACCAGTGCTGGGATTGTGATAAAAAATAAAGAGTTCCACTGCATCAGTAACAATCAACTGTTCTGTACGTGACTGACATCTAGTGGTTGGAAGTTACGTCTTTTTCGGACGATTTGGTCTTCTTTGACGTAAATAGCTAATACAGTATACCGTCCGTATCGAAGTTCAATTCTACAATGCAAATATTGTATTCTCCTGTATTTAAATCTCAGACTCAGAAAAAATATGATCAGGCTGAAACACTGTTTGTTTGGGATTAAGGACATTTTCACGAATTTATTTGAGCAACTGCTCACAGTAATATAGAATGGAGGTTTTAATTACCGGTAACTTGAGCCACCGATTGCAGATCAAACTGTATTTAACCCTCATTTTCCTCAAGGTGGCGCCACAGAACCCTAAACAGTTAAGCCCTAAACGGAACAGGCAACTTTTCACAGTTGGTTATAGTTGGTTTAGATTATTAGTGAAAAATTTGGAATTTTATTTTCATTATTGTAGCTATAGTTACATGTTTCCCCATTTTGAAAAAGATAAACACTAAACTTTAACATTAACGATGAACTTTTTTGTCAAGTATTGAAATATTTTCAAACATAACTCCTAAACTAATTATAATTGGGTAGACACAAATAAACGACATTAGACATTAATTGCAATGAAGTGAAACTGTTTGTTGTGCGAAAAACATTATAGAAGTTACGTTTGGCATGTTAGTCCAAACAGCGTCCCCTACAGCGCCACATTAAGGTCAATAATGCTCATATTTTGTCATATTCTCTGTACTTGATTTTTGCAATATTATTGAACCCAGTTTCAAGTATTTAATATTTAACTCCACTAAGGATTCGTCATAGTTATTATTTTGTTGGTCAATCTTTTGTCTTGTCAATCTTGATAAAGACACATTCCATTAAAATACTAGTAAAATTTAATTCAGTCAATCAAATCAATAAAAAAAATTATTCAAATTTGACGTCATTACCTTACCAAAATGGCGGATAAGGCGGCACCATTTGGACGTCTAACGCGTCGCTGCATCACATCCGGGAAGTAAGGTCAAAATTGTTTCCCTTGTCCGCCATTTGAAATATTTGAACTTCCTTGTGACAACTTCCAATGTACGTTTTGGTTTACTGTGAACATTACCCAGAAGATCTAGGCGAGCAGTCGCGGTTTTAGTGGCTCGGGCGCTTTGGAATTTCCGCGTCTGGCTTTTGCTCTCCCGATCGCAGCAAAAAAGCGTGGAAAAGTGTGCGAATGCTGCGCGTATTCGAAACGTGTTCGACAACGGAACGCGGTAAAGTTTTTGCATGAGTTGAACGCTGCTTGCGGATACGGAGAGGCGAAGGGAAGGCCTGTGAAGCCCGGGCTCGTTTCTTGTGCTAGTCATGGCCGGAAATTTTGATTCAGAGGACCGAGGGAGCTGGTATTGGGGTCGATTAAGCCGGCAAGAGGCGGTTTCGTTGCTCCAAGGGCAGCGGCATGGAGTGTTCTTGGTGCGGGACTCGATCACCATTCCCGGGGACTACGTGCTTTCAGTGTCTGAGAATTCCAAAGTCTCCCATTACATAATAAACAGCATCAGCAGCAATCGCCAGTCCGGACCGGGTAAGTGATGCATGCAAAATCCCGCCAGCAGCTAGATGCTTTACCGCTACTTTAGCGCAAACGTTTCGCTGGGAACAAACATGTCTGCTTGGTGTGAAAGTATGACATTTTTGTAGTTTTTTTTTATCGAGTCATCGACAGGAGTCTTATTGAAGTAAAATTACGCATTTTGGATCTTTTAATGTTTAGACCCGCAGCATTCTTTATTGTATCACTTTTACATATACAAAATCTACTTTGCCGTGATTTGCCGAGAATGCCGTGATTTGCCCCATAGTTTTCAGTCTACAAGGCGTTTTTTTCACAAGCATTTTGCATAATTCTAAATGCACATTACAGTCATAAAGTACTCTTTTCGTTTCATTTCTGTGTTGGCTGCCTTTAAATCACAATTTTTTTTGTGTTCAGGTGTCGCACCTCCTCGCTTCCGGATCGGGGATCAGGAATTTGACGCTTTACCGGCCCTGTTGGAGTTCTACAAGATCCACTACCTGGATACCACCACTCTCATCGAGCCCATCAACAAAGCCAAGCACGCCTCCTTCATCAGCGTCAACGCAGGAACGGGAGGAGCTCCTCCACGGCTGGAGGAAGAGTATGTCCGTGCCCTGTTCGACTTCCCCGGAAACGACGACGAAGATCTTCCGTTCCGCAAGGGCGACGTTCTGCGGGTGCTGGAGAAGCCTGAGGAACAGTGGTGGAACGCCCAGAATTCCGAAGGCCACATGGGGATGATTCCCGTGCCCTATGTGGAGAAGTATCGCCCGGCCTCGCCGACATCGGGAGCCCCCGGAAGCGGATCGGTCGGAGGTTCCGGCGCTCAAGGCAATTCTGACGGTCACAGCTCTCAGTCTCCACCTCTGCTGGGCGAGCCAGGTCAGTACGCACAGCCGACGTCTTTGCCCAACCTCCAGAACGGCCCGGTTTTTGCCAGGGCGATCCAGAAGCGAGTCCCCAATGCTTACGACAAGACCGCTCTGGCTTTAGAGGTAACAGACATTACCGTTACCTGCCACATCACATCTGAATCTTTCCGAGATCTCACCTTTGTTTCCATCGTTGTTTCAGGTTGGAGACATGGTGAAGGTGACCAAGATCAACGTAAACGGGCAATGGGAGGGTGAGTGCAAGGGAAAGCATGGCCATTTCCCCTTTACCCACGTCCGTTTGCTGGACCAGCACAATCCGGAGGACGAACTGAGCTGAAAAATGCCGACGACCTTCCCCAGCTGCCCTTAGATGTACACACGCATCCTCACCACGCCCGGCTACTTCACCCGATCCGCTTGCCATTTCTTCGAGTTCGCCGCCATTCCCACGATAGGTTCATACGCAATAATTGAAGCTGTTTCCTGAGCAAACACTCAACTGAAGGACAAAGAGAAGAGCATGAACTTCTTAAAACGGCAAGTTCTGTGTCAAAACGAAAGATGTTTCTTTTTTTTCCTTTTGGTATGGTTCATGGATGTGCTCCCACACTACAAATTATCACAAGATGCTGTCAAGAATTCTTCACCATTCTGTGTTTTAAACGTCATGGTTGGTCGCATTCGTCGCATGGCGAGTCCTGCTGTGGCTAGGAAGGTCCGGGTAGCCTCACTGCATTTAGTTATTTATGCACATTTTTATAAGTCGGGAAGCCAGTCCCACAGCATTACTCACTACCGCTACGTAACTTTGTATAACAACGTTTTCATAGTATGTTTATCGGAAACGCTACGACTTCGCTCCTGTCACTGTTATTGCTGTACTTGAGTATTAGTCTGAATGCGAGTGTGTTGAATGTCTAGCGCTAGTTTCATATAACACCAAGTGTCGCCCTGCGATAGATTCCAGTTGTTTTTAAACGAAAAGCAGACAGTGTGACTGCTCCGCTCGCGCGAAAGCCTTTTGCCAAAATTGTCCCTTGCCAAGTTTGAAAACAAACCACGCGAGAAGTTGTCTCTGCTCCTGAGTGTGGCCCAACTAGCTAGAAGTGGTTATTTCTAGAACAAACCTTTACAATATCGGTGGCTGTAAAGATCCGTTCAAACCTGGCTGATGCTCTTTGATTTTGCACAGACTCCTGTTTTATTTTTTTGGTTTTTAAAGACTGATTTCTGTTGTTTTAGCGTGGGAACATTTACCTTTTCTCCACCGATTAGCATTTTCAAATCAAATTCGTTTGTGGTTGGCCTGTGTGTTTTTTTAAATCTCAAAGGCTGATTTCCTTTTAATTGTTAAAGCCTTCGACACTATTGGTTGTAGTTATACGCTTGAGAACGGGTAACTGAGAAGAACTGAGAAGTCTAATTTTTAACGCTAATAAACAGGCTGCCAGAACAACACTATGAATTATTCATGTTTTCACCCTATATTTTGGGATGTTTTAACGTTTTTAAACCGGTTGACTAACTTTGTTTGGTAACGATGACAATCACAAGCTTCTCGCTTCGGTTTTCGCCGTCACGTCTAAATGTTGAGATGTTGTGTGTGTAGAGTAGCTAAACATTGTGCGCATGGTGTGACCGCAAAGCCACTGTGTCGCGGAATCGCCACTTAATGATGAAGGACTTTGATATTCACTGTCTAATGTCTCAGTGTTGTTGGATCAGAAACTTAAATCAACCGTAAAGCTTCCAGAAGATTCTCACGCAAATGATTGACCCTGATGCCTTTCGCTCTCATCCCCATCGAACAACTCTGAACCTTTTAAATTTTACCCAAAGTATTATCTTTAGAATCTGATCATCAACACAGTAATTGTGGAATTAATCTCGTGTTTTCCTTTCAGTGCATCTGTCTGTCAGAGCCATGTTTTAAGTCCCGAATAAATCTTGTTTTTTTTTTTTGTTTTGTTTTTTGTTACGGTTTTATTCTTGTAAATGAAATAAAGTTGACCCTGTGTAATGCAATGCAGACTTTTAACTTTGCTTTACGGTTCTGTGTGAGTAAAAGAGATCAAATTTTTCTCTCTTGAAAAAGTATTCATAGAATCCTAATTCAAAACGTTTTTATAAATAGCCAAATAGTAACAAGTAACCTCTTAAATTAACTAAATTGTTAATTAACATTGTGTGCAGAACTGTTGTATCGATTTACATAAAAATGTACATATGTGTACTGCATCTACTATATTACATATAAATGTTATATATAACACTCAAATTTGTAGTACATCATAGTATAGTATCTATAGCACACCACACCATATGGCTGCCCACTGCTCCGAGTTAGTGTCTGATCGGATGGGTTAAATGCAGAGAAAACATTTCCCCATGAGGGACCAATAAAGGTTGAATTATTATTATACCTGTGTATGTATTTTAAAATGTTTTTTTTTGTGTGTGTTAACTTGACTACAGTATATCCTATAGATCTACACTACATAAAATAAATGTACAGTATTTTTATACATACATAAACGCACACTCACATACTGTATATAAATAAAAACAGATATTACAAATCTTAGTTTCACTTTTACTTTTTACACATTCATACATATGGAATAGAGCGTTTCGTGCAGGTGCTCGTGTTTAGATGCATACATAAAGACGATCAGTCTTTTGTTTTTTTTAACAAAATAAAAGCATAAAACCCAGCCTTCGTCCAGCGAGAGAGAGGGAGTGTGTGGAGGAGATGCTCGGAGTGAAAGTTCCCGGATGAAGGTGTAACGCCATCTTTACTCCACCATTCAAGCCGCAGCTGTTGCTCGCACGGGGCCTGCCGGTTCACTCACACTCCTCGGTTACTCCCAGTCGCTCACGAAACACGCTCGCCGCCAACTATCCAACATGGGTGATCGGGAGGATTTGGTGTATCAGGCCAAGCTGGCCGAGCAGGCGGAGAGATATGACGGTAAGACGCGGCAAAAGGAACCGTATTTTTTACAAAGCGAGTGATCGGGTGGGCTACACGAGCGGGCTCGGTCGCCGAGGAATCCGTCACGCCCGTGTATTTAACCATCGAATCAACTGTGCTTTTTCTAACCGCGGTGGTGTGTTTTGTTTTTACCCGATACGTTGCTGTATGGAAACGGCATCGGGGTAATTGTAGAACGGCGTGTAAAGATGGAGACGATTATTGAGGAGACAAAATGGCGGAGAGTTAGTGGGTGAGGCAAGCTGTTGCTAGCCATGGCGGAGGGGGTGGCTGCGGTCTTCGAGGCTCGTGTAGGCGAAGGACCGTTGGAACAGGCGATGCCTTCGGTCGAAATCGACCGAAATCGGCACACGACGCGCTAATTTCGCCGTGGCGTTCGTACATCCGCGCCGCGTGAGGTGAGATAATGGCTGCGTCTCGGAGCGTATGAGCCGCCTACTTGCTCCGCGAGTCCGCTGAGATTCTTCAATGCGTTTCCCAAGACTCGTTTAGGGGCTTAATCGCAGTCTAGTTCTGGGAATCGAAGGTGTTTTTCGAATCGAGTCTTCATTTAATCGTCGATTAGTTGTCGCTTCGACGTGACGAATCGTCTTGCAATGGAATACGGGTGTTTGTCCGCCTTAATTAAAAAAAGAATATACCGCGTACCTGAGGTTTTGTTTTCGAATGTACGCTAATCAAATCATGTGACTCAATTAGAATTTCACTTGAATTGTCGTTCTCATGTAGTGTGTGGAGTAGGTATTACAACAAAGCAAAACTACTGACATACAAGAAATGCAATAAACACCATTGTGTGTGTCATTCCACATCAAATATCATTAATAATAATTTATTAACTCTTACTTCTTGTCGTGAGCAAAATAACTTCTTGTTCTTCCGAACCTATGTTTAAATCCACCGAGGGAACAGTCCCAACACGCTGCTTCTCTGATTCCAGAAATGGTCGACTCCATGAAGAAAGTGGCTGGGATGGACGTGGAGCTAACGGTTGAGGAAAGAAACCTGCTCTCAGTGGCGTACAAGAACGTTATTGGGGCAAGACGGGCGTCCTGGAGGATAATCAGCAGCATCGAGCAGAAGGAGGAGAACAAGGGTGGAGAAGACAAATTGAAAATGATTCGGGAGTACAGGCAAACGGTGAGGCGTTGGCGTCCCAGCCGCTCTGTGCCGCTAACCTCTGCGCTTTCACCTCCAGGTTGAGACTGAATTGAAGTCGATCTGCAACGACATCCTTGACGTATTGGACAAGCACCTAATCCCAGCAGCAAACTCCGGGGAATCCAAGGTCTTCTACTACAAAATGTACGAGGGCCACAAAGCGTTGAGCGCATCAAGGCGTCTCTCGAGCCATCTCTAAACACTTTCTATTTCTCTGTTTGCTGCTTCAGGAAGGGTGATTACCACAGGTATCTCGCCGAGTTCGCCACAGGAAACGACAGGAAGGAGGCTGCAGAAAACAGTTTGGTTGCTTACAAAGCTGCTAGCGATATTGCAATGACAGACCTCCAGCCCACACACCCCATCCGTCTGGGCCTGGCTCTTAACTTCTCTGTATTCTATTATGAAATCCTCAACTCCCCTGATCGCGCTTGCAGGTTTGTGTTCTCTGATTTAGTTTTTTTTTTTATTGTTACTTATTGGTTCAAAATCCATTTACTTCCACGAGGACCAAGTTGATACACAGTCGATTTAAAAGGAAATATAAGCATGTGTCTACCTTGATTTTTTTTATTATTTTTTTTTTTTTATTAAAAACTAATGAAATTCTATGTGTTACATTTTCTGGAATTTTGGTTCCTACTCTGTTTTGGTGCGCTTTCTGTGTAGTTTGGCAAATGTTTTTTTTTTCTCTGTTTAATCTTCTAAAGCTCAATAAATATTGTGCCAGAACAAATCGCAATAATAATTATAGGCTCTATTAGAGGAAAATGGCTGTCTACCATTCATAAAGTACAATGATGTTTTTTTTTTTTTTTTTTTTTTTTTTTTTTTTTTTTTTTTTAAATACCCCATTGCTACCCAGTCATTTATGTAGGGTTTGTGTAGCAATTTTCAAAAATCAAATAGTATTTTCCAAATGGTTTAATAAATCATATTGTTATAAGGTATTTCAGTATTTAAAATTTGTTTAGAATTTTTTTTTACGCTTTACCTCAAAATAAAGTACTTTGTTTATTTTAAATATGCCCATCACCTGTGATTAGTAGTTTGACATTAGTGATGTGTTATAGAAGTATTAGGTTGTACTCAGGGAGTCAGTGCTCTGATCCGTTATGTTCATGTTCACGTGTCTTCAGGTTGGCGAAGGCAGCGTTCGATGATGCTATCGCTGAACTGGACACGTTGAGTGAAGAAAGCTACAAGGACTCCACACTCATCATGCAATTGTTACGTGACAACCTGACACTATGGACTTCAGACATGCAGGGAGACGGTAAGACTCCATCACGGGCCTCCGTGTAGATGCAGAGGCCGATCAGCATTTATTTTAAGCTCGTGGAGGTATCAAGGTGACATCGAGTTATTTTTAGAGTGATTGTGTCTGAGTGTCCCGATTTAGGAAGCGTGAGGCACGGTTTGGAGCCGTTTGTGCCTCGGACGGTTAAAAGCAAAGCCGTCACAAAGGATGGTGTTGGTTATTAGTGCATTTTATCAGGACTTTAGATTAGTAAATCATCTGGTGCCTTCAAAGACCCTGTGATGTTTTATGACACCACTTTCTAAAAAAAAAATGCAGCGTTCTCTTCTACCCAAGTTTCTCTCCATGTCATGTCTCGTTTCATGCTATTCTGCTTAACCCATCTTGCCTCTTCTCATCCCCACCATTCAGATTCCTAAAGGAACTTGTTAATAGCCCACAAACTTTATTTGTAAGTGAGGCCGCTTGATCTGGTTCCATCCACAAATGCACCAGCACTCACAAGTCTATCCGCTTCGTGTCGCCACCAGCGGCGTTTGTGCAGCATGTCTGAAACCACGTTTCCGCATGGTCACTGCCGATCTTTGGGGAATTCTGCTGTGGTTCCCGAAATAACAATTTATTACCATTTATATTTGAGGTTTATGTGTGAAACGAAGTAAAAGAAAATATTAATTTGACTTGATTAGAGTTTGTTTGCTCACAGCATGTAAGCATTCACTGTAAGCTTTATTCAATCCTGTGTGAATATATTATGTGTAGTATAGTGCTGGGCATCAATTGGAAATATTGTTTATACTGTACTGTTTGAAATGACTGATTTAGTTGAAAAATGTTTTGGTTTGATAGAGTATGAAGTCTTTAGCCATGCTACTATTCTCTTGTGTGTGAGAATTTTAATATAACTTAAGTGTCAATTTTTGTGAGAATATGCCAGAACTTCGCTCTTGGTGGAAGCGATCAGAATTTTGTCCAATGGGGTTTTTTTTTTCTCTTCTCTCTAAATGAAGGATAAATGCTCACTGATGATTGATGCCCCGCCCTGTACATTCTCTCCCACACACACATTCCGTGTTGTGAAGAACTGATGTAAATTGAAGTATTGTTATTAGAAATGTAATGCACAAGTCTCGAAAGGTTCACGTGATTTTTCCGTGTAGTCATGGAAACACAGGGATGCTCGATAACTCGCCCTATTGTTTTTCCACTTAGGTGAGGAACAGAATAAAGAGGCGCTGCAAGATGTGGAGGATGAAAACCAATGAGACAACACAGCCAATATTAGACTCCACCCCCTCCCACCTTCCCCCTATCCCGGACCCCACTCACAAAGGGAGCCCACTGAGCCTGACCGTTTGAGTGGCACTCGACAGCTCGATGCCTCCAGCTCTCCCCCCGATTGATTTTTAATATTCTGTTTTATTAGCCCTTAAATTGAAATAAAATATACCACTCATGAAACCAACTTCAATTATGATTTAAGTCCTTTTGGGGTTTTTTTTTTTTACCTCCCCTTATTTTATTTTTTTTGGGCTTGGTGCATTTACTTGTTTTTTTTTTTTT